>JAZGTH010000003.1:14990000-15452500 GCA_036877525.1 Chromobotia macracanthus | reverse complement strand
CTCCTTTATTGCCCCTATTCTTTCTCTGTGCAAGAGAGAAAGCCAAGCCTCAGATCTAAGCCTCCATCGAGGACAGCAAGCCGAGGTTGTTTACCATGAACTCTTAAGACAGAATGAGCAGGCAAACTTTGTTTGAACTGTTATTCATGCATTTGCAATTGCATTTTCTATTTGTGGGTGTAAAAGTTGTGACGCAACTCAAATGCATTCAGCAGTTTTCCATTGTTCCACCAGCTGACCACAAAACCTCCAAAATGTGGTTGACTGTGCCATAACATCCCAACACAAACACACCCAAGTATAGTCCCACACCAATGAACAAGTTTGTGTGCCGGTAATTGCTATTGTAATTTAAATATGATATGGTCGTAACACGTAAGACATGGGAAACGAAATTGCAAATGGACTTTGCATTTTCATTTGAAATTGAAAATAAAAATTGTATGTTAGTGTGAACGAAAATGCAAACAATTTGCATTTGCATTTGTTTGGTAAACCACTCAATACTTTACCACAGAATGATGAATATACTAATAATATCTTTCTAACATTCCAACAGTTTTCAAGAACAAAACCAATGACAAATTTAGGATACACTGCAATACAAGTTGAGTTTAAAGGGGACATGAGTAATCCAGAACCATGCAGACTGATAGGTGATGATATTGAGGAATAAAGAGGCTGGTGTGCATTCTCGATTCTTTATTGGACTGTTCACATTCAACATTTCTCAAACAATTGTGGACTAAGTATCTGAACTAATGTCAGTTTGTTGTTGCACTATATAATTTGTTGAAGACTTTCAAGAAGACATTCAGCACAAATTCGAATCACTCTCCAGAAATTTATAAATATTTTTTTTAAGTGTCACTGAGTTCGAAAACAAGTAAATCATGTATGTAATCGACTGTAAACTTCTGTAAAACAAACTGTCGTCGATGGACAAAAGAAGATCCACAACTGTGTGTAAAATACGTGTTTTTGTAATGAGAAGCCATACATGATTTACACAACATTCTACCATTACATACATACTGGGTTGTAATGAGTCGTAACAAACTTATTTTTTTACCTTTTATTGTCTCAACTTTAGACCTGGTGGAAGTGAGAGAGGAAGGTGTAGAACAGAATGAAGTTGAGGAGAAAGATCAGACTCAGGAGACTTACACTGTTACAACTGGAGAAAAGTCTTTGTTGCACACAGACTAAAAAAAACAAGAGGTCTTTTACCTGCCCTCAGTGTGAAAAGAGTTTTACATTAAAAACTTCTTCTGTCTTCAGTGTGTGAGTTTCATTAAAAATGAAGACCTCAAGAGGCACCTTCAGAAACACAGGAGAGACTGGCAAGGACATTTTAAGAATCACATGAAAATTCACTCTGGAGAGAGGCCATTCAAATGCCATCACTGTGGGAAGAGTTTTACGCAAGCGACAATTCTAAAAAAAATCGTCAGCTTTCTCACTCGGTAGACAGACCATTTACCTGCAGTCTTTGCAATAAAAATTTCATTTCTGCAAAGCACATGAAACTACACCAGAAAATTCATGAGAAGCCTTGTGTTTGTTTTGTGGAAATATGTGTTCACAGCTGGGCTACATGAAGGAGCACTAGAAAATCCACACAGGAGAGAGAGAGTTCATGCGGGAATACCTTTTCTAGAACCAAATACTTGAAAGAGCACATGAAAATCCATACTGGGGAAAAGCCTTACAATTGCTTACATTGTAGAGTTTTACTCAGTCAGGAAACTTGAAAGCCCATGAGAGAGTGCATACTAGAGAGAAGCCATATCAGTGCCTGTGTGGAAAGGGCTACACCACGTCAAGTACTCTGCTGTCTCATAGAAAAACTTGTCACCAAAATGTGACATAGTGAGCTTTTCTATGTATTAAATTATTTTTATTTGTGTGTAATTTTTATTTTAATTTGTGAAATTCAGTTAAACCCAAAGATTATATTTAATTCAAAAGCCTTTTCACACCAATCGTGAAATGATTGATCATCTCCAGCTAATTCATGTCTGTAAGACATGGCTTGAGATAATATCAGAAAGTTTTTGTGCCTGTAAGATTTTTTATATATATAGTATATATTGCTATGAGCACTTAAGAAGAATTCTGGGTGTAGGCTGTTGTGTTAAAGACACCTTTTCTCAATAGTATGTTCCTGCACAAGCGGAGGCTGCAGATTTTCAGGACCGCATTTCTAGGACCGCACTTCCAGGACCCTAGTTTTTTTTATAACACTGCCACCTTTCAAACAGACACCTTTCAAGATATAGTGTAGACTGCAGTTTCAGGACCGCATTTCTATGAGCCTGTTGGTTTAGTTTGTAGTAATGTTTGTACGTTATCAAAAAAACATCAAGATACATCAGAGGTTAATTACAAAGTGTTATACCTGCTTTGAGTCACAATTGTAAATTTAAACTAATGAATTTACACTTAAAATATAAATGAAAAATGTATTTCAAACTTTAAACAACTGAAAATGTGGGGTACCTTAAATTTCATATTTTCTTGAAATAAACTGTATATTGATTAATCTCCTGAAGTTTAATTAACTCATTATCAGGTAAAATAAAGATGGAATAAAACTGGATCAGCATATGCAGTCACAAAATTACAGCCAGATATTTAAAGGTTTTAGAGAGGCAAGACCCAAAAATAATTCAAGAATGTATATTTATGTATTATTATATATTTTATTATAATTATAATTTTATATACACATATATTTTTGCAACAATACAACAGCATAAAAAAGACCCCCTTTTCCATCAGTTGCTGCGAGAGAGAGAATTAAATAAGAAACATTTGCTTTAACATGTTCAACTGTAATATATATTTCTGATTGAACACTTATGCATTGTTGGGGTTGTAGAGAGAGAGAGTACCAAACAGAATATTCATGTTACTGAAATCTTACTCCAAACTCCAAATTTTTAAGTATGTCAGAGCAATACCCACCAACTGAATGGCCTCCCTTCTTTCCTTAATTGTTTGTCAGTCTTGCAATTACAGGGCACCTGAGCCCGTAAAATGCTGCCACCTGGAGGAATCGCCTGCATCTCTCGCCCAAGGCTGTAAGACTGTGGCAGCTCTTGCTGCCAAAGCTTACAGCATGCTGGACAGGCAGCCTACACCCTGCATGCCATTGCCATCCTGCAGGTTCTGCATAGCGCCACGGCACACACTGTGTGATTGTCACACTGTCCTGCCCTTTGTCAGACATTGTCTTTCTACGGGTCGGGGTGCCCTTTGAACAATTGTCCAGGCACGTTGTTGTAACAAGGGATGCCTTCAAGACAGGCTGGGGTGCTGTGTGCAATGGGAGGACCCCGACACCTGTGGCACGTCAATTGCCTTGAGTTGTTGGCAGTGCTTTGGTCTGGCACCCACGCCCGATCTTCGGAACCTCCATGTGTGGTCATTGGACGGGACATGGAGAACCTGAATGATCTGTCCCTGGACGTGGTGGATACCATCACTCAGATGAGGGCTCCTACCAGCGGGCTATGCCATGAAGTAGAGGTTCTGGTGTTCTTCCCGTGGAGAAGACCCCCGCATTGCCTGATCAGCTGTGTGCTTTTTTTTTTGCAGTAAGGGTTGGAATGGAGGTTGTCCCCTTCCTCCCTCAAGGTGTACGTGGCCGTTATATCGGCCCATCACCTAGCAGTTAAAGGTAAGTATCAGAAAAGCATGAGCTGGTCATCAGGATCCTGAAGGACGCCTGGAGACTGAACCCCCCGAGGTCGCCCCTCTTTTCGTTTTGATACCTTTTCCGTAGTCCTTCCGGGCTACAGGGTGCCCCCATTGCGTTAGCAGAACAAAGTTTGTGGGTTTATTTGTCAGTACATGAGTTCCCTGGGAATCATATACATTGAATGCCCTGTAAGTCACTTAAGCGTCTACCCAATGCATAAATGGAAGTGTAAATATTCAGACGTGAACATTTGATCACCTTTGTAACAGTGTCTATCAAATGACACAAAATTGGCATTGTGTTGTGATTTTCATAATTAAAAAACAAATCTGTCACATGGAAATAAAAAGTACATCCAACATTTATCACACCTTCAAATCCACAACAGATTCAAGGGTTCAAGTTTTGGTGCTGAAGGTTAGAAACTGCTTAGGAAGTGCAGGAGTCTGCTTTGGAGTCTGTATTATTTAGTATTATTACATCTCACATCCAGTGTCTTTAGTTTCCTTTGGTATCATCATGTTAAGGTCTAAGGAGTTCTGTTAGGTTTCAGATAAATGGTTGTGGATGTTGATGAGGATGGCAAGATTTAACATCTCCAAATGATTTGAAATACCTAATTTCACTGTGAGGAAAATCAACAAGTGGCAAGGATTTCACACAGCTGCATTTGTCCAGGACAATTTCTTTGTGGTTGTGTATGAGCTACAGGATTAACTTTGTGTTGCCTGTATATGCATTTTTAATCTTAAAGACGCAGCAGCTGTGGACTTGCATTTTATTAAGCACTAAAGACAATGGTTTCAAAAATAATCAAAACACAACTGTAGCATTGCCTCAGGAAAATGGGCAAAAGTTACCTTTTAAAACTTTGGACAGACTACAGCTGTTGGCCAACTAGTGTGTGTGTGTGCTCTGCACTTGCGTGAGAAAACATTATCCCATATCAGGAGGTGCCAGTAGTCTTACCATTCAAACAGAGAAACTGGAAGAGGTAAAACTGTGGATATACAAAGCATGTGGTGCTGATTTTAACCATGTTTACTCCTTACCGCGGATTTATGTAGCATTAATCAGTCTTCAATAAGCTGCAAATGGTACTGGCATTATCAGCCCTTGATCTTCATCTCGTGTGTAAAGAAGAAAAAAAATGGATAAAGAGAAACCACAATGAATGGGTAAAATCAATGATTCTGCAGTGATGAGCACACAAGGCCTTATCTGAACCTGTCAACAGCAGGAGACCATTGAGACCTCCAATTTTAAAACTTTTGCTCTGCATTTTCCTGTTCAGTTCCATGTTAAAAAAAACTTTTCACTGCACTCATCCAGAGGCAAAATGCAAACTATTGTTATTGCATCACCATTGGGGAACAATGGAGCGCCCAAAGCCTTTTGGCAACAGGTAGACAAGCTAAAAGTTGTGCTATTTTAACATTACATTAGCATTATTAAGGTTCCGTTTTTGAGCTTTTGTAAAATTTGAAAAGTGTTTTGATTTTGAAAAATATTCTTGAACTTGGTTTAAGTGTACTTGCAGATAAAACTTAAATTAAATTTGGTTGTTTATAGCACAAAAACATGTTTAAGGGAATTAACTTCAGCTGTATAACTTCAGCTAAACTTCAGCTGTATAAAAGCATAAAATATTCATTTGACTTTAGAAAAAGTGTGGGATCCATGCAGTATATATGAAGTTATGCTTCCAAATTTCAAAGGAAAGCTTGTCTTATGTAACACTCACATGATACTGCAATAAGCTTGTAGGAATTAACAGGTATTAAGGTCTACCTGGAAACTTTACCTAATCACTGACCTTCAGAAGATTTAGGTATTACAGGAGGCAGGTAACAGGAATTTAACCCCTTTTTAATGTATATGTTTTGAAAGCAAAACTTAATTGTAGAAAAAAATACAATACTGAACAGGTGACTGAACAGCTTCTAACTATATCAGAAATCCAGAAACCCTCCATTTATGCAACAAATTCTCAGTAGCATTTTAGGAATGTCCCATGTAACAGGGGTTCCTCTTATTTCACAATGGGTTACGTTTATGCTATTAGAAAGCTTAACTAATTCCTATTTGAACCCTCTTAATTTGAAGTTTGGTTCTCTTTTTCTCCTTTGTAACAATTAACTTTTTATCTCCCACAGGTTACATCAAGGTTACTAAGGTTTACACCTTTTAACCTTTCACAGTTAAATGCTCAGGTACGTACCACACCCAAAGGAATCAACTAAATCAAACCTCAATTGTCAGTATCAGGACTGATCACATGTACAGAAAACACAAATATAATATTAATTTCCATATACAGTGGATGAGCACTCAGTCTCTATGAATGCGAAAATCAACTTGATACCGTCTCTTTAAGGCTCAGTTCATTCAGAGAACAACTAGTAGATGCTCTGTCTGCTTGGTGGTGAAATATAGTACATAGGAAAAAACTCAAAAAAATTGTATCCAACCAGTTATCCAATGCAAATCCTGTGAATTTCAGTCCGTTTCGCTGTATGGGTGGCTTGCCATCTGCTTCTCATCCTCGAATAGTCAATCCCGTGTCTGCAAATCGACAACTCGATCACATTTTTTAACATAAACCCGGCCAATTCCCTTGAATTGGAGGCAAGAGGTTGTTCCCTCCGTATGACGCAGTTGATATAAGGTTAACCTATCCGATCTCAATATCTCTGACTCAACGTGGGGGTTTAAATCCTCACTCTCTAATTGATTTAGATCTTAATTCAGCTATTGTTTGTTCAAATATTCTGTTCCTTTTTTAGGATTTCTCAGCAAGCATTCCATCCAGTTCAACCAAGTTTGCTTATTTTCCCCCCAAACTTTTTTCAGGAGGAGCTACCATCAAAGAACTAAACTAATTGGTCGGTGCAGTAAAACTGATTTACTTCTGCAGTGAAATTCCATCATTTCATTGAGTACAATTTTCCACATTTTGACTTAATTTCCAAATCAATATAGTTACATGATTATTGCATTTAATAAAAACACAACAATTTATTTTATTGACTAAAAGAGTTTAATTTATTCTTTTCCTAGAACTGTGGCCATTATATTTTTCTTAACTTGACCCTGGGTTACACTTACCAGCTCCAAGTGGGTGTTTTAATGTTCCTAAAACTTGTGCTTCAAACTACCAGGTTTTAAAAGAAAAATACTTTAAAGGCATATGTTTTCTGTTTTGGATAACGTTTATAGTCCTGTTCTGGACAGCGTTGTATGGCTACTTGCAAGCAAGTTATCAATGTCTGACAAACAAAAGCATCTGAAAAATTATATATCTTTTCAGTTCCCAGACAAAGTGGAAGAGTGGCGGAAAGTCGCTGATAGATTCTAGGTTCCTTAGTGGAACTTCCCAAACTACATGCTGTGGATGGTGCTCTGGATGGAAAACACATTCCATCACATTCCACATTCCAAAACACATTCCACACAAACTCGCATTGTGACCAAAGTGGTCAAGAAATATGTTACCAGTCAGCTACACCTGAGCAAACTGACAAATGACAAAGAAATTGCCAGATATATACAAGCAACGACATAAGGTGTGACAAGTTCTTGTGTGTCTGCAGAAAGTCTACAATTTACCCCTATTAGATGGGACAGTGATTCTTAATACCAAAGGCCAGTGACCAGACAAGACTAATACAAACTGTTAAAGTTGGTAAGTCTCAAAAGAACATTGGGGCAGGATGGGAGGTTGTACAAACTTTCATGTTTACATTAAAACTAGGTTCATTGGGCTAAAATTATCTCATGTATGCAGACGATGGGGGAAAATGTTGCACAGTTTGAAGATCACTTCAGACAAACTTGGCTGGAACATGCTGGTTTGAATGACAGTGGGGATTTTGACAGAGATACCAGTATGCCTTTTGAAAAGTATATTTGTTAATCGACTGAAACCAAAGATCTCTAAAGCCTTGAAAATATGTTATAATGACTGGGACAGCTTTCATTTAGGTTGTTGAATTGTCAGCAATAAGAATCATAGGATGTCCAACTAAGAGCCTTGCACACTAAATCTGTAAGAAATAACTACACGTTACAGCATCAGCTAGTGGCATTTCATCCAAACACAGATAGAGTTTTTTGAAACTAAAGCACACACAAATACAAAAAAAGTTAAAGGTAATGCCCTGGCAAACAATGCTGCTAAACGAACCATAAAGAGAGGGGTGCAAATAAAGAGGAATTAAGGAAACTTAAACAAGACAGGTTATTTCAGACAGTGAACGAGATTAAAATTGAACCTTCAGAGAGCAATTGTTTTTGATTGAAGATTCAAAACTGCAGGATGACAAGCAATACAGCAATGATGATGACGTAAAACCTGGACTAAGTCCTTTCAAAAATGTAACAGGAACTTTTAACTTTTAACCTGTGTCCCCTCCTGAGGAAGTGCCCCCCTCCATACTCTGGCTCAGTCAGTCAAGTGTAGGATCTGGCCCCCCTCTGAATTTATTGCCCTATTTTGGAGTTCGTCTGTTTTCCATTCTAGATTGTCCATGTCGTGAGTGTTTATGAACAAGATTTGCACCAACCTTTGGCTCTGTCCACCACAAACCTAAGGATCTGACCTCCTCTCCACCTGTCTACACAAGGTGTTTTTGACTTTCTCCTAACAGTTGTATGATTGTGAACAAGTAGGTCTGAATGTGTGAAAAGTTTTGTAAAAGGTAAATAACTGTTTACGCTGTGCGTGTGTTGACTGTAGTAAGAGCTGCGTTCCGTTTGTGGCATTTACACTTCAGACACAAAATGAAAGTGTGTGATCTGAGACTTTGGGTTCCCCCTGCATCCTCAACATGTGTATTCCATGCTTGTTTATTGCAGACTGTGGGGTGTATCGTTCAAAAGTGTGTGTATCATCACCTCCTAAAGTAATGGCTTTATAGAGCCTGTTAAAACAGAATAACGTTTTAACAAAGCACATGGCCCCTATCCTGTCCCTTCTGGCTTGGGAAGCTACCTATCCAGAGCGAAGAGTGTTCTTAATACAATTGTTAATAATCTATGTGTGCACTAGAGGTCTCAAATCAAAGAATGACATTTTGACAAAAGTAAAAAGTATGCTAAATCAGCGATTGGCAATATGCAACAGCTTCTAGTTTTCTGCTTCCAGGTTCTGACTAAAGGCTATGCATTCACAACTTGTGTTTTTCAGACTTGTTTATGGTAGCATGTGGGGTGTATGTGTGTGTGTGTGTGTGTGTATCATCACCTCCTAAAGTAATGGCTTTATAGAGCCTGTTAAAACAGAATAAACGTTTATATATGTATATGGTCCTAGATGACCCCTTCTGACAGCTAGAGAATAAGCATTTTAACATGCTTATGGTGGGGCCTGTGTTTACGTTCTAAATAACGCAGTCATCCTTACTGGTGTTAACAAACTCTGATGATGAACCAGTTGGTTCTTACTTAAAATAGTTCAACCGTCAAAGATGAATAAGCACATTTGTGGACATATTACATTTGTTTTTCTTAATTGTACACTTATGTAGTTTTTATTTTTATAATATTGTCTATTGGTTCTTTTAATCTTTAGACTATATTTAATCATATTTGGCTCGATCCTATGTGATTAGATAATGTGAAACTATCTGTTCACAAGTTTCACAATGTGTTTAGCATTGATTTAAGAATTCACCATATTATTCTTAAACTTACAAGAATACAATATCATTCATACATTCGCAGAATAGTTAAAAGACATCTCTCGTCCTATAGAACAAGGCACGCACCACAATAGCGGGTTATTTGAATGAGGGGTGGTCTGCAGAGACGGTAGGTGTCCGCGTTAACAAATGGGATGTCAAACAGGCCAATTTTATGAGCTTCGGGGGATACCCCCTATTCGCAGATCACACTGTGGATGAGTACAAATGCTAGTGGAAATTTGTAGTCATGCACCACGCTCAGCGATCCTCACACGTTTGTGTCAGCATCAGCCTAGGTGAATCAACGATCTCAAATTCTACCAAGAATTTCATCGTCTTTCTGTTCGAGTTTCTGTTTTTTAAAGGACACCTATATCGGAGATGGCATCCTATCGTAAAAGTAAGTTCTGTTTAACACGTCGTCATATTATTATTATTGAAATTATGTGTAAAGAGTGACAGTCGAAATGTATTGCTTAAACAGGATCTCTAACGACCTAGGTGCCTTGGACATTGTCGAATATTCTGACCTTATCGAGGAGATCAAGATATTAAATCAAACAGAGGGTACGTCAGTCAGTTTACATTTGCTTTATGAGTCCATAAAGTGTGGATGTGTGGAATGATTATGCATTATTCTTTGTTATTCTTTAACACCAACAGATCGTCGGCCTCAGCATAGACAGGACTTTCAGGCCTACGAACAAAACACGGCACGGTCCATCCCCTCAGTAAGTGTGTTGTTTTTCATGATATTTATGCATTTAACAGTGTGTGAAATAACATGAGATACGGTGTTTACAACATGTTCTTATGCTTTTCCAGTAGGGATATCAAACATTGTACGCCGGTTTCCATCAGGACTATCGGAGAATCACCTGTAAGGGTGGTTTCACTACAGTGGTTCAAGCTGTAGGAATGCCGAAATGACTAGAAATGTGTTAACAGCAAGATGGTATAAAACTGTGTATTTTCTGTCAGTTTCCACCCTTCTGCTACTTATACCAATGATGAAAATAAGCGCAGTTATGTTAGCTAAATGTGGGAGAGCGTTGCTATAATGTCTATATTGTATTGCAATATGTAGTTTTAATTATTAACAATGAATCAAAACTAGTTTATACACAATTTATAGGTTTATTAACATTACTGCCTGATGTTATACATAAAATGAATACAATGAAGATGCATATAATATTAAATGACATATACAGTACACAACTTTAAACGGTGTATGTGGAGAATATTACCTTGCAGACAAAGAACATAAGATAGAGAAAGATTAGAAAAGAGAGGGCTGGAAGTTGGGCCTAGAACTCAGATAAAAAAGAAGGACATAAAGTAAGTGCAGAATCCCAGAGCAGAACTCAAGGAAAAACACTCAGAGAAGAGCACAAAGAAGAGAAGTGCAAGAGGGAAAGACCCAGGAAAAGACCCAGGGAAAAAGAGAAAGAGCATATCTTAAATTCCCTTTTTATCCTTTCCTTGACCATGTGGCTGAAACCAACCAAAGTGACCAATCAGAAGACCATGTTTAACCCCCACTGTACTCAACAAAAGCCAGACCCCCTGCATGCAACACAAACATTTCTGCCAATAGCAGAAATATTCTCTATCAGCTTATCTGTGGGCTCAGGAATGCAAAAGGTCCCTTTAAGCAAGGAAATGGGCTTTGGGGCACAGCAATAAATGCCAGTTAAAATTCAACTCTACACACCCGACGAGGTCCACCAGCAGTATAACATCCCCCGGGTCTTCTGGTCGTAAGCGGGTAGTGACAACGGTCGCACAGGTTCGCGCTACGGCTGATGGTGAAACATCATGTGCCAATATCATACCGCAAACACGAGAAAGAAAGTGCTCAAAATGTGCGATCGCAGAGCCCATTGGTACGTATATGTCAAAATAATTATGTCGGAGGCAATCAGGGGTTGTATTCTATTTACATTATTTCATTCATACTTATCTCATTTATCACAGATCTGATTGTGGACGACAATGCTGTGGCGGATATAAACGATGTTCGGACCTGGTATGCTGAACTGATAGATGCGTGAGACGCTTCTGAATTCTCTCAAGTCCCTAAAGATACACAACAGTGCGAACCCGACGTGAGGGATATGGATCCTGAGGAATTGCCTTCGAATCAGGAGCTTTACAGACAGGAGTCACAGCCCGTCACAGACAACCATTGCCTGTTTGAACAAATACAGGACGATTTTAATTTGCAGGGGTCCCTACATCAGGCCATTGAAAGGCATTTGAACGTTATTGAGAAGAAACATGAAGAATTAAACAAGGCTGTTTTGGTTAAACTACAACAGCAAGACAATTGGATCAAAAAACATTTAGCCACGCTCCGTTTGCTTGGTTACCAGGACCCAAGTCTGATCAATGATAGTGAGCTAATCACAGACTTGTTAAAAAAGGTGGTCATTTTGCTTCAGAAGTTTGGGTGAGTCTTAAACGGTTTCAATATTTACCTGTTTCTTCATTAACAATTACTACATCATTGTTATTTAGTCATTGCTATATCGGATTATTCTGTCTTCTGATGGATAGACTGTCCTGTTTTGGGTTTCTTTTTATTTTTTAGGGATAATGTCTCTTAGTTTTATCTGATTTGTGATTTTGTTATTTGAGCTAGTTTTGGAGTGTTTATTTTAACAGGTGGTTTATTTCAAGTGTGCCTTACCAGAGTATTTAAATAAACAAATTCTGGTTTAAAATGGCAAAACATTGTTGTGGGCCATGTGGTTGTGAGCAGGGGCCAGCACCAAAGGTTACAGGTAGGTACAAGTAGGGAGGTACAGTGATGAGGATTACCCTACAAGCAATACAGACAGACTGATATATTTAAATCATATAATGGACGATCTGAATAGAACTAGGCCTACAACCAACACATTGTTAGAATTACTAGACATTGTGAATACGATGATAGACAATCAACCAGAACAACGTATAGAATTAGTATAGTAATTTAAATAATCATCAGGTTGGGGCGGGAGCTGCTAGTCAGCAACATAATGTATCTGATCCTGAATTAACTGCCATGAGGTTAACACAAAGTGATGTTCATATGCTTGTAGGGATGGAGGTGAAATCAATGGTTACACAATTACCCCAATACCAAGATTCAATAGTCTGGAAATACCAAACACATAAACCTACGGGCTATATCCTCCACAGACTTGGCATGCTATGTAGTTTTTTTGCAAGATGCATTGTCAGAAATAGTCTCATTTTCCAGGTTGTTGGCTGGTGATTATGGTGTAATTAGTATTACATTGAGAGGTCCCAGTCTGACAGGTGACGTTATAGCTCTTTTGACACATAGCAACAACTACAGCACAGACATCTTCACAAGTCAGCACAAGAAGTAACTCTAAAGTGTTGGTTGACGATAATTTGGAGTTAAATGTGTCTATAGCAAGTAAGGTAAGGTAAGCAAGGGGGAGCATATCGAAAGATACGTGATTTAGCACATGACGAAACCATTGGTAGAAATAGGATGAATCTCTTCTGCCCCACCAATCTTTCAAACAATCTTTGTTTCACAATCTGTTTGGCACATTTTCTAAACCCCCAGAAACCACACATAGATCTAGAGCCTTTAACCTTAGCAATGCAGAAGTCTGCTGGTTATTCTGAACAGGATAAGATCGGTTTTAATGATAGACCATTTAAGCTCTATTTTTTTAATGTTACACATTAAAATAGTGGTCTCCCACAGGTCAAGTTCTGGTATGTTGGAGAAGTATACAACCACAGATGTGCCTCATTACAAAACAATATTCCTGTACCTACATGAAGGCCATTATTTTATGATTAAGAACTTAAAAGCATTTATTGGTGTGAATTATGTGTGTGACAACTGTTACCAAGGGTTAACCAGCCATAGAGATCATCATTGCAAATATGTCTGTAATGTTTGCAATGGACCCGATTGTTATAAACACCCCACTAAAATAAAGCATTGCCGTGACTGTTTGCGATACTGTAAATCTGACTATTGTTACAACATGCATTAACAATCACCCCTAGGGAAGCAATTTGCACAGTGTGATGTTACGAAATTCTGTAAAAAATTTAACAGACGTTATCATGTTAGCGGGTCAAATCCCAAGCCCCACACGTGCGGAATATTTCACAAATTCAAGGCTCACCCTTAGAATCACAATGCAGGGATGTTGTCTACTTTTAATGTATGACACCGCCTTCAAGCAGCGTTTTATCAACAGCATTCCTATGCGTTTGGCCAAGACTGCTGCAGCGTTAAAGCTGTCCTGTGAAGAAAAAGACTACTTCCCACATCATTTCAACAGGTTAGAAAATGAAAATTACATAGGACCATACCCTGACAAACATTTCTATGGGTATGAGACCATGTCAGACAAAGACAGGGTGCAGTTTAATTCCTGGTATGACACACTGGCTAACAAAATCTTTGATTTTAAAAAACTAGAAATGTATTGTGTCAATGATGTTGTGTTGCTCAGAGAGGCATGCATGAAGTACCGTGATGAATTCATTCAAAATACCATTCTCGACCCATTCAGATACACCACTTTAGCAGCTTGTTGCATGGCTGTGTATAAAACCCACTCTTTACCAAAAGACACACTAGCTCTAACCCACAACAATGCGTACACAAATCAGAACAAAACATACTCAAACATTTCCATCGAATGGCTTGAATATGTGACAAAAACATGGTGTGCATGTTCAACACGCACTAAACCATGGTGAGGTGGTAATTGGACAACTTCATCTTGACGGATATTATGAGAAGGATGGTGTAAGAAAGGCTCTAGAATTTAACGGATGCATGTTTCATGGGCACGAATGTCGTTATAATCCAAACCATATGCATCCTTTATCAAAGGTACCTTATGGGTCCCTCGGAAGACAGTTTGATGAAAAGGTTGAGATTTTAGAACGTGCTTATGGATTAGAGGTGGAAGTGATGTGGGAATGTGATTGGAATAGACTTAAACAAACTGATGCTGATGTAATGGAGTTTATGGTGTCATACATACATCCTGAGAGGTTGAAATCCCGTGATGCTCTATTTGGTGGGGGTACTAATGCATACAAGCTGTATCATAAAGCCGTTGAAGGTGAGAAAATACATTATGTTGACTTTACAAGTTTGTACCCATTCTGCCAGGCCAAGAAATGTTACCCCATTGGACACCCCAAAATAATATTCAAGGATTTTGAACCTCTTGAAAATTATTATGGGATTATCAAGGCCTGTGTTCAACCCCCGAGACAACTGCTGCACCCGGTTCTTCCCTATAGGACTGGTGGGAAGTTGATGTTTCCACTGTGTCATACATGTGAAGAACAACAGATTTAGACCAACATGTGTAGATATATGGATGAGGAAAGGGCTATCACAGGCTGTTGGGTAAGTATCGAGTTGTTAAAGGCCTTAGAGAAGGGTTATGTTGTAACAAAGGTGTACGAGGTGTGGCATTTCCCTCAGCGATCAGATACATTGTTTAGTGGCTATGTGAAAACATTTCTGCAGTACAAACAAGAGGTTAGTGGTTACCCGGCTCATGTTGTGACAGATGCCAACAAAGAATCACACATTAATGATTACTTTGAGAAAGAGGGCATCAGACTGGATCCTGACAAGATAAGTCTTAACTCTGCACGCCGCTCTATTAACAAGCTATTGCTAAATACTTTGTGGGGTAGATTTTCAATGAGGGAAAACCTGCCCACCACAGAATTGATTTCAGACCCTGTTTGCAGTTTGCAGTTTGGCCAACACATTTTTGGTGACCGTTACGATATTAAGCATTTCTCATTTGTGTCAGACACTGTTGCATTATTTCAGTGGTGCTACGCAGATGGAAAAGGTGGTCAGACCCGCGACATTAATATCTTTCTTGGGGCCCTTACAACAGCACATGCACGGCTAGAACTGTACGAGCTCATGGAGAAGTTAGGGGACAGGTTGTTGTACAGTGACACAGACAGCTTTACCTCTAGAGATGGTGACTGGGACCCACCCCTGGGGCCTTACCTCGGCAATCTAAGTGATGAGATTGGAGATAATGAACATATAACAGAATTCTGTTCATCAGGTCCAAAAACATATGGCTATAGGACAGCAAAGGGCAAAGTCTGTATGAAAGCCAAGGGGATCACTCTCAATGCTGTTAACTCAAAAGCTGTTAGGTTAGATACGCTGATTGGTCTTGTCGACCACCATGTTGTTGGGGATGGTAATAGTTGACATATTCTAGCATACACAGACAGCATTGTTAGAAATAAAAGGCATCTCACACTACAAAACAAATCAGTTGTTAAAAAGTTCAAGGTAGTGTATAACAAACGAGTGCTGCTCCCTGATTACACTATGCTTCCATATGGCTTCTGACAAACTTTTTGGGCAAAGGGGTGTGCAAGATACAGATGGTTTTGATTTTAGACTACAACACCCATTTTCATGTGTAATACGCGGACCATCAAACTCAGGGAAGTCTTTTTTTGTAAAAATGTTGTTACAAAACGCTGTAAATTTGATTTCTAAAAATGTTGATAATATTGTATATATTTATGACTGTTGGCAACCCCTGTATGATGAATTGTTGAAAATGTACAAAATTAAATTTGTTGAAGGAATACCTCAATCTCTGAATGATGATATTTAGCTCCCTGTCAACCAAACTAATTTTCTGATCATTGATGACATGATGAAAGAGGCCAGCGGTAACAATGAAGTCAAGAAGGTATTCATGCAATATGTGCATCATAGAAACCTTAGCGCTATTTATATTGTACAGAATTTATTTTGTCAGGGCAAATCCAGTAGGACCATTAGTTTAAATATAAATTATCTGGTGTTGTTTAAAAACCCCAGAGATGCTAATCAGGTCAATGTACTAGGCAGACAGATGTACCCCGGAAACACTTCATTTTTTATGGAGTGCTGTCATGATGCAACCAGTAAACCTTTTGGATACCTGATGATTGATTATAACGTGAAAACGCCTGAACGCTATCATCTCAGAACAGATTTGCTTTGCCATTTCCTGTAGTATACATCCAGAAAAGAAAGCAGTGAAACAGTTGTGTTGGGGAAAATGTCAGCTAGACTTTGTAGAAACCTCCCAATTTAAAATTGCTTTTAAAAGACAGACCCAAACAGAGACAGGTTATTCTACAGTCTGCTACAGATTAACTCATTGTGACGCTGTGTGAAGTAGCTCTTAATGTGCTCTATGGTAATATACCCCACACACCACAACAACACTAGAAACTGAGGAGAAGGAAAAGTGAGATCAAGTTTGTTGCAAACAAGAAGGTTGGAGTAAAGATGATTAATAAACAAAGAGGGAGGATTTCTTCTACCCTTCTTAAGTGTGGCTGTTTCTTTTATTTCAAGTTTGATCACTTCCAGATAAAAACAGGCATGGAGTATGCACAGAAATTGTTTTTAGTCCCACAGCACCAGCTGGACAGACTAAAGGCCGCAAACCCTTGTGAGTCTATACAGCATCTTGTAGAGAATGAGTTGGATATGGCTATAAGTATCTTGCACAGATCTGAAAAGGCCAAGCTGTACACAAACACTTTACAGAGGTTTTTAACCATCGCTAGACAGGTTCACAGGGAGACCAGTACATTAATGCTCTCCTTACCACCAGACCACGCTGATAAAGCACACTCTATGGCTATTGAGGATGACAGAGATGTAGATAAAGTTGTCACTGATGTGTTAAAGAATGTGCCCGCAAGAAGTCTGATAAATGTTAAATACATTCTAGATAAAAGGTCTAAAGCTAAAGGAGTTTCTTCTTGGACAGATTTGGGGGAGTTTGTTAATAAAGGAAATATCATACCAGGTTCACATTTACTGGACTTACTTAAAAGTATCACATCACCACATATGGTTCGGGATGACCGCAGACCCTTTGGATGGCATGAGTTTTTAGAAGCTTTTGATGATTTAAACATACCCTATTCTACTGTCCCAAACCAAAATGTCAGACATATAATAAATTCTATAAAAATTAAGTCACCTACAGCCTCGTCTAAAAAAAAACAAAACAGAAAGAATTATTTGCAGCATTATCTCTGAGGCCTAATGGGTCAGCGGAACCTGTGTTTAAATCACCAAAGCTTGATCAAAGCCAATGGTTGAGTTTTTAAACTTTAAATCAACTTATTTCATGGATGTGTGTATTTTAACTGTTCATATGTGAATAAAAGAACATGAGAAAATAAATTTGTGTTTTGAAATGTATTTATTCTTAATATCTTCACAATATGATGTTATTATTCTGAGGGGTTATACACACTAAATCCAATTTAACATTTTATGGTTACAGCCAGTAGGTCTTAGTTTTTTCACAAAATGTGAAACCATATTATCGTTTTTAAGTAGATCACACCCATATAGACTCATTAGATCAGCTTAACTGCAGACTTTGACCATATGATACAGGAAAAACACAGTGCTGTATACCACACACACAGAATTACTGGTTAGAAAGTCATTGATTATAGATGGAAATCGCTGATAATTTTATGATGGTGAGGGTTTATTTCCAAAACTGTCAAAAAAGCAACCAACTCCCTCTTTGTTTATGTAGATGGCTAACCAGTGCTCACCGGGGAGTATTGAAGGGTGGGTGTTGATCACGACCATAGACGGTAATGTTCTTAACGGTTCTCGCAGTAAATGATCGTACGGTAGTACGCTAAGAAAATGTGTATTGTGGGAAATCCTGTATAAAGCTGTATAGTGTTCATCATCCATTTAATAGTCAACTAAGACCTGTCTTTCTTTTGACACCTCTATGATGCTATCGAATATTGCATAAACAATTAAGTTAAGTTCGCGGTAGCGGTTGTCTAAACCAAGCCTCTAGTCTAATATTCCCGGACTTGATTAGCGACACATGCTGTCCGCACACCTCATCTGGTGCGAGGTTGAATGCGTAGAGTGTATATCCATGCAGAAAATCCTCCCTATCAATAGACAGAGCTTGATTTTTAAGATGTTTTCCAGAGGCCAGCGCTAACTGATAAAATTCTTGCACCGCAGATCCGCTTTCATATTTAGGTTGTAGTGGTTTAGCCGGGTGTTGTTGACCGTCCACATAGACTGCCAAGAATTTCAAATCATAATATTTGAATGTAAAGGGGTTTTTATCATAAGCCCCTGTGAACGCATCATTATCAACCATGGCTAGAACGATAGATTTGGGCAACGTCCCTAAGAATAAAAAATCCTGATTAGACACCCGTGAACCAGCAGGAATTGAGAAGTTCTTCAGACACACACTTTCTGTTGGGTATTTTGCTGTAGCAGCAAGCAGGGCCTGCTCGTTCCCTAGTCTTACAGGTGAGACTGACATTGTTTTCACAAAAAGCAACGCTGACTGGATGTTTATTTTGTAGGCTGTAGCATCACTTCTCATGAGACAGAATTCATCCTTGCCTCTAGTCATCCGAATTTTTATGTTTTATGTCCACGCCGTTAAGCATCAATTTTTCTTGAAAGAAAATATCACTGTGAATAGGTGCTAGTAATTCCACAACATTGCTGGCATTTGTAAATGCTGCTCGTTTGGTTAACCCCTAGTTTCTGCCAGCGGGGTCCATTGTGTCCATATGTCCGGCTGTGTCTTTGTAAAAGACTGACCACTCCTCTTACTTCCTGGTGGCCTATACATGCGTTTACGGGCCATTACCATAAGGCCAGACCCCTCTTGTGCCTTGTTATTGTTATAAGATCTTGTCAGCGTATTAGTGACAACGTCGCTAAGTATGGTTTTTGCGACTGATTTAAGATACGGTCTGGCTATGTTAAATCCTCATTTTAGCAGAGGTATGGCCAGTCTGAAAAGGCCTTTATTCCCCCCCAACCTGCCTCCATACATAACTCCCCCGCATACCAGGGGAGACCGTTACCGTTATTATTTTGGTAATAGGCCACATAACGCTCGGGGTCAACGTTGTTGAAACACGCCATTTATTTATTTTAAAAGAAATCTTTCTTAGGTCTAAAGTGAAGTTTAGCAACAACTTTTCTGTAATTAATGGTACTTCCTTGTTTTGATCGTGTTTCACTTCGATAGTAATGTCAGTAATGGAGGATTTATTGATCGATGCATAGTGCAGCTTATCGTATTGAACACTGACCATATCATTGTTCTCCCCTGTTATATGTGCACGTCTCAAGAGAGGTACGTACGAATCACCGACTGGCTGGTATTCAATAATGTCAGTATAGACATACAGCGCGTAGAATCCTCCATTGATGTCTGCTTGATGTGGTGCATACGTTATCACAAGCTCTCCCTCATCAAAGGATTTGCCTCTGATTGAGGCGTGTTTCAATGCAACTCCTGGTTTTAACCTCAAAATAATGGCCAATTTCCCATAGAATACCAACGATATCTTAGGCGATGCTTTCAGAAACACTTTATTTTTTACATTATTGTAACCGAGGGTCGTCGGTGGGGGTAGGTTTGCATTTATTTCCCCAATCAGAAATATCACGTCGTCATAATACCCCGTCTTTAATTTAAAGTGTAGGCTTGATTTGTATATATCGTAATTACTGGTTATAACCGCGTACTCGTCGCTCTCCCTGTGATATCCAAATAGGTGTTTCTCATCCCCCATTGTGTTATCATTTATCGCATGAAAAACAGCATCTTCTTCATTAAAAATATACCACGTTTAAGGAAACTCAAACTCTATTAACCCCACTTCCCATTTACCTCTTAAGTTTATAGGAGAGGCCAGTCTGGTTCTATAATTAGAAATACGATTATCCGGATAAATCCCCATAGAAGCATTGCATGGTAATAAGACGTAAAAATCATGCTCATCCATGTCTGGTTTTTACTCGAATGCAGTCGTTCTGTGTATGTGTGCTCTCTTTTAAAGGGTTTGTAGATCTACCACGTCTTTTTCAGACACCCAGCTATTAAACTTTGAAGGCCAGCCGCACCATTTTACTAAAACCATACTTTTCTTACCGCGTCTTTTCCTGTCTAAAATTCTTTCTACTTTGGATGCTTTGTTTTTGCTCACCGTTATTTTTTGTAGCTCTTGCTTATAAAAACTACCTTTGACAATCTCACCATCGTAGACACATAGTTTATAGACTAGAGGGTTGCGTGGTATACACTGTGTTACTGTGAAGTAGTCTTCTGTGTAATTTTGCTCATAGCCTTTCGCAAACGGGCCCCTCACTTTAGAAATTTGTACAACATCACCGATTTTGTATTTAAACAAAGGCCTGACGTTTCTTATGCCAGCCGATCCATATAAATTGCGAAACACCTCGGTTTAGTTTTCTTTGCTAACATCCAGCGGTCTTATTTTAATGCTCCTGTGATATCCGCCGTTGTAAGCGTGGCATCTTGTAGCACATCAATATAACGCCTGGAATTAGTGGCTGTTAAATGTCTCCACATCCTGCTTTTTAATGTCCTGTTAAAACGTTCAACAACGCTGGCTTTTAAATCAGAGGCAGTTGTAAAATTATGAATATTGTACTTTTTAGTCATGTCTTGAACATGCTTATTAAAAAACTCTTTCCCCTTGTCCGTTTGTAATTTTTGAGGTACACAAGCCTTGTTAAATATGGACTCAAAAGCCCTAGTCACTTCCACTCCGGTCTTGTTTTTTAACACGCGAGTCCATGCATATTTACTAAACACATCTGTGCATGTTAACAAATATTTTTGATTATCATTTTCCTTTGAATAAGCAGACATATCAACCAGGTCTGCCTGAAACTGCGAATCCACACTATAAACAAAAACTCTATTTCTCTTGTATTTTAAAGGAGCTGCTCTATGTAGTGTATAGGCGTCTTCAGAGGCAAGCAATCTGAAACTTCATTATCCCTTAGACGAACACCAGTGTCCTTTAAAACAGCCTGTTTTAAGCGCTTCTTACCAGCTAATAACCCAGGATTAGAAGGTGTGTAATAAGCCTTTTTCAAGAGCTCAGACATGTTGCCGTTTCACCATACCACAAATGAATAACATGCTCGATTTAAGAGATATGTCTTTTTATTTTCAAACACCAATGATTATGATGTTACATGTGATCCAGATACTGAATCTGAGAAACTGTATACATGTAACAATGTTTTTATCAGTCACTATTTCAACCAAAATTTTTATATCACAAACATTAATGGCATCTTTTCTAGACACCATGGCTAAGCATACATCTGCTACATATGTACACATAGTGAGAACATTGCCAATTTTAAACACACCGTCAGTTTCACCCATTACATCAAGAACTTTTCTGACATACATCCCCAGACAGACAGAATCCCCAGCATTAATACACATTTGAGTCATATTAGGCCATGCATGTGACAAAGCTCTCACACCAGCCATTTCTTTCTTAAGTCTAGTAACAGGTTTGGCATCAGTTACACAACCATTTGTTGGTAGACAGACGTCAGCAGCATCAGAGATGATAGCATACATTACATTGGTCAGTTCACACTTAATGCGTTTTTTAACCAAACGCCTACCCAGATCGATACTGCTGCATATGTTTCCCATATTACAGGTGTACTCATACGACATTTATGTCTTCTTTCCAAACAATTCACAGTGTCGTAGATGACTTTCTCACTCTGTTTGTCCACAAGTATATCTGTGATCTCGCTAAGTTTTTCCACAATATAAGGTTCGCCACGCAGTTCGCTCAAAATAGCATCCACAGCTCCTTGAACCCTCTGTGGGAAGGCCTTAAACCACAATGACTCAAAGCTTTAACTATGATGTGTTTAAACTCTGGTTTGAACAATTTATGTCTCAGCTCGTTAAAGTAACCATCAAAGAAATAGGCTGTTGGTTCTCAGGCCAGGTAATATGCCGCCCCACTTGCCTATGTAGAGAGGTATATGACAGATGTCATGTAGATCGTTCCACACATGATTGTAAAACATCGACCAGTCTTTAGCAGGGAAAATCAGACACGGGTCTTCACATGACTTCTTTTCACCAAGATCTACTCTGTATAGCATCACTGTACAAGCTGTCTTGTCAAACTCAAACCACCCCGAACGATTCCCAGCCAGCGAAAACTCTTGTTTCACATAATCTGAGTCTTTATGTAAAAACTTTGTTAAACTAATTCGTGCAGGTCTTCTTGGAGCAAAAGTGAGGTCTTCCTCCATCTCTATCCATTCTCTTGCTGGAGATGTGTCAAAACATTTCCATGAAGCCTTAGAAGTTTTAGGAGCATTTGGATTAGACATTTTCTTAGCAGCAGTAGCAGAAAGCATTGAATGCAGACTCTGATTTTAAGCACTGATTTTCAGCCCCATTTAAACACTGCAATTTACACCCACATGGCCAGAACAACTAACCCTAACCCTAACAGACAAACTCCAAAATAGGGCAATAAATTCAGAGGGGGGCCAGATCCTCTGCTTGACTGACTGAGCCAGAGTAGGGAGGGGGGCACATCCTCAGGAGGGGACACGGGTTAAAAGTACATTTTGCACATAAACATGATTGACATGTAAAACTAGACCCAAAATCAGACACCCCTCCCTAAACAGGGTAATAAATTAATTAGGGTTTTTTGATTGACAGTTGACACACAGTTTATTGTATTAACTACTAGCAAGTTCTGAGTGTGTGTAAGCTATACCAAGTTACCAGAGGGGCCATGGTATAATGTCTGGTCAATGGATAGCCATTCAAAAACCTAAAACATTACCATTAGAATCTAGATGGAAAGGTCCATTTTACGTTTGATGACTGATAAACACTGTTAGTGTCCTGCCCACATTAAATAGGAACAGTTTTCACAGATTTTCCATTTTCTCTTGTGTGTGATTGCAGGTGTTCCAAAGGATGGGGCAAAGATCTGTGACATTTGACACCTGCACCACACTGCACTGTAATGTTTCCAGTAGGTCCTAAGAGTGTCTTTTGTTTGAAGGACATTTCTTCCAAGCTATAAGGTCTAGTCACACAGACACTTCTTGATTTAAGAATTTAGAAGGTTGGTACATCAACACCGCCCAGAAGAACTATGTAATGCTACCACTTTAAACTCTTCCCTACAAGCACTTTGTCCTGCTTCATTTATGTATTGGAACAATTTAAAAACATTGGCAAGCCACCCAACAACTGCTCAGCCAAATACAAGAAAATCTAACACTTTGGTAGGAAACCTTTTCTTATTAAGGTTTATATTAAGCAATGTCTTATATGCAGAATGTTGTATACATGATTATTTAAATGCTTTTTTGTGAGTAAACAAAGGATCGGATATTGGAAAGGAGGATATTGAAATATTATGCATATCATTGACTGTAGTCAAATGTGTTACATTATGACTGTGCCCCAGATGTAATTATTATTTGCTTCTGTGAAGGTGTGAATCAAAATGGCCCATACAATCAAAAGACTGATACCTGATTTGTCCTTTAAGGGTGCTATGATGTCAGTAACTAAATCAGTCAACTTGTGTGGTTAAAAAAGGACATTGAGTCACTCCAATATGTCTACTGTGTTTTTTATATTTTAAAAATCAGTTAAGCATGTGTTGATTCAGGGTACATTAACAGCAGTTATTTCTCTTTCTACAGGTGGCTACTGTCTTTGTACAGTATATATGTATTGTAGGGCTTTTCACATTGCGATTAATCCTAGGTTATAATTTTTTAAACCCTGCTTTACAGTGTGATTTTATGCAGGGTTAATGTAACAGTCAATCATAAATTCTTTGGTGTTTACCACATTAAATATTGATGGGCTTTCTACAGTTACAGAAACTGTAGTGTCTAAAAGAAATGTTCAACCACACAGCTGTCAAGTGGAGTCGATAAAGAGCACATTTATTTACTTGATTTTAACACATTAAAATGCAAGCAGTATTTGAGCAGGGCTGTGTATGAAAGCTAAAAAAATGCTGCCTCTGCTTATAGGGATAAGGCAAACTCAAATTTCCATCACTTCCTGGCTTCTGAAATGCTTTATTGGGCGTATTTTTGAAGGCAGCATCTTTCGCTGCCTGTGTCATCCCACAAGCTTGTGCGTGTGGATCGACGGTTAGTTGAAAATATTTAAATGACATTTAAATAAATTAATCTCTTTTATTTGTGATTCAATTGAAGAAATACATTTATACATGTCCATTTTTTTGGTTAAGGCATTATAGTCACTAAATATTTGCTTGGCTTTGTCTAAAGCTCAATTGATTTTTTTATTGATTTAATTTTTTATTGTTAAAATCATCAGATGTTGTGCCTTTAATTGCTATCTGAAACCAGTTACTTTGAGCTTTATGCACAAAACACAGCTTGTGAAACCATTGATCATCTGGGCAGTGAGGTGGAGTTTAACCCTACATGGTGTGAAACATGAAACAAGATAAACTAGGATTACGTATACCCAGGTTTAAAAATGACCCTAAGTTAACACTTTCGAGTGTAAAATTGAAGTTTCACTAACCTCAGCAAAATATTTTTATTGATGACATTATTAATGAGAACTAATTGAATTAAATTGATTGGATTTAACATTGCATTAACAATATATTTCAATTCTGTGGTTAAACTATTATTTTTAAAAACAGTCCTCCTGGTCTTAAATTTGACTGACAAACATTAAATTGAAGGTACCACAATAACTGTGCCCATCTAATTTGCATAGCCACAACATGATAATACGAGTGATAATTCAGTGTTTGATTATGGAAATGGAAAAACAGCTGAATGGTTAGACATGAATGAATAATTATTTTAAGATAAAACATAGTACAGTTAATAATAATAATTATTTGATGCTTTATGGAGATAATAGTTACATGTTTGATTTCCTATGATCAGTTATTGTACCACTGAGCACATTTATTATATCTGTATGCCATACATAAGTACAACCCCAAATCAGAAATTGTATTATCTAATTGTATTAATTAATAACTAATTGTATTATCCATCTGCCAAATAGGTAAATAATAAACTACATACAGAAATAAGGACTATAATCTGTATCTTTGTTTGGTTAAAAACAAACAAAACAGTTATTGAGCAAATACATAACTGATCAACATTCTAAACTGTCACCTTACCCTGATTCGCAGTGGTAAGTTTATCCTAATGATTCATAATTTTTGTTGTTGGGTCAGATTTCCTGGAAAATTACTTCAACATACATAACTAAAAGTATGTAAAGTAACCTGCAATTTTATATTTTAAAAAGAGATGGCGGTAGCAAATCAAAAGTTACGTACTGTAGCTTTAATAAGTAAATAGTTTAGCCCTGTCACACGACCCTGCTACAGTTTCCTGTCCACATGCTCACAGCTTGGTGGTTAAATAGAGCAACAGTGTGGCCAGCCAAACACTAATTCAAGAGGTACCAAGGACTCATTGTACAAAAAGAGCAAAGCAATGGATGGAGATAGCTGAGAGAGGTTAGTCAGTCATATGGTTAGTATACTGTATGTAAAAAATATGATACACATGATACACATTATAAAAACGAAAAATAAGACACATATGATACACATTGATACTCATTGAATAAAATCATACACTGGCGAGGAGCATTATAGGAGGCCACAATACACATGGCACACGCTGGCTATGCAAACAGAAAGACAAACGACTAATGGCCTACACTTATAGTTAAAAAGAGCCTCAATGTAATCTCTTCAAAACACCACCACCAACACGAACAAAATAATTTACAAACTTTAACTGTTAGTGTTAGCTACTTATATAACACCAAGAAAACAGTGACATTTAAAATGTCAATAGAATAATAACCTTTTACATGCAAAGTGAAGCTGGAGGATATAAAACAGTGTACAGTGGGAGGGGCATTAATTGCCACCCAGATTTACAATAACCAAAAATAAAACTAAAAATTCACAGATACACACTTCCTGAGGGGGCCATTGCCAAGTAACATTAAATCACTGCTCAGTTCCAGTTCCAGTTCCTGACCTTGTCCCAGTTCTTGTTCAGCTAGATGCTCTTCTTCATGCCAACTTAAGGTGATTACTGTCAGGATCCTGGCTATGCTATGCAAAAATTAATGTGTGAATCAGTAGAGTTCATTTTCAGTAATACAAAGAATGTATTGTTAGTCATTAGATACTATGTTGAATTATCTTTCTTGTAGCAATAGGGAGTTTTTTTCTTGTGTATCTACTAGAGAGACCCACGGAGGTCAAGAAACGAGAGGAGAGATGAAGTGTTTGTGAAGTGTTGTGAAGTGTTTCAGAAGGTTAACCATGTGATGTCAATAAGGGTGACGTATGGTATGGGAGGTGTTAAGGTGAAAGGCTAGAAGAAGGTGATACACAGAGGAGAGGTTGTTCCACTCTCCTCAGACTGAATAATTATCACTCTATTTTGAGCTGATCCTGCTTGCAAGCATTAAAATCTTTTCTTTGAAAACTTGGTCTTGTGTCTCAGAGAGAAATTTTTATAACACTTGCCAGGATCCTGACATCCCTTGTGTTCTATGTCAGAGCATGTTGTTTGGATCCTGACTCATCCTAGTCTTGGTTCTTGTTTCTTGGGTCGGGATCTAAACTCATGCCCTGGGTCCTTGTTCTCTGTGGAAGCACATGACATCTGTTTTGTTTACATTCACCATGTGCTCTCTCTCGTTATCGGTTTATGTTCCTCACCTGTTTGTCCTTGTTTTTCCCCTATTTAATGCCCATGTGTGTTTTGTCTTTTGCCGGTTTGTTGTCTGACTTTCTGCCTTTCGGATGTTTCTCTTGTTTGTTGGTCTTTGCAAGTTCCCATCTGATTCAAGTAGGTCTTTTTGTTCTTTCACTTGAACCAACCTTTTTTACAGTGAGTTTACGAACTGCATTTGTGAGCTTTGCAATAGCTTTACCATGCTAAGTGATTATTTTTACTACCTCCTGCATCTCTTATCTTTTCAATGAACTGATCTCTTAATGTGAGCTAGGGATCAAACACCGCATTATGGGACTATTGGAAGCTGAGAGAAAGCATGGGAAAAGTCACAGAATTCTTCTCCCTCTAACTGTCTGCACATAAAAGGCATGCAACAACTTTGGTGGCTTGCACCGCCGTGACCTTCTGCCAAACTGCACTGCCATGGCCTCTGCTTCTAGCTCTGCCTGCAGGCCCTCTTCAACTTCACGGACCTGGACCTGACGTGTTTGACAGAAAGCATGGAAATCAGGCTGTATCTTTATAAAACTTTTCTGTATTAACTTGAAAATTTGTAGATGTCATTATCACAACATATTGACAGCCTCAAAAAAAGGCAGGTCCACCTATTGGTTAAAGGTTGTAAATTGTATTGTAATGGGTTTTGCTTGTTTAACTGCTTTTTTTAATCTCATTATCAGAGATGTCCACAAACATTTTTCCTAGTGTTGTTGATGGGCTTGACCCTGTAATGTCTGCTTGCAGGTATATTTATTATTTTTAATTCTTTTTTCAAGGTTTTTAGAGCTGTCTGCCATTAGGGCCGGGCAATGGCTGGCACATGGACAGGGGGCTCAATAGCACCCCTGGTATAGGACAAAAAAGATGGTACATATATTATACATACATGCATGCACCTGTGAAGGGATTTTTGGTATCTTGCATGGTATTTCCATGGCAAGGTGATAAAAAATATGAAACAGGAAGTCTCTAATATCCACAACATGCATTGAGCAATTTACATAAAACTTGGGGAATATGTTTGGTGTGTTTGGCTGATGACATTGATATGACTAATGCAAGACACAGTCATAGTGCCACCAACTAACCACAGGAAGTGTGTTAATTAAAATAAACGTAGTTTGTTACACTTAGCCAAATAATTCAAATTTAGAATAATGTAGAGTAATAGCTGATAAAAAGTTCGTAAAAGATGTGTGAGTTCTTAAATTATGTTGCCATAGTAATTCGTCAAACTTTTAAATTACATTCAGGTGTATCTGAGGCTCTTGACATGCTTGAAATGGCACACAATTCATGCTGGTTTGCTGTTAAGTGTGGGTTAGAGCTTAGACAAGGGCATGGTGGGGGGTTCTCTAGCACCCTGTTTTTACCAAAGTGATTGTGTTTACAGTCACCAAACTTGGTACATGTTTGGTCTCATCAAGCCAGACAACTTTTAATATTTAATTCAGTAGCTATGCCAAACAAAAAATCTGGTATTTTGGATTTAATTGATTACTCTTCCTAGGTGGATTTATGGGATTGTCCTTGGTAAATATTATGCCTTAGTGAATATTATACTTGGTTAATATTATTATATTATTGAAAACACTAAATTGCGAAGGGGTTTTTGATATCTTGAACAGTGTTCCCATGGACAAAATATTTGACAAATAATTATATCTGCTGCATGCATTGAGTGACTCTGTAAATTTAAAGTCACTTCCAAACTTAGAATAAAGGGGAGACATGATTTGATGCAATCAAGGCAATCAAATTATGACAAAAGAGAAACAGGAAGTGTCTCATATCTTGTGTGTGCATTGAGTGATTTACATCAAACTAGGAAAATATGTTTATCACAATGATTTGGCTATTGTGAGTCACAGTCATAGCACCAACAATTGGCAGCAGGAAGTGTGTCACGTACAGCAGACTTACTTAAAACAGACTTAGAGGTAAATGCATGTGACACTTATGCATCACTTTCTAAGAATCACTAGGTGAAGGTGCTTGTGCCCATCATTGCTTGCAGCTATGTTTAACATTACCACTATATTCTAAAACACATGCTTTGTGTTGGTAAGTGCAGACATAATATAAAGCAAAGATCTTTACCATCATGTTACATTCTCTTAAGTTCAGAAAACCAAACAAATGCCGTTCAATTGCAACAGTTTATTTGTATTTTAAGCGCATGAGTCTGGTAATGTATTAGTGCTGCTGAAAATGAGATGTGAATTTGGCCATTTGAAAGGTATTTCAGTGTTCAGCTGCATATTTCATATGCAGCTTTCATACTTCTGAAGAAGTCAGTTTATATTTCTTGCTTATTTAATTATTTTAAAAAAAATTCTAAAGACCTATTAATTTGAAACTACTTAGCAAAGAGCTGTATGAATACCTATGACTTATGAAAAGGCACAGAGTGACTCAAGAAGAGAGATGTCTGCACTGCATGGCAAGTTAAAGAATGTTCCACATTATAATGCTTATATTTTAATTTAGATATTTTATCATCTGGAGTTAAAAAGGACATCAGATGCAAGATTAAGTTCTCCTTTGGTAATAAGCAGACAATGAATTCTCACGGCATCTTAAAGTTGGATGGTTGTCCTTATGGTGTACCAGTCAATAAATCGCCAGTCATCAGGGAATCTTTGTGCTCGTGAAATTACTGGGGGATACTACAGTGAGAATTCATCTACTCTTCCCAGGTAGGAGAAGGAATGTTTCCAACCAGCAGTCTACAGAGTGTCAAGATAACTGCAAGGTTCATCGTTCTGGATTCCATAAGCACTGCATACCACGGTAACCGAGAAGATAGAGACATGCACATGCACAGAGTTTAAAGGAATCGTCAAGTTAAGGCCGGCAAGAAGATAAGCACAAACAAGTTCAAGTTAAGGTGCTTGACATGGACTTATTCCCATTTGCTGGAAAGAGACTGGAAAGAAGCGTGTCCAAGTGTTCAGTACACTGTTTAAAGAACTACTGGTGTTACATTCTTATCTATTTTGGTTATTTTATAGTTATTTGGTGCAGGTATCAAGTTCAAATAAGAGACTTGCAAATGTAAAGGCTACAAATAACCTGAGTGTTATTTAAAAAAGTTTAATACATGTTGATTGAACTGTTAAAATACCACTTTAACCAGAGTTAATTATCTAATAGAGAAACATCAGTTGAATATAACTGTTTAGTACATTTCGCTTTTACATGTTCAGTGAGTCAAAGTAGTTAGTGTAACTGAGAGATACAGAAAATGGCAGAAGGTGGTCAGTCTGCTAAAAGTACCAAAGACAATATAGCAGAGACTGTGCAATCACAGCAACTAGAATCTCAAGAATGTGTAGATACACAGGAACCTGTAGCTGTTGGGGACACAGCAGAGCAAGAGCCACAAAGAAGTCAAAGAGCATGCAAGTTTACTGAGAAGGGTAAAGCTTTACATGTTGAAAAGCTGACTACACTGAAAATTGCTTTCAAAGCTCCTATGAGAAATGGAAGGCTCTAGCTAAAGATGCTAGATACAGGCTAATGGGGCTTCACAGAATGTGAATGTTGCTTATGATGAGTTGAGGCAGAATGTGAGTCCAGACAGTGACACTCATCGCAGAGTAGACACTTGTGGAGCAGTCAAAAAGATGATAGTTGTGTCTGCATGGGGTTGTTGAGGTGAGGAAGTTAAGAACCAGGATCTTCTTAAATCAGAACCATGATGTATTGATACAGGTTCAGTGTTCTCATCTATAGCCTCCAAATCAAGACACAGACATTCCAGGTCTCGTCTCAGTCTATAAATAGTTCAAGCGTGAGCTCCAAAGGTTCAAGTTTGTACTCTGCTAAAAAACAAGAGGCTGTTGCAGAAATTGCGGCAACTGAAGCAACTTTGGAAATATTACTGTTACAAGAACATGAACTGGAAGAACTCTAAAGACTAGAGGCTGAAAATGAAAGGAGAATGGCAGAACAAGAAGCTGAAGCTTTTAAGCGATAACTAAAAAAAGAAGAAGAGGAAGCTAGGCTACGTGTTAAGATTGAAGCTGAAAATGCTGCTAGAAGAAGGACACTAGAAGACAAAAGTAGAGAGCTTGAGCGTTTGGAGACACTAAAATGGTTAAATGGTGCGAAGGCACAAATGCAAGTCTATGAGCAGAACGAAGACTCAAAAGATGAAACAAGAGAGCTACTTTGTAAATGCACATCAGTTAAAAAGAAGCATGTACCTAAGTTAAGCAGCTCAGTGTTCCAGAGCAACTCTACAGGAAAGCGCAACAAAATCATATCAAGATCAAGAAGAGAGAGCTGCAGATCTTGTTAGAGTGTTAGCAGAATCTATCAGCTCGAGTTGCCTGCAACATTCTGTGTAGACCCACTCAAATCTGGTGACTGGAAAATTTTGTTTCAAACTCTGATAGACAGGAAAAACATACCAGTGAATGAGAATCTTTACTACTTACACAAGTATGTTAAATGATAAAGCTTTCCGAGACAAGCTTAATTCATGGCCAAAGATTGGTTCCAAGGACAGTGTTGAGCTGAGGGAATTTATTGACTTCCTCAGAGGTGGTGAGGCAGCAATGTCTCAGATTAAAGGCTTTGAAGTCCTCAATGATTGTAACGAGAACCAGAAAATGCACTCTAAGCTTTCTGATTGGTTGGCCTCGTGTAGAATCGTCAGGTCATAGAAACTGAAGAAGAAACTAAGATGTTTCCTACCTTAAGTCAGTTTGTAAAATTTCTAATACAAGAAGATTGCTTGCAACCCAGTGACATCACTTGATGCAGTGAGGTCTAATGAGATCGTAAAAGGAAAATATCAAGAAATCAAGACACTAGTGCAAAGGTGTTAACAGTTCAGTCCAGCTAGAAAGCATACGCTGCAAACTGTGCCTTCTGTGATAGACTAGGTCATGGCATTTACATGTGTCATAAGTTTATTGAGAAGAATTTTGGATGTTTAAAGCCTGGTCATCGGTCAAAGAACTGTGAATCAAATCTCTCAAAGCTCTCATGAATCTGTGCAGCTAAAGCTCTCAACAATGGTATCCAAGAGTACAGTTGTTCCATGCCAGAAGGTAACTGGTCTAATAGTTAGAGGATTTTACTTAGATAAGAAGATCTCCTTGCCAGTAACCTATTCAAGAGAGCTCATCCCGGCAAACAGAACTCACATTCCTACACCCAAAACTGCAAGAGTTTGCCCTTATCTAATGCATATAGCTAATAAGATTGCTCCTCAACAAGTCTGTGATATTGGTCTTCTGATTGGCTACAACTGCCCTCAAGCTCTACTTCCTAGAGACGTCATATCTGGGAAAGAAAATCAGCCATTTGCTCAAAGAATGGATTAAGGCTGAAGCATTGTTGGCTGTGGCAATTCCTCTGTAGACTACGGGGATGCCACTGGGGTTAGTCATTGCATAATAGTGAAACAAGTGATGCCAAGTCTACAGTCGTCTTTCAATCTTACAAGTGAGGTTCAATACATCTGTAGAACACAGATCAGGGAAGTAATCACTCCTCCAAATGTCATTAAAGTTCTTGAGTCAGACTTCAATGAGAAAGTAGCAGAGGATAGCCGTATTTCGTAAGAAGACATGCGTTTTCTATCAGTAATGAAAAAGAAGACACAAAGAAGATAGTCATTATGAAATGCCTTTGCCTTTCAAAGAAAACAGACCAAACTTGCCTAATAACAAAGGATGTGCTATTCATCACCTCAAATGCTTAGAAAAAATGCTTAAAAGAGATGGGAAATACTATAGGGACTATGTAGACTTTATGAAAGAGACAATTATTCGAGGAGATGCTGAGAAGGTCCCAGCTAAAGAAACTGAGAAGAGCCCTGTTTGGTACATTCCCCATCATGGGATTTATAGTCCTCAAAAACCTGGGAAAATCTGTGTAGTAGTAGTTATTACAATGCACTGTGTGTCAACTGTCAATCAAAAACTTGTTAATGTATTACCCTGTTTTGGGAGGGAGTCCGATTTTAGTCTAGTTTTACATGTCAATCATGTGTATGTGCAAAATGTACTTTTAACCTCTGTCCAACAAGCTCCTGAGGAAGTGCCCCCTCCATACTCTGGCTCTGTCTGTCCTGGTGAGGATCTGGCCCCCTTCCAAATTTAATGCCCTGTTTTGGGGTTTGCCTGTTTTTCAGTTTAGTTTGTCCATGTCAGTGGTGTTTACGAGCATAAGATTTGCTCCAACCTTTGGTTCTGTCCACAACAATTCTCTGACCCTCTCCTCACATTTCTACAGCAGATGTTTTCTGACTTTCTCTTGACTCCGTTCTGGCCATGTGGTTGTGAATGTGTAAAAAGTTTTGGAAAGAGTAAATAACAGTTTATGGTGTGTGTGTGTTGACTGTAGTAAGAGCTGTGTTCTGTTTGTAGCATTTACACTTCAGACACAAAATGAAAGCGTATGATATTGGGGTTTCCATTTTATCTCGATGTGTCTTCATCTAGCTTCTGATTAAAGGACATACCCCAACTTGTTTTTCCGGACTGGGGGGATTGTGGTCATTCAAATGTGTTTGTATTGTTACCTCCTATGGTTTCCTTCTAATGGTTTTATAGCTGTTGTTAAAACAAAGAATAACGCCGGTAACGGTGCACATGGCCCCATCCTGTCTGACTCCTCCTGGCTTGGGAAGATACCTATCCAGTGTGAAGAATGATCTTAATACGAATGTTAATAATTTAATGCTTTCACTAGATCTCTAGATAATCACAGAATGACATATTGACAAAAGTAAAAAATACTTTAGCATTCTGTGTCATCATCTAATTTTCTGATTGTAGTTTTCTGATTAAAGACAAGCCTCCAACTCCAAATTGAATATCTTTAATGTGTACTGACACCCATAGACTCCCTCCACTTAAACTGAGCTTCATGCCTCAGATAAAGAATCTTTCACATAAATACATCTTATACTAATTTAGGGTAAATCTTCACATTATAACAAGAAAAACGGTACATAATCTTCTTTTTATTACAGCTTTTATTTCAAACTATTTTTATTTAAGGTTGAGTTTTAAACAGACTTTTGACAATATCTTAAATTAAAGGTGGCCTATTTTAAATATGCATATAAAAAACAAAACAAAGATAATGCTATCATAATCCTGTTTTTTTTTGTTAACCACTCTCGCTGTAACTGTTCAGCCAAAAACCTTTTAGAGTACATATATGGACTTTCATAAAAACATCTTTTTATGTAAATTTGTCAGGAACACAACAGAGATCCAAATGCGGTTAACAGTCTTTATTTAGACAGAGAGTTAATCACAGCAGAAATGTGAACAGAGGCAGATGCAGGGCGGCTCCGGCCCAGGAGGGATAGAGTGGGGCAGCTGGAACTGGGTGGATAACGGGCGGAGCAGGAGGTTGGCTGGGTGGTGGACAGGCAGAGAAGTGGGCGGTCGGGATAGAGCGAGCAGGAGTGGCACTGTGGGGTCCAGGGAGGGAGAGAGAGAGAGAGATGGTGACAACAACCGAAGAAGCGATCTGCAAAACAGGATGTGGCAAGTAGGAAAAGAGAACATGACAAAGGCTTGAGTCTCAAACATGACAACACAAGAGGTCAGGCAGCGGTTACCACCGAAACGATCTGACAACGGACGCAAAATGAGAGGGGTAGATAAAGGGGAAGAAATCTATGGGGAACAGGTGCCGGAGATCATAATGAAACAAGGAAACGAGGAAACAAGGAAACAAGGAGGGCGGAGAGATGTGGACGCTGGAGCATGTGGCGAGTTGTCAAACAATGCCACATGCTCTGACAGAAAACAATAACACAGACATGAAGACCAAACAAGGACTGGGACAATCACACCCCGGGCCTGGGGGTGGAAGCTGGGTAAAGGCAGGGGGTGGAGAGGAGAAGACCGCACAGGCTTGATCCTGAACACGTGGAAGACAGGATTAACCCAAACAAGGGAAGGGGGCAGACGGAGCCTGACCGCCACCGGGCTCAACACCTTGGCAATCCAGTATGGCCCAATGAACCTTGACCCTGCAGTCAGCATATGTGTCCTTGGTGGAAAGCCACATACGCTGACCGCAGATGTACACAGGATGAGGGGTGCGGTGACGGTCGGCGGCTGCCTTGGTGCGTCTAGCGGTCCGGGCCAAGACCCCCCCCAACTCTTTTCCAGGTGCGTTTACACCGCCTGACGAAGGCTAGGGCTGACGGCACCGCAGCCTCGGGTTCCTGAGCAGGAAACAGAGGGGGAACATAACCAATGGAAGACTTAAACGGAGATATACCAGTGGACGCAACCGGAAGGGAGTTGTGGGCGTACTCCGCCCACGAGAGCTGGTTGCTCCAGGAATTCGGATTCTGCGATGTTCATTTAGCAGACAAATTTGCCTGTATGCTATAGTCACTTTCTTAGTCATTTGTAAAACCTGAATTAGGGTTAAACTAGATATAGGAGTTCTTAGAAACCCATAAATGTGATTACATTTTGCTGCTTACCTATATTTTAGAGGGTTTACATGAACCACCTCACAATCTATCTGAAAATAAAAAGATTATTAGCTACACACATAGAAAGGCTACAGCTGGTTTTCAGATACATACATTACAAGGGATTTCTTATTATAGCCAGACAATAGACAGAGAGGCAACTATTATTATTATTATACTTTGTGTCAGAAAATAATAATGCATCCAATAACTACTCTGTTGATTCAGTTCTTGGTTTTAATGGAAAATGTTGTTTGATCTACCTCGAGCGTTACACAAAACAGTTTAAACATCATTTTAAATACCACAGTGACTCACATAAACAATTTTTAATGTATATTCTTACAAATACATACATACAAATGGAAGCACACTTACTGTGAGGCTGGAAAGACATTTTCCACAGTGCTAATTCAGTTTCTCTGAACTGTTGTTGAGATGTCACCAGATGATATACAGCTCTAACACGTAGCCGGTGACAGAAGTTTTCAAGCAACCTTTGTTGAATGACTCGGAGGTAAACTGTGAAAAGTGAATGTGTCTGTTAGAGGTGGACACCCAGAAACTCGCTAATCACAAAAACTCTGACATCCAAAAACAACCAGTAACATAAACACATACCCAACACAGTCGATGTTAAATAAGATGCGTGAGATTTGGTTTGAGGTTTGACTAAATATTTTCCAAAATGAGGGTGTCATTGTTTTAATTTAAAACGATGCAAAACATCCCATATTTTAAAACAGGATTATGATGGTTGTATCATTATTTTTATATTTAAAAATGAAATAGTCTTTGCAAACTCTCATACGGATTTAACTAAGAAACTGTCTAAAGTGACACAGAGTTTATGTTGTTCTGAATGTAAAGTTCACAACACAAGGAGTCACCAAAAGGACTGTGGGTTTTTCTGAGGTATGATGCTATGAACATCTAGACACAACGTCTGTACACCCAAACACACACAGGATTTTCTTATCCCCCTATGTCAGGCAGATAAACATAAGTGTTTAAATTAAAACAAAGCTAAACAATCTGTTTATTTAAAACTATGATTCTGGTATCAGTATACCTCTATTTTTTAAATTTATTCAATATTAAAATTAATATTTGCAACCTTATACAGATTTATCTTCAGATATATATTCTGAAAGTAAACACTTAAAAAGAAAAAATTAAGATTGTGAACTTTTCTGGTTTCCATTTGAAAAAAATGACATAAACAGATGTTTTCATGAAAGTCCATGCACCCTAAAAGGTTTTTGGCTGAACAGATACAGCGAGAGTGGTTAACACAAAAACCAGGATTATGATAGCATTATCTTTGTTTTGTTTTTTATGCATATATAAAATAGGCCACCTTTAATTTAAGATATTGTCAAAAGTCTGTTTAAAACTAAACCTTAAATAAAAATGGTTAGAAATAAAAGCTTTGTAATAAAAAGAAGATTATGTACCGTTTTTCTCTATATGATGTATTTATGTGAAAGATTCTTTGAGGCATGAAGCTCAGTGGAAGTGGAGGGAGTCTATGGGTGTCAGTACACATTAAGGATATTCAAGTTGGAGTTGGAGGCTTGTCTTTAAAACTAGAATCAGAAAAGTGACAGAATGCTAAAGCATTTTTTACTTTTGTCAATATGTCATTCTGTAATTATCTAGAGATCTAGTGAAATCATTAAATTATTAACATTCGTATTAAGATCATTCTTCACTCTGGATAGATATCTTCCCAGGCCAGGAGGATTCAGACAGGATGGGGCCATGTGCACCGTTACCGGGCGTTATTCTTTGTTTTAACAACAGCTATAAAACCATTAGTAGGAAACCTTAGGAGGTAACAATACAAACACATTTGAATGACCACATTCCCCCCAGTCCGGAAAAACAAGTTGGGGTATGTCCTTTAATCAGAAGCTAGATGAAGACATATTGAGATAAAATGGAAACCCCAATATTATACGCTTTCATTTTGTGTTTGAAGCGTAAACGCTACAAACGGAACACAGCTCTTACTACAGTCAACACACACACCATAAACTGTTATTTACTCTTTCCAAAACTTTTCACACATTCACACCCACATGGCCAGAACAGAGTCAAGAGAAAGTCAGAAAACATCTGCTGTAGAAATGTGAGGAGAGGGTCAGAGAATTGTTGTGGACAGAACCAAAGGTTGGAGCAAATCTTATGCTCGTAAACACCACTGACATGGACAACCTAGACTGAAAAACAGACAAACCCCAAAACAGGGCAATAAATTTGGAGGGGGGCCAGATCCTCACCAGGACAGACAGAGCCAGAGTAGGGAGGGGGCACTTCCTCAGGAGCTTGTTGGACAGAGGTTAAAAGTACATTTTGCACATACACATGATTGACATGTAAAACTAGACTAAAATCGGACTCCCTCCCAAAACAGGGTAATACATTTTTTGATTGACAGTTTACACATAGTCTGTTGTAATAACTACTTGTAGTCTTTGATTGTTCAGCAGAATTTCAAGGCACATCCCTCAATGACCATTTGCTAACTGGTCCAGAGTTAACAAACACCCTTGTTTGTGTACTCTGTTGTTTCCGCAAAGGTCCGGTGGCAGTCATGTGTGACATAGAGTGCATGTTTCACCAGTTCCATATAAAGGAAGAGGATCAAGACTACTTATGATTCCCTTGGTGGGAGAAAAATGATCTAGAGTCCCAGCCATACATCTATAGGATGAAAGTACACTGTTTCGGTGCAGCCTCATCACCTGGATGTGTGAATTATGGCCTCAAGCATATTGCTGCTCAAGGTCGTGGTTGCTTCAGTGAAACCACCATTTGCTTCATAGAAAGGAATTTGTATGTCGATGACGGATTGACAAGTGTCTCAGCTGTAGATGATGCCATCACGCTGATAAAGAACGCAAGAGAACATTGTCATACAAGAAAGCTTTGTTTGCATAAATTTGTGTCCAACAGTCAAGAAGTGAAAGCCTCGATTCTGCAAGAAGAATGTTCTCGGAGTGCTGTGGATCATGATTTAGCTTTGGATGAGCTTCACATGGAAAGAGCACTTAGTGTGAAATGGTACATTAAATCTGACAGCTTTCAATTCAGAGTGTTTGTTAAGGAACAACCACCGACTAGAAGAGGAGTCCTGTCCACTGTGGCTTCTATATATGATCCACTTGGCTCACTCGGTGTCAAGATAAGGTTAGCTGGGATGAGCGTCATCATTTCTCTGACATTAGTGCATCGGGGTATGGAGAATGTACATATCTCTGAGCTATTGATGCATCAGGAGAGGTTCATTGCTCCTTAGTTATGGGCAAAGCTAGAGTTGCTCCTACTAAGGTTACAATGATACCTAGGCTAGAACTATCAAAAGGTTTCACATCTTTGTGGCTAAACTTATTCAACAGATTAAACAAAGTACTGATGCTAAACAATGGACATATGTGGCCTCTGAAGAGAACCCTGCTGATTATGCATCCAGAGGTCTTACAGCAGAAGAGCTCATATCCTCATATATAATAGTAGTACTCCTAATGCTATAATTATATGACTTAAATTTCAGGGTGTCATATCCAGTAAAGCTGCGCTCAGACTACAGGATTTTTGGGCTGATTTTACCCTAATGGTTAAAACATGGCAACATATCACAATCATTCTGTCCAAAACAAGAGCTAGGGTTAGGGTTAAGGTAAGTACCATGTCACTGTAAGGATGAGTCAGAAGTGTTCCAATCCATTTGCTGGGTCTTTATTAAGAACAGGGTAAACAGACAGGCAATGGTCGAAACCTGCAAACAGTAGCGACAGAGGCAGAGCAAAAGCGTAATCCAGAAACAGCAAAATCAGTCTCAGGAATGTGGCCGTATGTAGTCCGGAAGTAAACTAGTATTCGGGAGAGGGTTCCCTCTGGTGGTTCGGAAGAGGAGGTGCTCCCGCAAAAACTCCGAAGAGTACTCCGAAGAGTAGGGTCCAGGATACCTTAGAGTAGGGTCCAGGATGCGTAATCCAGAAACAGGCTAGGGTCAGGGCAGGCGGCTAACAATCAATATCCAATAAACAGGCAAGGGTCAAGGCAGGCAGCAATCAATCAGAAAACTGGATACAAACTAGGGTAATACACAAGGTAGCAAAACAGGGAAACCACTCAGAGTTAGCCGTGGCAAAACAAGACTTTGCAATGAATATATGAAACTCTGAGGTTTATATACACAAGGAGATCAGGAACAGGTGACTGCAATAATCAGTCCCAGGAATGCGGCCCTATGTGAAATGTAGTCCGGAAGTAAACTAGTATTCGGGAGAGGGTTCCCTCTGGTGGTTTGGAGGAGGCAACGCAGGAGCCACCTCTGTAACAGTCACAGTCTATATTTTATTTATATCTGCTTCCCTGTGAGATTACATGAGGCACTCCCTCTGGCACAATGATCTTAATAATATCTTGTAGTGTCATGCACCAAAATTTTAAAATCTTATAGTGTGAGTATGTTTAGGAGAAGTTTTAAGATTCTCCTTATGTAGGTCCTGCAACTAGATTTCATAATTGGTCAGGATTTTAAAAATCCTGTAGTCTGAGCATGTCTTAACACACATTACCCCACTCTACCCTAAACTACTAACTGAGTAGTTTTCACAATTCTTACACTGAATATTATTACAAATATAACTTGAATCTGACCTTAATTAGAATACAATTTGATATAAGCCTTCTCTGCAGTCTTATAAATCAATAAACCTTATAAATCAGCCTGGGAGGCAGACTTTGTTATAAAGTTACAGTTGGTCTGTCTGGCAGTACAAGTATTCTACAAATACTCTCTCTATATATATGTTAAAGTACAAATATCAAAAATATTTTAAGGCAATATCAACGTTGATTCTGATGCCAAAAATGCTCTTCAGGTTGTCACAAAACAGCATCTGATATCACTGTTGTCTTCACTAATATTTGTAAATTAGTGATCTTCCCAAATGAGTTCAACCAGACTGGGAACACCCCATTTAAAAAGCCATCATTTGGTGAGTTCCTCTCTAGTCAGCATCACTTTTCGTATATAGCAACATCCTCCAAACTTCCTAGAAATGTTATTATACGTATAGTATTATTTCTTTGTTGTTATTTTTATGTATTCGTACTTTTCGTTGTGTTGGTGTTTTACACTGTGGCTCTGGGGAAAACAGAATTTCAATCCTCTATGTACATATAGCAGAACTGACAATACTGTTGAAAAAGAAAAAATAACGTTTTCTACTTACCTTAAAAATTGCTCTAATACGTTTTATTTTACTCCTACTATAGAGCAGTCTCATCTTTATAACCTTGAAATAACTCTGTAAGTCACAGCTACACTTTCACACAATAAGACAACTGTAATAATAAACTGGAGCAAGAAGGAACATCGCTGGGTAAATAGAATCCAATTAAATTGACTAAATGATTAATAAACTGATTAAAAAGATTGAAATCTGTCACCCTTATGAACTCTTGCGTTGTGTTCTGATTCAGTTTGTTCTGGTCTTCTGTTTTGGTATAGTTCCTGTTTTTCCTTATTTGGTCATGTACCCATTCTCGTTTAGTCATAATTAGTTAATAGCCTTCACCTGTTTGTCCTTAGTCAGCCTCCCTATTTAAGTTCTCTTTTCTGGCCTGTTTTTTGTCAGTTATTACATTTACTAAGATGATTCTAAGTTCATGTCTATGCAGTGCTCTTCTATGTGGATTATAATTAAAGACGTTTACCTTTGTCCTGCTCCTTGGTCCATTCCTCGGTCCCCATGTGACATAATAACCGACCCAAAACAAAAATGAGGTATGAACTAACCTCTATTAACGTGGCCCTGCGGTGTACCGCTGATAGCCCCTTCAGCATCACAATTCTCATTTTCCAAAATGAGTGGACTGTTGAGGACTTTGTGCTGGAGTTCGTGGAAAAAAAAGCCATTCTGGTGTGGTTTGGCAACCACATCCGCTTTGTCATGCCTAAAACTGATCAGTGCTGGGTGCTCAAGGAATACATTAACTTGTGCTCTGGTTAACCGATTCGGCATTCATAGAATACAACAGAATGAACTAAACCAAGAAAAGATTTCCATGGATGCGTCAAAAGATGGATTGGGTGCTGTCTTACTACAAGATATTCAAGGCAGGAAACCAGTAGCCTATGCCTCCAGGACAATGACACAATCTAAATTCCGATATGCTAAGATAGAAAAGAGTGTCTAGGACTTGTCTTTGAATTTGAGAGATTTTGGATGTGTATGCATCTTTTTTTGATCACAAGCCTTTAATTCCAATCATTTGAAAAAAATCTGAGATCTCCAGAGATTCAATCTACTGGCCAATCTAGTCAATCAGTCTAGTGCTGATATTGAGAAAATAATTAGCATGTTAAATTTGTCTGAAGCATCAAAACAGGCAAGCAAAAGAACCCATAATCGCAGCAGACTTACCGAAATATCCATGACAGAAAGTGGGCACTGATTTATTTAATCTTCATGGAAAGGACTACTTATAGTAGAAGGTTCAGAAGTTTGTATGTAGTTGTACTAGGTTCAATCACAGTGCAAACATAAAAGAACAACAGTGCAGATGTCGCAAGAATGTCACAAGCGCAGATGTGATGACAGTACAACAGTACAAAAGAAAAGTGCAAAAAACAACCTGTACAAATAAACCAGTACATGAACAAAACACCCTACTACAATACAATTTAACAGAGACCAATATACACAGACCAAAATACATGTTTACAAAAAGAGTACATTGACTGGATTAGCAGCAGTATTAGCAGCTGTGAGATGTGCAAAAACACAATATGGTACAGAGATGTGCAAAAAGTTGAAAAGTCCTGAGTGCATGTGAGTGTGTGCATTGTATGCGTCAGACCATCATGTGAGTTTAAGAGTCTGATGGCTTGGGGGAAGAAACTGTCACAGTCCGGTTGTGAGGGCCCAGATGCTCTGGTATCTTTTTCCAGATGGTAGAAGAGTAAAGAGTTTGTGTGAGGGGTGTGTGGGGTCATCCACAATGCTGTTTGCTTTGTGAATGCAGTGTGTTTTGTAAATACCCACAACAGAGGGAAGAGTGTGATCTTCTCCAGTGATTTTGTCAGCTGTCCTCACTATCCGCTGTAGGGTTTTGCAGTCTGAGATGGGGCAATTTCCAAACCAGACAGTGATGCAGATGCTCAGGATGCTCTCAATGGGCCCCCTGTAGAATGTGGTCAGAATAGGCTAGAAGGTGTGCTTTTCTCAGCCTTCATTGGAAGTAGAGGTGCTGCTGGGCTTTCTTCGTGATGGAGCTGGTGTTAAGAGACCAGGTGAGGTTCTCCACCAAGTGAACACCAAGGAATCTGGTACTCTTAATGATCTCCACAGAGGACCCGTTGATGTACAGTGGAAAATGGTCGCTATGTGCTCTCCTGAAATCAACAATCATCTCTTTTGTTTTATCAACGTTCAGAGACAGGTTGTCTAAGATAGCTCTACACCAGGCTGTAAGATGGTGCACCGCCTCTCTTCATACGCTAACTCATCGATCTTGCTGATGAGACCCACCACAGTTGTGTCAACTGTGAACTTGATGATGTGGTTCAAGCTGTACATTGCTGCACAGTCGTGAGTCAGCAGAGTGAACAGCAGTGGACTAAGCACACAGTCCTTAGGGGCCCTAGTGCTCAGTGTGGTTGTGTTGGAGATGCTGTTCCCGATCCAGACTGACTGGGGTCTCCCAGTCAGGAAGTCCAGGATCCACTAGCAGAGGGAGGTGTTCATGCCCAGCAAGCTTAGCTTCTCAATGAGGTGCTGAGGGATGAGAATGCTGAATGTTGAACTGAAGTCAATGAACAGGTGTGTTAGGGCCAGGTGGAGGGTTGTGGCAATGGCATCATCCGTGGAGTGGTTTGGATAATACACAAACTGCATAGGGTCCAGTGAAGGTGGCAGCAGGGTTTTGATGTGCCTCATGACGAGCCTCTCAAAGCACTTCATAAAGATGGGCGTGAGTGCAACAGGATGGTAGTCATTTAGGCCTGACACTGTGGACTTCTTTGGCATGGGGACAATGGTGGTGGTTTTAAGGAATGTTGGAACGATGGTGCTGTTCATGGAAATAATAAAGATGTCAGTGAATACATCTGCACATTGCCAGCACCTTGCCAGGAATGTTGTCTGGTTCAGCAACCTTCCACGGGTTGACTCTGTATAGAGTATGACTCTATATATGCATTTCCTCACATCAGCTGTGGTGAGACAAATTACCTTGTCATTGGGAGGCGGGGTGGCCTTCCTCACTGCCACGTCGTTCTGTGCCTCAAACCGAGTGTAGAAGTTGTTTAGCGCATCTGGAAGGCAGGCATCACTGTCACAAGCAGGTGATGGTGTCTCGAAGTTTGTAATCGCCTGGATGCCCTACCACATACGCCAGGTGTCACCACTATTTTTTTCTTGGTCTCTTGCTTTGGCACTCTGATGGCCCAGAACCGTTTGGCCTTTGAGTGGGGGTGCGGGGTTCTGCACGAAACAACAAGTGGGGGCAGGGTTCTGCACGATACGTGCCAGGGATGTTTGTGTAAACAAGATCCAGCATGTTTGTTCCTCTCATTGCAAAGTCCAATTGTTGATGGAAATTAGGGAGCACCGACTTGAGATTTGCATGGTTAAAATCTCAGGCGATAATAAAAAGTCTGTGAGGGTGAGCATTCTGTAGCTCGCTAATAGTCCCATAGAGTTCACATAGTGCCTTGTTAGCATTAGTGCTGAGGGGAATGTACTCTGTGACGATAAAAACAGTGCTGAGTTTCCCTGGTAAAGTGAGTCAGTTTAACTGAATGGCAACATCTGGAACTCTGTCACTGAGCCATGTCTTTGTGAAAACAAATATGCAACAGTCTCTGAATTTGCATTGTGAAGTCCGCTGGAGTCATATTTAGTCCAGTTTATTATCCAGGGAGCATTGGGAAATAGAATGGACAGGAGAGCTGGCCATCTAGTGTGTTTTTGGCCTAGCCCAAACTCCCACTCTCTTGCCATGCTTCCATTTTCTCACACACCACTTTCAGCAACCTCGGCCTGGTCTCCACAGCAAGCCGAGATTGCGTAGTTTCACCAGCAGATCATGAAGGATGATCTGTTTTCGTGATTTCTGAACTCCTCAAGCCCATGTGTGATACAGCACATGAAATCTATTTTTGCAAGGCATGGTATTCCACATGTTGCAGTAAGTGGCAACAGCCCATGCTACATTTCCAGAAAGTTTCAGAACTTTGCCATTCACTATGATTTAATCATGTGACTTCGAGTCCCCACTGCTCAGTTCAATGGAAGGCAGAAAAAAAGGAGTGCTCATTGCACTGTTATGTTGTCTCTACAAAGGAGACAGATAACAAACTATGACAAGAAAACCAAAAGACTGAAACCACTATCAAAGAATGAGATTGTACGATTTGGAGATTCAAACTACTGTTTGAATCAACTGCTGTTGTTCTGAAAGAAATGAGTCCAGTACGTTCACTTATGTATATCACTTACGTAATGGCGTACGTAACAAAGATCATACATGGTCAGAACGAAAAATTAACAGGTCTTCAAGAGTAATCGCAGAAGTCTTCTTAAGACACGGGAAGAAAGCCTGAATGATTAAAAATAAAAGAGACTTAAGTTTCACCTCAAGAACAAACATCACTGAGCACACAGATTTCTTCTACTCCACCTGACAATGATCATTCTGCAGAGACAAATTGTCATCATGTACCATAAAGAAACCTGATAGATTTAGGTTTCTAATAAATCTAATAGACTTAGATTTGTAGATGCCTATGAGAGACCAAACTGAGAGACCGTTTTGAAGGCTCAGGAAACCTTTGCAGGTGTTTTGAGTTGATTAGCTGATTGGCATGTCACCATATTCTAATTTGTTGAGATAGTGAATTGGTGGGTTTTTGTTAAATATGAGCCAAAATCATCACAATTAAAAGAACCAAAGACTTCAACTACTTCAGTCTGTGTGCATTGAAGTTATTTAATACACAAGTTTCACAATTTGAGTTGAATTACTGAAATTTGAGTTGAATTACACACAAAAGTGGAAATGATTGCACACTCTAACTGATTACAAATTCAACTTCTACAAATAGTTTTTTTTACGTTTCGAACTGGTGGATTACCTCTGTATTCAACTTGCTGTATTTTATTAGCAAAACTGTATATTTTACTATTTACTCTAACTAGTCATCCTTCCACAGCCACAGGAGTTTGTTAAAAAATAAGTTTACAAGCATATCACATATTACTATACGAAGCACCATATGAGGACGGTCATGTCTGATGAGATTACATTGTCACAGGCGTCACTGCATGTTATTTTGGAAATACAGTGGTGTCAAGTTTATTTATTAAGCATTCTGGGTATCAGGCTATAGTGAGATGGTTTGACTGCCCCCTAATGCCCAGCAGAGAACGTCTGCCTTTGTTCTGAAGAAGTCCAACATGTAAAACATCTAGAAATTACATAAAAAAAACATTGAGGAAAAAAATCTGTTTTCCGCACTAATTAGGTGCAAAGGTCAGCTGGTGATATTTTAATTAATAAATAAATAATCATTGCACCAGCATTCCATGATACAGTGACCCCAAAAACTATTCGCATACTTAAAGTATGTGGCGGGAAATAAATTTCCCATGTGGTAATTATGGGTGGTTAAAAAATCAACCGCCACCATCACCTATTACTTTAATGCAACTGTTAATCTATACTCATATTTTTAGCAAAATACATGATTCTGTCTATACCAGCAGTTTGATGTTATAGCTGCTCTCAGTCTCATTTAACGTCGGCACCCTCGCCTAAACATCCCTTATTGTATTGTCATAAAATGAATGAATAAAATCACCAGACCCAAATTAAAACTAGTCATTACTAGAAATCAATACTAGAAATCATAACAGCACTGATTATGATGCTGCAGATATATGAAACTTGAAATCAGAATACTGACTGCAACGCTGTAAACCTATAAACCCTTACACCAAAGTACTATTTGCAGCTGTAACGCGTCACAGGAGAAATGACCCTCCCGGTGAGCCTGGGTTCTCCCAAGGGTTTCTCCACATTCATCATTGGAGTTTGGGTTCCTTGCCACTGTTGCTGTGTTGGAGTGCTCACTGGAAGACTGTGGATAATAGATATTTGATACCCCATAGTTAATATCTGACTTGATACTTAGTTATTGATAATTGATTGATAATTGACATACTGTTGTTACTGTATCATTGTATATATTTCCCTTTTTTTTCTTTTTCCTCCCTGTAAAGCGGCTTTGAGACAATGCCACATTGTAAAAGTGCTATACAAATAAAGTTGAATTGAATTGAATTAATAACGCAAACAATCTAATTTATTCTAATTTTACTGCATATAAAGCTCTATAAAGTTCTGAGTTATTATTGTGTAGCATATATGTAGCATGTATTGTTGCTTTTTAAATGACAGAGGCACATTAAACCTTACATTTTTATTTACTGTTAATTGCTGAACACAGAAATTAGAATCAACATATTCACCTTATGTGTTTCAGAACTAATGGCTGAATCCTCTCACCATTGTTATTGCAGCGTACCAGGCTGCTCTAATTCTAAACAATGACAACTTTATCTCAGTTTTCACGATTTCCCAACACAAGAACTGAGGAAAGCATGGGTGAGACTAATATGGCAGGATTAAGATCCTTCTTGTAAAATAATACAGGGGAATATGTTTGTGTGCAATATGCATTTCGAAACTGAGGATGTCTATTTCCTCCAGAATGACCATTTTGAAGATTTTTGCAATTTTTAAGTTATGTCTAAAACTAAAATGGAGAACTTCTAAAATACTGCAATAAATTTGTGTCCAAATACTGAGCACAGGAGAGCACAAAATACCTTAAATGAATGTTGTTTCAGTGAGTAGGGATTAAAATATGACTAAACTTTTTGAACATTGTGCAACCTGCAGTTTATGGGACTCCTCGTTATTTCACATTGACCGGCAGCAACTTGCCTGTATTAATACCTCTGTTCACAATACCTGACACTGCATGCAAAGGAAGGAGGAAAATTATCACAGCCTGTTGGCAACTGCTAACTTTAAACTTATCTGTCAGGCACTGTGTTTCATGTCAGAGCATGACTTTTATTCTTGTCTTGGTTCTTGTATTTTAGAGTCAAGATCTAGACTCATGCTCTGATCTGTGGAAGCACATGGCCATTGTTTGTTTACTTTGTGCCATGCGCCCTCCTGTCTTTAGTCTCAACCCCACACTCTTGTCTCCTTGTTAATTATCCTATCATTAGTTCATTCCCCTCACCTGCCTGCCCTCATTACCTGCCTTGTTTGCTTTCCTTTTAAATGCCCTTGTGGCTGCTGTCTTGTGCTGGTGTATTGTTTGATTGTTGCTGTTTCTTGCTGTGTCAACAGAACCATGTAACGAAGGGACAAACTCACGAGGATCCATGTGCAGTGTTTTATTCGTAAACCAGGCAGGCAGGGTCATACAATAGCAAACAGGGATAACGGAGACAAGGCAGAATAGTCGCAGAACAGGCGTCGGTCGAGGCAGGCAGCGAACAATCAGAAACGTGAAACAGTCCAATTAACAGAGCAGGCAGCAAACAATCCAAAACCAAGAAGTAATCCAACACACAAGAAATAAACGCTCAGAAAAGTTACCGGGGCAAAACAAGACTACGCACTGTGCTAGCGCAAGTAAAGGGTTTATATACACGAGTTTATGGGAGTCAGGTGAGAGAACAAACAGGAAACGGTAACACCCAGGTATGAGGCATTATGGGAAATGTAGTTTCTATAGAAGTTAGTACTCCGGAGACGGCTCAAACTGGTGGTGCGGAGGAGGTTGAGCAGGGAAACAAACCAAATGTTTTTTTAATCCACAATTACCTTTGAGGGCATATAAATTCAAGTATCCAGAACAGTTTCTTTTTAAGTACAAATTGTTTAAAATACACAATGCAGTTACATTGTTTAAAATAAACCAACTTGTTTTAACAAAAAGAATTAACATCTTTTTCAGCAACACTGAACCACTGTAGAAATGACTAATAACACTTTAATCTCACTTTAAAACTGTAGATTTGAACAACTAGATTTAGTTAATCCAATAACCATCTCATTTTAAAACAACTAAGTATTGCTGTTCAAATCTACATTAACCTGAATTTAATAAATCTCAATCTAATTTTAAATCAGTGATGTAGACTTGTGTGACTGAGCTGTTTTGACAGAACAACGTTTTTGGCATTTCTCTCTTTCTAGCCACAAAATGTTCAAATATGTGAGGTCTTTTTGGCAACACGGAACCACAGAATAGATACCACCATCTTATTTTAAGACAGCAGTTTAGACCTGAATGACTGGACTCTGTTTGACAGCTTTGAAGCATCCAGCTCCAAGAAAAGTTTCTGAAGTACCTCAAAGGTATTCTTTAGATGCCTAGGATAATGGAGGTTCAGTGCATATGTCAAGCCAAGGAGGACACAGCAAGCCCTGGGAACACCTTCAAGGCCTGTAAACAACTTTCACACCCCCCGACAACAACGACAACAAAAAATGATAGAACTTCAAACTTCTGGTATATTGAGATATAGATATGAGATATGAGAAATATGAGATTGCATACTTTGAATTCTTTGATGAGGTCTCCTGCATGCTCCCCAAGGAATTCTATAATGCAGTGAATGACCACCTCTCTTGTCATATCAACAGATATGACACTGCTCATCCTAAAAAAAATAAATAAATAAAAATACATTAATTAATGATACATCCTCTCCCAAGGTTTTTTTTTTTCTATTTTCACCATTTGGCTTGGTTTTAACGGGCTTAAAAAACAGGCAAACAAATTTTTTGTAAATTTTATAAATTATTCTATCAACAGAGGTTGATATATATATATATATATATATATATATATATATATATATATATATATATATATATATATATATATAATGTATATAAATAAATATGACTTATTGAATACATTCTGTGAAAGTCCAAGAAATTAACTTGAGGAAACAAAACATTCTCCTGTTGTCACATAAATGCATTTGTCAGCTTTTGTGTTTGAGTACCTAATTATCATCACGTTTAACATTTAATGTACTGCAGAGGGGGAAGTACTACCTGCTGATCATAAAGAAAATACAAGAATAAACCATTCCTCTCACCCTTACATAATACAACAAGTAACCAACTGGCTTATATTCATCATTATAAACTGTACCTTCAGTAGTTCCATCTCAGTTTTCAGTCTTTCTCCAAGTGCTCCTCCTTTGCCACGAAACAGTGTCAGCAGCTTGGGAGTGTGAAGATCCAATGAGGACATAAATTTAGATTCCAGCTGCACAGTGGTTATTTGTTGAAATTCTGCAATCACCTGAAATACGGAATGAGAAAACAATTTCACATAATGTTTTGAGAGGGGGGGTTTTGGATACGTTATGTTCCTTTTGGTCTCTAAACATGATTGGTAACTCATTTGAGAAGGGCTTCGCCATCGTTCCTTTATGTCTTGCACATGTGGACAGTGATTAATGATTTTGTGTTGACAATGTGCAAATGTTTTGTTCATCATTTCCTTTATGATTCTTTTATTGTTTTTCTTGTTAAATTCTGACACCAGCTCTTCTTGTTGTTTTTCCAAAGTCTTCTCATCTTCACCCACTGGGTAAGATGGAAGGTAGTTCACCTTGGTTCTTCTTGGCTTTGTAACATTTGTCACAGGATTCCTGTCATCTGGGTGTTTGTGTTTTAGAGCATGACCTCAGGAATGCCTCGAAACTAGTTTGAACGAGTTTTGTTCGATAGTTAGCCATTTTATATTTAATGTTTGTCTGCCATGCATAAAGGCCTCAAAAGCTCCCTCGATCCTTCAGACATGGGTGCGCCTTTATAAGTGTTTTAACAACAGAAAGAACTGTACCATCTTTTCTGTAAAGTTCATTGGCTTTTTCAAAAATCATTTCAGTCTCAACAGAGAAGTTTGGAATGATGAACTCTTTTGGCCATAACTTTCTTTCTGGGCCATTATTCAGAGACAGGATGACCATGCTTGCAGAGGAATCTGATGTGTCAGAGGAGTCCTGTATGGTAGTACGTGTGGAGGAGGTAGTATCAAGGGATTGCTCTGTGATACCACAGCCAGTAAAACTTTCATTAGGTGGAAACAAAGTAAGAACTACTAGTGCGACTGTCACAACCTTTATTGCGGATCTGTGTTAAATCTGAGTCATGGAGTGAAGAGTGAAAAAGTCCTCAAAATCTGAATCAATATATTGAAGATAATTTCACCTGTAATATATAAAGCCTGCTTGGCAGCTGAGTGTAACTCCTCCAAGGACTCTGGTATTCCAGATGGCATTGTTAGCTTTTCTATCCCGTGGTCAAAGATTACCATGAGGGATGCTGAATCCATGTTTGGTTACCTAAAAAAACAAAAAAACAAATAAAAAAGTCACTGACACTCATAGAAAGCTGTGTTGGTGATTGATATGGCAGACTGTGCTATTTTGAAAATGCAAATGTTATAAAGCTTGGAAGTTTTCACATAATTACAATGCAGTTGTCTTGGCAATAAAGTTACTTACTATTATGGTAAACTGCAACAAATGTGTCTTTTCAGTGTAACCATGCGCTTTCCCTCCACGATATAGGATGCCAGTGGATAATGATCTTGAAGGCTATGGTGATAAAGAAGAATCAATTCCCCACTGCTTTCTAACAGAAAAGACCTAAAATGCTCCAGGTACCAGGCACTGAGTTTCTTCACAATAAAGTTAGAGATTGGTTTCCAAAATCACAGTCTGTTTAATCACTACAAAAGCAGGGAGCCCTCCAGTGGAACCATATGGGATGATCATTCCAGCAGAATATCGTGTCCCATAGTATGTTACAGAATTTAATAACTGTATGCTGGTTAGCTGAGGGAACAGTTCCTAAACAGATTTGTGGATTCTATCATCTAGTACTTCCAGAGGCACAGATGGCACTTTGCTGACAATTAGGTCAGACATAGTTTTATGTTTCTGCCAATGGTAAGCCATCATCATCTGATGCTTCATTGAAAGTGACAACAAAACATTCTTGAAGTTACATGTGAACCTGACTACTCATTTAAAGAACCTATGTTTGTCCTTGAAACGCATAGCCCATACTCCAACAAGAGGACCAAAGGCTTCTATCAGAGCAACATAGTGCTCAAGAAAATGGTGTTTTGGTGTCAGTTTCAGCTTTGGGAAACCTTTGACGGTGCCCTAAAATTTTCAGGACAAGATAAGCTAGACTTTCACATGAGAGGATAGGAGCCAATGTGAGCTCTACAATGTCTTTCAATGTCATAAGTACTTGCCATGCAGGATCATCACAGGGAATTTTTGATCCAATAAGCAGTGGCAATGCTCTAATGAGTGCCCAGTTCTCGTGAGCATTTCCTCCTATGCTACCACGACTTGCAAAATGTTCTGGGGTGGGTTGGGGACGGTCAACAACATCTGCAAACTTGAAGGGAAACTTCTTTGTCAAGTCACTGAGTTCTGACAATGTCAAGTGCTTATCGTTAATGAAAACAGAAAGGCAAAGTGCTAATGTCTTCAAAAAGGTCATGGAGTATGTCAGGAGGATATCCAGTAACAAAATGAAAATGACTCAGCTTTTCTGTCAGTGGACAAGCTCTCTTGACACCATAACAATGTAGCAATGTGGGATTTTCTTTTACAGCCTTGACATGCAAGTCATGGGCTTCTTTGTTTAAATTTACATTTAGTCATGTAGCAAATGTTTTTATCCAAAGGACGACTTACAAAAGGACGAGAGCATTAAACATTTTGTATTGCAAGCCGACTGGCTAAGTCTACATAGCTACATTCACAAGCGGTCATTTATATTCTACTACTAGAGACAAGATGAACTAGAGACAAGGAGATTTTTTTTTTTGTTATGAGGATAGGATAGAGCATTAGGGATTAGTCAGGTGTCTGTGAAACAGGTGTGTTTCACAGACAGATTGATTTGGTGCCTCATTGTGGGGGTACAATCAGACGTAGCACATTGACTGACCATAGCTGGTGGGAGGGGACATATGTCAGGAGGAGTGAGTTGAGGTAGGAGGGAGAGGTTCCGGTTACTGTCCTAAAGGCAAGCTTTAAATTGTTCTTCATTGAAATTCATGTCCATGCTTTTGACAGTATTCAGACTGTGGTCGAAGGCAGAACCTGCAAATGTACGGACCAGTAAAACTTTCAACAAGTCCTGCAAGAGAATGTGCAGCAAGATTGTCACCTGCAACACAGTAAACGGTTCCTTTAATGTTTTTTCAGCACTGGGTATGAAAACTCTTTCCTGTTCTAAGACAGAAAGATCTTTCAGAAGTGGCTCTATAACCAAATCTTTTAACATTCACGGCTTTGCAGAGAATGCTTAAATGTATCATGGGTAGTGTAGCGCGCCCTTGAGGTGGTGCATTTGCAAGAACCAAATACTGCCGTAATGTTGTGTTTCTTCCATGATGTGCCTAACGGGTTTGTAAACTTCAAAATCATCGATTAAAATAATTAAATAAATTCTTGGTCCGTCAGAGAAAAATGATTGTCCTTGAAATGTGTCCCATTTTGATATGATTCATATTGAGTGGAAGTGCTGGGTATTTTTAAAACAGCTGCAAAATCTTTATTGGTCAATATCTGCTGTAAAGTCTAAAGCAGGGGCACATACTGAAAGCTGAGCTTTTCTTGTGCATCAAAGATGTATTCCACAGGCTCTATGATATCAAAATCTTTCTTGAAATATTTTTTTCTCTTAAATGTAGAACCAAAGGGCCCATTTTCTCCTAGTGCATTGCTTAAAGGATGTGACTTGCATAGTTCCTCAACAACACAGCTGTGCTTTTCTAAACTTCTATGAACAACTTGTTTAACAATGGGAGCAGAAGATGTGCAAATTAAATTAAGTTCTTCCACCAGTTCGTCAATGCATTTACTAGAAACATTGTAAACACTTTAAAAGAAGTGAACCAATTGTTCTAATAATTTCATCTGAGGCATCTATTGATTGATTTGGTTCACTGTCTTTTCACAATTACTATCACTCACAATCAAATCAATTTCATTTTGTAAATTGTAATGTTTCCCAATTATATCTGGCTTAAATTCCTCATGTGAATGGGGGCTGGGCTTTCGGCTTTTGTGAGTAAAAAATGGCCCATATATATTTGTTTTAAATGTACATCCAATAAACACACACTCTATGGTCTCGTGAGTCTTCAAATGATTTCCAAGATGTTGAAAATATTCTTTTTCATTGGCAAACATACTTGAGCAAAGCACACACTTAAGAGAGAGGATTACTTCTTCAGTAGTAAGAAGTAGGATTCTTACTTAAAAGGCTTCCTATCTTCATATTTTGTATAATACCTTAACAGATGTATGGAGGACCAAACCTGCAAAAATTAAAAATTAATAAATAAATAGATGTATAAATATATAAATATTTAAATGTAATAATATGAAAATAAAGAAGTAAATGACTCAATAAAACAAATTTAATTCATTTTTAACTATTTTTAATCATAACTTTTTTATTAATTCTTTTCTTTCTTTATTATTTTTTGCCTTTTTTATTTTTGTTCCTTTTACCTTTTATTTTAATATTATTTTATTTATTATTTCCTTCACATTTATTCATTTAATTGTTTATTTATTTTTTGTATTTATTTATTAACACATGCATTTATTTCCAAATTTATTTATTTTTACATTAATATATTTTTACTTTTCTGTTTTTACCTTTCTGCAATATGGAAATAAGAGAGCCGGCCTTTGCGTAGTTTGGTACCTCACTGGTTGAGAGCTCACGTACAGAAGCATCAGATAGTAATCGATAGACATCAATGTTTTGGGAGAAATGGCATCAAGCAACAATTTCTCCAGATTGTTACAGGATGTGGCAGATCAGCTGGAGAGTTGTAAGTTATGTTTTTCTCTCTGCAGCAGACCTGAAATGATTTCAGAGGTTATTATGCTCTCTTAGACACCAAATGTATTTTCCCTTAAAGGAAGCAACTGTAGTACTTTTCGTTCCAGTGGTTTCAGGTCACTGTTGTAAATACATCATAGTAGAGGCAAAACTCGCAAAAGTCAGAGTACATTTTAAAATAATTGAAAAAGAATGTAGATTTATTTTTATATATTAATATTTTAATTTATATTATTAATATTTTATTTTTTAATATTTGAAGTATGTTTAGGACTTTTGGGAATATTTATATTTTATATTTATACTGTTTACAGAAATGTGACCGTGATCTTAACAAAACAATTATCAATTCAGGTACAAACATCATGAAAGGGTCTTGTGAGTGAGTGTCACAGCAGCTTATTCCACTAACATTTCACCAGCAGCTTATTCATGTCTGAGCACTAAATGGAGAAAATGGAGACAGCTGTCAAATCAAGAGGCAGGTAAAAAATGTAGAAACATAAAGAGTGAAAAATGAGAGCATGGGCAAGGACAAACTGAGACCCAATTATACAAACTTTAGGAATGCTGAATTTTTTTTCTTTTGTTGTGCAGACCATGATGCTGAAGCAGTGGGGTGGTTGTCAGGCTATGCAGTTGCATGTAGTTGATAAGTGGTTATTTACAGGCCAACAGAAGTCAATAGACCAGTGAGTGGTGGGAAAAACAATTACCTGTGACCTGTGAGGTGCAGCTGCACGGCTCCCATTGGGATTAAACAAAGCCAGGTGGGAGTGGTGCGTCCTCAGCAGAAGCAATTCACACTAAAGACAGTCAGCTCTCTCAAGAGCTTTTGCTCCCAGACAAAACACACACGATGCATTTCACCCACTGTAATATAACTCTGGCACACACTTAAAACTTTTGGAAGTAATTTTCTCTCTAACTACTTCCTAACCCTAGATCTCACATTTTTCCCTCACTTATTGCCTGGTTACGTGCAGACTAACAGGCTTTCTGAAGACAAAAAGCTGATGATGTATTTTTGCAGGCATATTTTGTAAAATGCTACATCACATGACATTGAACTTGCCTATAAATAGGACTGATTTTACAAGTGTTCAGACTTGGGTGTGCCTGAAGCACATTTCCCATAGCATCAAACATGACGCAGCATTGAGTTCCTTCAAAAAAGAACTCCAGTATAAATGAAGAATAAACCTTCTCACCCTGTGAGAAACCAGGCTTAGCAGGGAGGGCCAGTTGTCCTCTGGCACACTAAAGCTGCAGTCCGTAACTATGTTGGTTAAAAGAAAGGTTCAGATTAACAAATAAGAAAAAAATAAACAGGCAACCAAGCAGATAAGCAGTAAATAGACTGTGAAAAATTCCATCACATTTTCGCCAGTGCTGTCGGGCGTCCCAGGATATGGCTGTAGATATCGTTTTATGGTGCAAGGATGAGCACCTGGCTGTACCAGAGCAGGAAATTTTTTCATGTTTAACTGGAGCTTGGGATGGTCTGTCAGATACTGGATCCATACTGCAGCAGGCGTTATCTGAAGCTACCCTGGGGATTGATATCTCTTGATAAAAGCAGGACGAACCGACACAAGACAGACTGCTGATGTAGCCAAGTCCTGTTACAAATTAATCCAAAAATATATGTTTGTAATTGTTTGTAATAGTAATTGTTTCAGGTAACTAGCAGGTTTTGGTAAAATGTGATTTTTTTGTGAATTTAAATTGGACTGGCCCCACCTAACAGGGAACTGATTTGAACTGTAATGACAGAAAATGAATTCAGTAGAACATTTGGTGAAATACCACCGGTAATTCCATACTGGGAAATGGGAAGTGTTCATCCACTCTGGTCCATACAATGAATATATTATATATAATTATATATAATTTGTTACTTATAATAAATACAAGGTTGTACCTGTGACATTTTAAACCGATCTCGTTATCTACTGTAATCTGTATGTAAGGCTAGTTATTTTTTTTATTTATAGCTAATATATTATTGTTGTTTTGTTGTATTAATTGAATTTCCAAAGCATTCTCAGTTTATTTCTGCTATAAGCTAGACAAACAAAACTAACTAAAAATAAAAATAACAGAACACTATTATATCACCTAAACAAACCTAAAACATGGTGGCTCTTTCATAAATTATGCAGACTTTAATCTATATAAATGTCCTATCATGTGTCTGAGTATGGCTAGCCATGAGACAGAATGGAGGAATACCAGTGCCCTCTTGTGGCAGCCCTCTTGTGAGACAAATCAAAGCCCTTTTCAGAGATTGTACATTATGCAATTAGATATGCTACATCACAGGGGATAATGGTCATAAATTACAAACTGGTCATAACTGCTGTTCACTGTATGCTAATATTCACAGGATGTTTTCATAGAACAGGAAGCCAGGATCCTGACATTTATCTTGACATCCCCTGTGTTCTATGTCAGAGGATGTTGTTTGGATCCTGTCTCATTTTAGTCTTGGTTCTTGTTTTCTGGAGTCGGGATCTGAACTCATGATCTGGGTCTCTTGTTTTTTGTGGAAGCACATGGCCTCTGTTTTGTTTACATTCACCATGTGCTCTCCGGTTTCGCGTCTTGGTCCCGCCCCTTGTTTCCTTGTTAGTCTTGTTATTGGTTTATGTCTCGCCCCTGTTTGTCTTTGTCTTGTTTCTGTTTACGGCCCTTGTGCTTTCTGTCTTTTGCAGGACGTAGCTGTTACCAGTCTCGTTGGTTCTAGTTGATCTTTTGTCTGTCTCTTTCCGTATTTTTGTTCCGTGTTTTATCCGTGTTCGCTCCATGTTTTTACTCCGGTTTTGTTTCGTAAACTCTTGGTTTTTTTGATCCGTGTGTTGGAGAGTTTTGAGTTCTATTTAAAAGCCTGTATCGTTTCTCGTTTTGCCCCCTCGTGTGTTCTTGTTTTGGTTTATTTGAAAAATGAAGACTTTTTATGTTATACCGCTGTCTGCTATTGTTCGTTTCTTGTGACCATGACAGATAAACACAATTCCCACACAATAACAGACACAAAAACAAAAAAAAACCTCATTGTATTTTGTATTATTGTAGGTGTATTTTACAGTTTACAGAGATTTTACTGTACTTAAGTCGCTTTCAATCCTAAAGATGACTTGGACTTTGTTTTATTTTTTTAAAAGTGCGAAGCAAGAATTATCTTATTCCAATTTAATTTTGCTCTCTGCTAGGGTTCTGTCATGTAGTGTACATGTCCCACTTTCTGCTCACAATGCAAAATTTACAATTACAATCTTGCAGGTTTACTTTAATTATTGAGAGGTGCATTTATCTACGTCTTTTTTATATTTTAGCAGTGACTAAAGACGGGAGAGATTTATTTTGCAGTAAACAGAACCTCCTGAACAAGACCTCCTCAGTATTGACAGAGGAACTGCAATCAATTGCACTGTGGGGAAAGAAATACAGACATTCTCATTGGCTATTCTTGAGAGACTGTTTTGAAAGGTTCCAGTCTTGCAACTCTGTGTGAAGAATGTGTTTTTGATATTGCTTTTGTAACTTTATTAGGTTAAAAGGCATAAATTAATTGACAGTGATAAGGTAATAAAACAGTTACACACATACCAGAACTCTTAGAGGGAGTCGGTGTAGAGCTAACTGAGAAAACATTAAGCTGAAAATATTGATTAGACTAATAATAAATAACTTCAGAACACTAATAAATTCAGAACACTAAAGGAGTTCATAGCAGCATGGTCAGGCTGCTCTATATGTGTAAGGGGGCTGAGGCAGAAGCTGAAGCAGGATCCAGTTGCGGATGTTTATTGGGGTTATCCATAATCAAAGTCGAAAGTACAGGGTCGTAATAAACATAGACTGTCCAACCATGCAACACAACAAAAGGGAGAGACGTAAATCAGAGGTCGTAAATCCAGGCAGAGAATCAATATCCAAACAAACAGTCCGATCCAGGTGTCAAACAAAGGGGCTAGGCAAAAATCAGAAAACGAGAACCAAACAATAGGTAAAACACAGGAAAGCAGGCAGTAAAAGAGAATGCTTAGTAGTCAGGTGTAAAGCTGGCAATACTTCGCAACGTGGCCATGTGGCAGCAAGGTTTATATAGATGCCAAACAGGAAGTAAGTTCAGAGTTCAAAGTTCAAAGTCCAGCAGAGGGAGCATGAGCAGTCAGTATTCCGGTGAGGGCTCCCTCTGCTGGCGTGATGTTACAATATGGTGAAGTGTACACAGAAATCCTTTCATGGGTGCATTGTAACAAATCAGATAAATGAAAAATAATAAGTGACAAAGTTCTGTTTACACATTCATGTATAAATGCATGTTGTTTATTATGGGTGAGGAACTGACAGAACTAAAGTAATAACCAGCAACTAGAGTTAGTTAATGTATGACATGGGAAATACTGTAGTTACAATTTATGTCTTAGTTTGTGTTACAAAATTTGCAATGAGGAAAAAATGAACACAATGAAAATTACACTGGATAATAGTATAAATCAAATTAAGTTCTAAAAGAATTATACTTTGGTAGAGATTATTCATTTCCAGTACTGGCGAAAAGGTTTTCATTTCCAATCTGAAAAAGACAGCCAGTGTTTTAGTAGACCGTCTGCCTAATATCTGCTAGCACTGTATTTTGATCAATCCCAAAAAACATTCTACTGATCATAAGTATGTTAACAAATGTCAGCTTCTACTAACACTTACCCTAACCTGTCAGCAATCACAAGGGCAAATAGGCAGGTGAGTGAAAATACAAAAGGCTTTATTAGCTTTAGCATCCAAACAAAAGACCTTCATAATGTAAATAATCATCAGGCAAGTCATATATAATTCTGAGGAGAACAGATAGCAGACATAGACAGCGAGGGCTGGGCACAGGTAAACAACTGCTAGCGAATTAGCAAGTAAGCACCCTTAACTGTCATGTTAAACACGAGGCTGAATCCAGCTTCATATTTGCAGCTTCTTATTGATGCTATCCGTTCCACTTTAAAAGACAGTGCTTCCTTATTACCGGCTTCGTATTCGCACTTAGTTTAGGAACTGTGTCGCTATTCTTTTATTCGTGCTCTTGTAAAGGACCATGTTGTGTGTATATATAAACAATTTAAAAATAGTAAACAATAAGTATAATAAGTAAACTAAACTTGGAGATGTAATGAACTTTATGAGGACCCCCATCACTCCCTTCCCTTACAATTCTTAATATCACTGTGGCAGAACAGTTTTTCTTTTTAACAGGCCATCTTCACCTTCAACAGTTAGCACATTTACTACAGCCTGTCTGTTTTAAAGTTCAATATTTTATAGAGAAATATCCTACACTACACTAAGGTGGAACGGATAGTATCAATAAGAAGCTGCAAATAAGAAGCTGGATTCAGCCATTCTGTGTTGCAGATACACAGGGAACAATGGAGATTCTCATGGAGATTCTCATGGTAAGGCTATGAGGAGGGCGAGTCAGGTAAGTCACAACGAGAGTTACGGATGTAACTGCGGTTCTATTTCGTTCTTCCTGACCGCTAGAGGCAGTGCTTCACACTGAATGACTTATAACCACAAGGTCACAAGGAGGTCCTGTTTAAGTTGAAGGAACCAACACGACAGCTGTCTCAAAAGTATGCGATGTAGTCACATTAATCCTGTAATATCTGAAAAAATGTGTTTGTAGATGACCATGTCGCTGCCTAACAGGTGTCACTTAGAGGGACACGTTTTAGTGCCACCAAAAATTCAATTCAACTTTATTTGTATAGCGCTTTTATAATGTGGCATTGTCTCAAAGCCACTTTACAGGGAGGAAAAAGGAAATAAAATAAGGAAATATATACAATGATACAAGTAACAACGGTAGGTCAGTTATCAATGTCAAAGTCAGATATCTACTATGGAGTATCAAATATCTATTATCCCCAGTCTCCCAGTGAGCACTCCAACATGGCAACAGTGGCAAGGAACCCAAACTCCAATGATGAATGTGAAGGAAAAAATCTTGGGAGAACCCAGGCCCACCAGGAGGGTCATTTCTCCACTGATACGTTACAGCTGCAATCAGTACTTTGGTGTAAGGGTTTATAGGTTTACAGCGTCACAATCAGTATTCTGATATAAAGCTACAGTAACGACTAGTTTTAATTTGGGTCTGGTGATTTTATATTTATTTTATGTTAGCTTGATGGCTGACATAATACAATAAGGGATGTTTAGGCGAGGATGCCGATGTTAAAATGAGACTGAGAGCAGCTATAACATCAGACTGCTAGTACAGACAGAATAACATATTTTACTAAGAATATGAATATAGATTAACAGCAGCATTAGTGTAATAGGTGATGGTGGCGGTTGATTTTTCCACAGTTCCCATGGTGGTCACTCCCTCCTTAGTCAGGCTGTTGTGAGCGTTGTCTCATCTAACTGGACCTAATCTGTATCGCTCAGAGTCCCTTGGAGGAGAGGGAGAGAGAGAAACAAAACAGGCTTATATTAATAGAAAACAATAGGACCAAGAACTGAACCCTGTGGCATGCCGTATTTGACCTGTGAGTAACAAGACTTTTCCTCGTTAACACAGGCAAAGTGGTAACAGTCAGGAAAGGAAGTACTCAAAACTGATAGACTTGATGTTGGAATGCAAAGAAGAGAAATGGCCTAAAGTATAAGAAGATCATTCGTAATCCGACATTGAGGCAGAGGGCATCGGACATTAGGCCTCAAGACCTCTTCTGGAGGAGAACAAACAAGGCAATAATTGGATCAGCCTTAGAAATCTGACCCAGGCCAAAAGTGTCTGCATCTTGCATCGCAGCCAAAGCTTTGCTAGCACTAGTGTGGTGCGTAAGCGATTTTGAGTTAGCCCAACACTTCTGCAACTCATCAATAAAATCTTTTGATGCTGGAATGGTAAGAAGAGATGGTTGAGCTGAACCTCTGAAAAAAGCACTAGTAGACGCTGCTGCTGCCAGGGCTGTATCAAGACCTAGGTAAGCCAATGCAGCCTGATGAGCCCGCTTCACCACTTCCTGGTCTGACTGTGGACCCTCCACAGATCCCCAGTCAGTATCCTGGGATTCCTCATAAGAGACCTGGGACTGAATCTTTGATGTAACCTCCTGTGGAAAGCGGGGCGTGGGGTTTTATGTGGTGTTATGTACGCTGTCATGGAGTCTGCATCTCTGGGTGAGCTCGTCAAGTCACTGGCGAACTTGCATCATGCACAACATCAAGCCCTCCTGGAGCTGTGTGAGGACCAAGAACAGAGCAACGAGAACGATGCTGAGCTCACCTCTCTCTTCTTCCCCCCTTTCTGTTTTTCCTTTTTCTCCTCCTGTCCCAGCTCTCAGGTCTCGGGATTTCCGCCGGTGCTAGCCCCCAGAACCAGACCCGAGGGAGCTTCCAGGAGGAGCGATGGTGTGACCCTCTCAAGGCACCCAACCCCAGCCTCCAGATCAATGACCACCCCGGCAGCCCCTGTATCCTTAACACCTCCCTCTCTCTTGGCTCAGCTGCGGGAGGAGTCTTCCGGGATCAGTGTACATCCATGGAAGTGGAGAGTGTGGCGGACACCCTGTTTCATATTATCTCCCGGGTGGGGATCCCGAAAGAGATCCTCACTGACCAAGGCACAACATTCATGTCACGCACCCTATGCAAACTTTTCAGACAGGCTGATTCGTAAGTTCGTACACAATGATGAAAAGCGTGTGAAATAAATATACGTTTCCCTGTCCAACGATCTGTGACCATTGTTTTCCGCTCCCATAACCAGGGAAGACACTGACAGTGTCACACCTCCCTTTCGTCATCCTCATAGAACTAACTGTGAAAAGCAGTCACAGACGTGACATCTTTCTCAAAAAATTGGCGACTCCAAAGTTAGCGCTTCAACTGAAGAAACTTGTTTCTCAGACGTTTGCAAATTCATACGTAAGGACTTAATCTGAGCAAACTCAGCAGTTAACACATCCACCTTCTTAGCTAACGTATCTTCTTTAGATCATTTACTAGCTGAAGCACCGTTGTTTCAGCATGTTTATGTTAAGCTGCCGATTTATGTGGTGGTGGTAGTTTTGTTGGCAGCGACTCACCCAAGAGTCCTTCCACCAAAGCTATCCTTGAAGTCTTCCTTTCCCAAGACATAACTCTTCAGTTCATGCAGGCATCCTCTGTGAGGCCTTTTTTCAGGCCTAAACAGGAAGAGAAGCAGTCGTACCCATCATCTTTCTGCAGAGTGGCCATGCACAATGTGCAAGCATGAGATACTTTATCCATCCTAGCCTGGAAAAAATTGCCAAGTGAAAACACTCTGACCATCACAATAATCAGTAGAGCCTTTTCACCAGACTATTTCAGATAATATATACATATAATAGCCTATATGCTACACACACAATGTGAGTAACAATTTGTGTGTAAATAAATATATGTATCCTTAGTGTTAAACACATACAATATACACACCTAATATATGAATGCATGCATTCAGCAAGAGCATTAGCAGAATCACCAATACAAAAAGATACCGAACAGAGCACGTCCACTGAATACGGTCTCGTACAGCTGTGAGATATTACAATACTATCTGGCAGCGCCACAGAGCGAAAACTCTCTGTCTAGCCACCAAACAATGCCGGGGAAAACGAAAACGAACCCCCGAGCATAAATGTACCCACTCACTACACTTTATTCTGCTGAATTTAACAGCCTCTTGAGGACGTGCAATCGCAAAACACCAACAGCTGATCTGTTGCGAAGCTGAAAAATGGATTTCAAGTGTCCTTCTTTTAATATTCTCCATGCAAGAAGATTATAGGCACAGACTGCAGGATGTCACAGCGTTAAATAGTGGAGGACCCCGAGTCATCCTGGTAACGAGGGACTTTGTTTGCATTAGACTCGACCTGTGCATCTGCAATGAGATAATATTCAGTGTGAAGCACTGCCTCTGGCGGACAGGAAGAACAAAATAGAACGAGTAAGCTGTGAGACTGGACAAGGGCGTGAGAATTGCATATGGCTTTATACTTGCAGGTAATTGGTGACGCAGGCATGTTTAGTATTCAGGCGATCAGGAACGTGGGGGCATGGTTGGCAGTGGAGGTGTGCTACTGACATAGAATAGAATAGAATAGAATAGAATAGAATAGAATAGAATAGAATAGAATAGAATAGAATAGAAAGAGCTTTATTGCCAAGTATGTTTACACACACAAGGAATTTGTCTTGGTGACAAGAGCGTCCAGTGCAGAATAAAAAATAAGAAAAAAAAGAAAAAACAGTTATATAATACAATAAAGTGCAGCAATAAAAGTAGTTTTGTGAATATTATTGCACAGATATGTTATTTACAGTATTATTTACAGGTGTATAGATTATGATTGTTATTTACAGATGTACAATTCGGGATGTCATATAGCAATATACAGTTGTGTTGTGTAGTGTGACAGTTTTAATTGTTCAGACTTAATATAGCCTGAGGGAAAAAACTGTTCTTGAGTCTGGCGGTTCTGGTGCTTGGTACTCTGTAGCGCCGGCCAGAGGGTAAAGTTCAAAGAGGGAGTGTGCTGGATGTGTGGGGTCCAAAGTAATTATTTTAGCCCTTTTTCTCGCTCTGTAGAAACATAGGTCATGAAGGTTTGGTGGGGGAACCAATGATCTTCTCAACCATCCTGACTGTCCGTTGTACAACATATTGAATAAACTGTGCTTGCTTCCCCTCAAAACTTTGCTTTTGTAAATGTTTCATCTACACTGAATAAGGTCCATAGTCTTGTAAATAAACAATCCCACCGTAAGTAATTATGTCGCTTTTTAAAAGCAAGATGACAGTTGTGTGTATTGTATCTGCAGCTCACCGCAAGGGAAAGAACACAAGAGTGAAGAGAAATACAAGAGTGAAGAACAAGAGGTCAAAAACCATCTAATAAGCATTGACAGTTCTAACTCATTCTTATTTTACAAGTTACATTACAATTATCATTATCATGCAACGTTTGAGCCACTTACAGTGCATTCAAGTCATATATTTATGTTCAATCTAGACTTTTAGCAGGCAAACTTACTTTAAACAAATACTGGCAACAAATATTGGTAACAGAGTACACACTCTGTTCCTGGTTTTAGTAATACATTACAAATAACAAATTCACAGTATTGTGAATACAGTCTACTACTATAGTCCGTGTTCTCACATCACTGCAAAATATACAGCTTGGAAGGTCATTTTCTTTACATTAAGCCAAGAATGTAAATGGCATTCCTCTATTGACCAAACAAGGCTTTATAATAAAAAAATTGCAGGAAGTGTAAAAAACGTATTAATCACATGACCTCTTTTTCCATTTTAGTATGAGAATTCCATCAAATTCACAAGTTACATTACCAAATTAAAAAATACCTAACTACCTAACCAATTTTAAAGTGTTTTATGTGCATTTTCTTCCTTCATCTTTAAAACATAAAAGCCCACTGTGAGTTTTGAGTGGTTAAAATGGAATTAAAACCAGTCAATTACACCCAACTTACAAATTATCAGCAGAGGGTGACAGTGTTTCTTCATCACATGTCTATTCTTTACTGTCATCAGTGTTGTATCTCTGTCTGTGACTGAAAACAAACAACACATTAAACACACAGGATTTTACTGACAATCAGCTGAAACACAACAAGAAACAAAAACAACTAACTGAAAAGCACACTTAACAACTGCTAGTGAGCACTGGATTCTGATGAGATATCTTAAATGCTTTATAGGTTCGCTCAAGAGCTTTATTTTTATAGCATTGCAGTTATCAGTCTACACTGGGGTCAGCAACCTTAGGAACATGTGCAACACAGAAGGGTAAACCCTGTCACATGATGCACTTTGGTCTGCTGTTCCTTTTTTCTTTTACTGTCAAAGCAACTCTAAGTAAGAGGATGTTACTTTATTGCATAATTATATTGTGTAATATTGCTTATACAGTTCTATAAACAAAAAGTTAACATTAGTTTGTGTATTATAAATATACTGTTTTTAAATCAAATAATACACTAAAAAAAACTCTATCATGTTGCATAGAATATAAAACATTTAAGGGTGGGGGTGGAGACAGTGATAACTAAGAAATAAAAAATGGCACTTCATATGAAAACTTTGCCAACCCCTGGTTTTAATATTATATGAAATAATGGAGTTTTTGCCCACCTACCACTTGTTACGGTGGAGGCTCCCATACCGCCTCCCCCAAACCACCAGGGGGAACCATCACCTGAATATTACATTTCCCATAATACTACATTTCCCATAATGCCCCATACTTGGGTTGATTACTTCCTGTTCACCTGATATCCATTAACTCTTGTGTATATAAACATCAGTCTGTGATTAACTATTTGCGAAGTCTTGTTTTGCCCCAGCTAACACTTCTGAGAGGTTTCTATTGTTGTTTGGATTACCTGTTATTACCTGGACTGTTTATCGTTTCTCTGATTGTTTGCTGCCTGCCCTGATTTGTATTGTTTATCGTCTTCTCTGATTGTTTGCTGCCTGCCCTGACCTTGGATTGTTTATCGTTGCTGATTAGCCTAGCCCCTGATATACCTGTTTGATGACACCTGATGGTGGCTGTTGTCGACCCTGCCTGTTATATACTTATAAATAAGAGAGCATTTAACATTTTCTCTAAAAAGCCAAAATTAAGCACACACGCTTAAATGTACAAAGAATAGACGTGACTAGCAGAATAATTCCATAACCCTAAAACTTTTTGATAGGCTTTATGGAGGCCATAACCATTCATCTAGTTGAAAAAGCTAAAATGAACTGGAACTGGTTGTTCTCATTTTCACCGAAAACCTGAAAAGCTTTTATTAAATTAGAGCCGTCATCTGTAGTCTCAGGATCTTCCCCCGAATTTCAAACACGGAATGTATATCATTCAGTGCACTTGCCAACACATCAAATGTGTGTGAACCTCTCAACTGTTTACAGGCTAGGTCTGCTGAGCATCTGGTGAGACTGTCAGGGTCAACCCAATGTGCAGTAACACCTATGAAGCTCCTCCTGGTGGACCAGCAGTCAGTGGTGGCGATATGGTCAACTGCTCTCATGGCCCTGGTCATTGCATTCTTCATTGCATTGGAGGCATTATCAACTATAAAGCGCACAATCAGCTGTGACATTATTTTTGCATTAGGCTGTAGTTCCTTCACAAAATCTTTAAAAGGTTCTTGTTCAACAACACAAAAAGACTGGAGCCCTTGGACCACTCTCTGAGACACAGTCCAGTTGTTCACAAATGTGGTCTGTTTGCTTGTAGATGGAGTCTCGGAAGTCCTTTTTCTTTTTGTTGATGTCAGTTCTCCATATTTTTAAGGTGATGTGCATGCTTTCTAAAACAGTGAGAGACAAGCATTCTAAGTGTAACAATTTCAGCTACAGGATTTAAAGGCTACCCCACAACATTAACAGTCAATTACCATTAACTGTAATTCAATTCAATTCAACTTTATTTGTATAGCGCTTTTACAATGTGGCATTGTCTCAAAGCCTCTTTACAGGGAGGAAAAAGAAAAAACAAGGAAATATAGACAATGATACAGTAACAACGGTATGTCAATTATTAATCAATTATCAATAACTAAGTATCGAGTAAGATATTAACTATGGGGTATCAAATATCTATTATCCACAGTCTTCCAGTGAGCACTCCAACACAGCAACAGTGGCAAGGAACCCAAACTCCAATGATGAATGTGGAGAAAAAAACCTTGGGAGAACCCAGGCTCACCGGGAGGGTCATTTCTCCTCTGACGCATTACAGCTGCAAACAGTACTTTGGTGTAAGGGTTTATAGGTTTACAGCGTCACAGTCAATATTCTGATTTAAAGTTTTATATATTTGCAGCGTCATAATCAGTGCTGTTATGATTTCAGTATTGATTTATAGTAATAACTACTTTTAATTTGGGTCTGGTGATTTTATATTCATTTTATGTTAGCCTGATGGCTGATATAATACAATCAGGGATGTTTTGGCTAGGATGCCGACGTTAAATGAGACTGAGAGCAGCTATAATATCAAACTGCTGGCATAGACAGAATCATGTATTTTGCTAAAAATATGAGTATAGATTAACAGTTGCATTAATGTAATAGGTGATGGTGGCAGTTGATTTTTCACAGTTCCCATGGTGGTCACCCCCTGCATGGTTAGGCTGTTGTGAGCGTTGTCTCGCCAAACTGGACTTAATCTGTATCGCTCAGAGTACCTCGGAGGAGAAGGAGGGAGAGAGGAAGATAGAGAGAGGGAAACAAAACAGGCTTATATTAGCGTAGCGGCCATTCTCACACAATGTGAAAGCCATGTAGTAGAGTGGGTAAAAAGTGTGCTCGGTTCCGGTTATGCCTAGCTGTTGCGGCCTAGGTGTGACAGTAGTTGAGTTAAGAAAATGCTCGTCTGAAGAGATGGGTCTTTAGTTTATACTTGAACTCCTCGAGTGTGTCTGAGTCCCGAACATTGCTGGGGAGGTCATTCCATAGTTTTGGTGCTAGGTAGGAGAAAGATCTGCCGCCTTTAGACATTTTAGATATTCTTGGAATTTTTAGCAGACCACTATTTTGTGAGTGCAGTGTCCACAATGGATTGTAATCTGTAGTAAGTAATTCACAAATATATGAAGGCGCTAGACCATGTAGGGCTTTATAAGTAATTAATAGTATTTTAAAATGAATGCGATATTTTACAGGTAGCCAGTGCAGTGTTGCTAGAATTGGGCTTATATGGTCGTATTTCTTAGATCTAGTGAGCATTCTTGCAGCTGCATTTTGGACCAGCTGAAGCTTATTTGTTTGTTTTGCGTGACCCCCCCCCAGTAATGAGTTACAATAGTCAATTCTTGAGATCGTAAATGAGTGGATAAGCTTCTCAGCAACTAAGACAGACAGCATGTGACGAATCTTGGAAATGTTTCTAAGGTGTAGGAATGCAGTACAACACATACTGGAAATGTGACTATCGAATGAAAGGTTCTTATCTAGGATCACACCGAGGTTCTTAACTGCGGAAGCTGGTACAATAGTGCAACCTTCAATAAGGATGTTGTAGTCTGTCAAATCTAGTTTAGAGCTATTGGGTTCAATAATCAAGACTTATTGATTAATAAATAAGACTCTGTCTTATTCGGGTTAAGCAGGAGGAAGTTGTTAGCCATCCATTTTCTGATGTCGTTAATACAGTCTGTTAGCTTAGAAAAGCGATGGGTTTTGCCAGGTTCTGAAGAAATGTAAAGCTGAGTATTGTCAGCGTAGCAGTGAAAACTAATGTCATATTTCTTAATAATATCTCCAAGCGGAAGCATATATAATGAAAAAACAATAGGACCAAGAACTGAACCCTGTGGCATGCCATATTTGACCTGAGAGTAACAGGACTTTTCCTCGTTAACATAGGCAAAGTGGTAACGGTCAGTTAAATAGGATTTAAACCAGGCTAGTGCTTGACCACTAATGCCAACACAGTTTTGCAGTCTATCAAGAAGAATTTTATGATCTATGGTATGACTGCACTGAGGTCCAGTAATATAAGAAGGGAGGTTTCACTGCGGTCAGATGCTAAAAGGAGGTTGTTTGTAACTCTGAGCAAGGCTGTTTCTGTGCTATGGTGGGGCCTAAATCCTGATTGAAAATTGTCATATATGCTATTTTTTGCTAAAAATGTCTGGAGTTGTCCAGACAGTACTTCTTCCAGTATTTTTCATAAAAAGGGTAGATTTGAAATTGGTCTGAAGTTGGTCAGCTCTCCCTGGTCGAGATTTTGCTTCTTAATGATAGGCCTAATAACTGATGTTTTAAAAGCTGCTGGGACATAGAATAGTTTTGTGGGTATGGGATCTAATATACAGGTAGACATTTTTGATGAGTTTAATATTTTCAAGAGCTCGTCCAATGAAATGGCAGTAAATGAGTCTAGTAGTACTTGAGGATATACGCAATGCTATTAGACAAAGGTAAGGCTGGTTGAATAGATTCAATATTTTTATATTTTATTTGCAAAGAATTTCATACAATCATTACTACTGTGCTGTAGTTTAGCATCTCTGTCTGTTGACGCTTTGTCTTTGGTCAGATTTGCAACAATATTGAAAAGAAATCGTGGATTATTCTGATTTTCTCTGATCAACTTGCTTAGGTAGGTAGATTTTACCATTTTTAGAGACTGTTTGTATTTGTGGACACTCTCTTTCCACGTCATCACGCCATACCTCTAAGTTTGTATTCCTCCATCTACGCTCTATTTTTCTAGCTGCCTTTTTAAGAGCTGATAAGTCGTTATTATACCATGGTGCTGGCGCCCTCTCTTTCACCTTCTTAAGCCTAATTGGTGCGACAACTTCTAGGGTACCTGAAAAAGCTTTGTTTAAGGTTTCTGTCACAGCATCAAGATCTTCAATGTTGTTTATCACATGATGCATTTGAGACAGATCTGGAAGATTGCTAATAAGATTGTAAGTTATGCATCACTTCGTATTAAGCCCTAGTTTGTGATGCCATCGTTGTTCATTAAAATTGATTCATAATGTAAACATATCTGAGTTATAGATAAAGCCAGAATAATCACAAAATTTTGACATAATTATTTAAAAGCAAAACGCAAAGAGAATATGGCACTTTGAGGACGTGCATAATGGTGAACACTCTACTGTAAACTGTCACTACCAAACACATCTCCTAATATTTCCAGATATTTGAGTACAACAACAGCGTACGATGCTGCTTACATATGTGAACTGTCTTAAATGTAAACTAAATAACACTAACGCTGCAGATTAACAGTAATATTAACTTCATTCGGTGCGTTTCTTGAGGTTGGACGGTGAGTTTTTGAACACCAATATTTTTATATCTTTAGGCATGCATAAAAGGCACTTAATTTGGTAAAAGATTCTTTCACTCCAGCATAAAAAACAATTCACGCAAATATGGCCACGGGTGTTTATCTTGGTCACAACAGTCATTTGTCACAGGAGCAGGTGTGATGCTATTTCTTCTTTCATCACGAAATTCGATCCAGTACGAGAGGGTAAAGTTAAATCGGCCAAAGAAGAGTGCCCATCGAGCCTGGAGAGAATTTAATCTTTTGGCTGAACAGATATATTCAAGATTCTTATGGTCCATCCAGACCAAAAAAGGTTTGCGCCAAACCTTCCAACCAGTGATGCCACCACCCAAAGCCAACATGACAGCCAGCAGGTTCCGGTTGCCAATGTCATAATTATGCTCAGCGAGACTCAACCAATGGGAGAAGTAGGCACAGGGGTGCACCTTCCCATCCTTGGAGGAACGCTGAGACAGGACCCCATCTACCCCGATATTAGAAGCATCAACCTCAACAATAAATTGTTGTTCAGGATCTGAAAAACAAAGGACAGGAGCAGAGATGAAGCGGGACTTTAACTCATTAAAGGCCTCCTGAGCTAAAGGATTCCATTTGAACGATAACTTAGAGGAGGTCAAAGCGGTAAGGGGTGCAGCAATATGCTGCACCCCTTATGATTGAAATTCCAGATGAATTGCCTATAAAAGTTGGCAAAACCAATGAAGCACTGCAGAGTCTTGTAATTGTCGCAGGATCAGCTTTGATGCCCTTGGCTGAAATGACGTCCCAGAATCGTTACTGACTTGGTGTGGAATTCACATTTTCTCCGCCTTGACAAACAACTGGTTTTCTAAAAGCCGTCGTAAGACCCTCCTAATGTGCTGAGGGTGTTCCTGGAGAGAAGAAAAAATCCAGATAAACAAAGACAAACTTACGTCTCTCAGCACATTATAAATGAGGCCATGGGGGACCAAATATGACAGAATGAGTATTAAAGTTTGTCTTTTACTCATCCCACTCCCGGATATGAATAAGATGTTTCTTTAAGGGAGAACAGGTGGAGAAAATGAAAAAACAAGGAGGAGGAGCTAATACCTTAGGACCTTTTAACTTGCTTGGCTTGGTGTTGCCACTAGAGGGAGCAATATACGTATAGCATATAAGTGAAGAGAAGTAAAGTAAGAGTAATTTACATTTACTCTCAGGTTATCAGGTGTAGCTTGGGAGAAATGTTTTACATGTTCTTGAGTTAATCACTCCGCAGAATGATTTTTTTGTTGCCCGTTGGCAAGCAGAGCGAGGTTTGTTTGTTTTTTTATGTATTTCTTTAGTATGTTATTGTTGATTTCATTTGAATATTGTTGATTGAGTTAATTTGCTTTCATTTATGTTTGTTTCTTCATTTGTTTTCTTTCTAAGATATCATGGTGCTATGGTACTATTGTTATTGTGCTATAAAGTTAATCAATGGGAACATGATTTTTGTGATGCATTAAGAGAATTTGCAACAAAGAATTGAGACAACAAATACTTCAGTATTCAAGTTTATGCATTTAAATAAATCAAGGCAACTGTTAAAAACTCGCTGCCTCATTTGTTTGAAGCCGAAGGGCTGCTACAATAACAAATGAGCACATGGCGAACTGTCAAAATAAGGCCATGTGCTTAAAACACAACAATGCGGACAGATCATGAAGACAAAACATCTCTCGGTTATATGTAACCTCGGTCGTAAGACACTGTGTCTGGTTTTATGCTATGGGTAACGCCTCTGGTGTGACCGATGTCCAAAACTCATGTCTAATCACGTCAATGTAATTGGCCCATGGCAGTGCCTGAAGCACATCAGGTGCGCTTGTGATTATATTAGAGCACCTGTAGAGCATGTCATCAAATTCTTTGTCTGAAGAAGACAGGCGCCCATGAGACATGGCAAAGAGATGCAGCGTCTCAATCCCTTCTCAGGGAACTGAGGTTACATTTGTAACCAAGAGACATTTCTTTCGAGGGAACTCGACACTGCATCTGGTTTGACGCTGTAGGGAGCGCAATACCAACTACGCCAATATTAACTACTGCATTTAAACCCCAGAAAATCAGTGCTCAAAGGGGGGCTAGTAATGACTAGTTACCATCCCTCTAAACCACTATCCTCTCTGGCAGGCTTCGCGGGGAGTGGAGGACACTCTACACTGGGTGTTTTACCATCAGAAATGGTTCCTCCTGTGATCCCATGAGGATCAGGAAAATTCTAGTAGTGCAACAGGAATGGTTGTAAACCCACACCAAACCAACCCTTGAGGGGAGTTGAACCAAAACACATGGTCTTTCTGGTCTGTGGGGACCTTGGATGGCCTGTACCAGAATAGTCCGAGGTAGGGCTTGAATATGGGTCCCTTAATTCTAGTAACAGCATGTAACCGGCTCATGCCACAGGCCTGCCATGACAAGTCCTCACAGACCTCACAGATTACCCAGAGTGAGACTGGGGCTCACACCCACGGGACCGCTAGCTGAAGAGGAGCTCGCCAGCAGTAAGCTTTACTTATTTCTCCAAGAGCTTGCATACGGGCTGCCTGCCAACCGAACCCTGACATCCGGAGTGGAAACCCAACTCACATTACCCATGTGACTGTAACACTGAGCTTGTGTTTGGACCGGACCAGTGTTTGTGTTACTTTGCAGGATGGAAAGATATGGGCGGGGCTATTGCTTCACATCTGCCCGAGCCTCAGCCTATGCGTCCTTCGCCCCCTGCCTCCTCTGTCTGGCATCATGCCACCTCCATGCTTTGGCCTAAGAGGGAGGAGGCACACAAGCAGCCACACTCGGCAGGGGGGTGTCAGACGAGTACTTGGACCAGTGCGGGATGAGCCTTTGGAACCTCTAGACTGTGCCTCCACTACTCTAAACGTTTCAACAACTGACTGCACAGATGTGCAGAAAAGCTCACAGGGCGAGACTGGCAAATTGAGGAGAAACTTCCTCCCCTTGTCCCCAATATTGTCTAGATTCATTCACAGATATCTCTCTGTGGCCACCATCAGCCCAACAGAATGATCTATGGCAGCAGCTGTGGAGCTAAATCTGTGGAGCGGCGCAGCTCAGTCACCGCATCAGGGGAAGCACCACCCCCAATCTAGGTCCTTGAGCAGGTCAGCTTGGTATGCCTATTAAAGACAGAGAACGCAGACGAGAGCTTCCTCTGACTTCATCAAGCCTCAGCAGTAGCAAGACCTGATCCGCAAGGCGTCCGCCCAGGCTCACCCAGACAGATGGCCAGACGAGATGATGAGATGCAGGTGTGAGTGAGGGGAGTGGTCAGTCTCAGGCATGTGGCAAGATGGAAATTGTAGTCTGAATGGGAAATGATTAGTATTCCAGTGACGGCGGTGCCGGGGTCTCCCATGAGGCCGGGGGGCTGGTTTTCCCAAATGCATCCTGTGAAACTCTGTGAATGTAGGGTCCAGGATATCTCCTGCATTGACCCAGGAATGCTCCTCCGGACTGTAACCCTCCCAGTCGACCAGGTACTGGAGAACGCCACCCCAACGCCTGGAGTCGAGCAACTCATTAACTAGGTAAGCCTCCTCACCGTCAACCACGATGGGGAGAGTTTGCGCTCTGGCTTCCTCCTCCGAACTTCCAACCAGGCCACCAGCTGGTTTGAGCAGTGAAACATGAAAAATGGAAAAAATACAATAATTAGCAGGAAGATCCAACCAGAATGCAACAGGAGTAATTTGTCTGAGAATTTTGAATGGACCAACATACCTGGAACTGAGTTTTTTACAGGGTAGTTTGAGGCATAGGTTCTTTGGCCTGGAGCATAGTCTTGACCGGGACGTCGATGCTGGTTAGCTTGTTGGGTCTGGCGTCTGACTGCTACATGCCATGCTACATGCACGTCCCACATCGTAGTTCTGTTCAGCTGAGGTCAATTTACAGAAGAAGAAAGCACAGGGGTACATCTTTGGGAGTGAACCATGGCATTGGGATTATATGACAGCTGCACCAGTATTCGATGCATTAACTTCGACAACAAATGGAAGGTTGGGATCTGCATGCTTAAGGATGGGTGCTGTTGTGAGTCTAACTTTCAGCTCGTCAAAAGCCTATAGAGCCTCGGGAGCCCAGGCTAATCTCGGAGACTGGCGTTTCATCAAAGCAGTTAAGGGTGCAGCCACAGAGCTGAAGTTCCTTATAAAATGTTGGTAGAAGTTGGCAAATCCCAGGAAGCATTGGAGTTCTTTCACTGTTCAAGGTTGAGGACATTTGAGGACTGCTTTCACCTTTTTGTCATCCATAGTAACTACCTGCTGACTGTGTTTTTTACACTAGATTCTGTTAGAGCAAGGCATTGCTGGTGCTTGCCATGAACCCTGCCCCCAATGATCTTACTTTGAATTTAGCTTCATCAGAGATGGCACCCAAAGAACAAGTGAAGATATATCACTATCACATTTTTGCTGAAATTATTCCTCAAAACAATCAATCTTAGAGTCTTCTCAAAGTTCCTCAGCTTATTGCGTAATGTTCCATTGACCTTCAATGGAGAGGTGGCGGCATAAACAGAAGCACCATTAGAGGAAAATCATGCCCAGAAAAGGTGACAGCTTCCGCTTGGCCCTTTATATGCATGCTCCAGGGTTTGCCTCCTCACCCACCTCCCGCCATCTATCTGCTGGGGCCAGTAGCTCTTCCAGGTCGAGCTCCAGGCATGTCTGTACCTCCAAAATGCCTCCTAGATGGACTGCAGCACTATGTGCAACAGGCAGGAGACTTTGGGCTCATGTTGCATGTTTTAACTCACCCGCCAACTCAGGTCGCTTCGTACCACCTACATTCCAGGCGAATTCAGTCATGCAACTGATGGACTCTCACGTCAGCTTTTAAGCCCAGGAGAGTGGAGACTCCCTCCCTAGGCCATCCAGATGTTTTGAATTTAATTCAGGGTGGCATAGGTGGATCTAAACGCGGGTTACATACCTAACCGAGACGTTGGTGTTACCGGATTGGCTAAAACACAGATGCTAGAGTGACGCACGTTCTACCTGATTAGCTGAAAGAGAAGTTGCGAAATATTTGTAATATTCATTGTTTAATAATATATTCCATATATTTTTGCTCCCGGAAAAATAACTTTGTAGCAAAAAGATCAGCCAAACTTTGCATTATATTAGAAACTAATGTGAAAATGGGGTAACATAGTTTGAGCTAAACTGAAATAAAATGCATAGGGAACTGAGAATCAGAATTTAAGCCTGTCCTTGTCTTAATTAATAGATAACTTTAAAGAGATAAACTTTAAAGAACTTTAAATTTTTTTTATTTATTATTTTTATTTCTTGATGCAGCTATCACTTGATTGTTTAGTTAATTTCCTTATAAAGCCCATAAACAACAGTATAGTACCGTACAAGTAATATTTAAACAAAACATTAAATAACACCAAAGGCCAGTGGACAAATTACAATTTTACACCTCAAACTGAATTAAAGGCTATAAAAGAAGGAATGTTTTTGACAAAGCATTTTGTAAGTGGAGAAAGCCCCTGTAGATCATTTACAGAATTGACAGTTTGTAGACCTGACCTAAGTATCAGATCAATCTCAAACCCAGAAACAGCTATTTCAGCGATGTGTGGATTTGCCTTTTCTCTGTGTACTTGTGGAATTTTGTTGTTATGTTTAGGTCAGTGTGTTTCTGGCAAATTTACAGATGATGACATACTACTACACAACAGGTAACAGCTACTGTATTCCTATGGTTCTCTCATGTTTCACATGCCTGCTAACACACCATATTTTATCTCTTAAAGGGCTAACACTTCTTCAAGACACCCAAGAAGTGCTGCAACACCTGCTCCTATTGACTGTAAACTGATGAGCTGGTCAGCCTGGTCACCATGTGACTCGTGTAGAGAGAGGAAGGTAACAACTCTTAACACATAATTACAGAAGTACAGACGAGTCAGAATAGTACAAATCCTAGAATCCAAATTTTATTAGAATTGTTTTTACAGTTTTTGTCCACCATATATTTCCCAGGTTTTCTGGAAGCAAATTTTTCAAAATAACAAAATAACAAAAAAACCATTCTGACAGGGCCACAACTGTAAAATAGTAAATATTTTATTATTTTATTATTCTAGAGTTGATTATTCTGACTAATTTCTATGCAGTCAGTAAATACTTTACAATTGTGCAGTTTAAATAATCTCAGTTGAAACAGGCTCTGTTTTGTAGTTTCGTTTACAGTATTTGGAAAGACCATCTCAGTTTGGGGGTCAGCAGTGTGTACACAGTTTGTGGGATGAGAGACAATGTCCAGAGGAGGGCGACTGTCAACCTCAAGACCACTGTGGCGAAATGTTTGCCTGTGGGCCCAATGGTAAACCCTTTTGCCTGCCATTCTCTCTAAAGGCTTGCATGTGGTTCATTTTTTAAATCTTCCATGTATGTGTTCTCATAGGACGCTGTATTGGACAGCAGCTCCGCTGCAATGATGACATTGACTGTCTAACACAGAAAGATGAATCTGAATGTGATGTGATACATGAAAGAGAAACCAAATGCACACACATGCTGGCCATACCAGGAGCTGTGAAAGGCACTCAAGGGTATGACTAAAATACAATACACGCCATTTAATACTTTTAACTGTGTTAAACTGTGTGTGGGTCAATAGATGTACAGTTCACAGAAAAAAAAATATTTTGACAATATTTTTTGTAATGCCTACACCATGACTGTACTCACAAACAACTTGGAAAATAGATCTGTCAACTCATTGTGACTTTAAAGCTTCGTGATATCAAGCATGGCTCACTTATTTTTAGTTATGATGGATAAATCAGAATTGAAACTCTATATAAGAATAAGAGATAATATGTGTGCAGAATTGCTCAACTTTTAAAAATGTTTATATGTAAATCAGATATAATGCTCTATCTGGCACTTTCATGAATCATGTTCTGGACCCAAACTACTATGGAGGTGTTTGTGACTATGTCTATAATGGAGAGTGGCGAAAACTCACCTACGATTCCTTCTGTGAACACATCGGTTATGAAGATGATGAAAAATATTACCGGAAACCATACAATTTCCTTTCCTATCAACTGATGGTACGTTTCATATCTGTATCTTAAAATACACTGCTCATCCAAAAAAAAAATTCACCACCAGGATTTAACTAAGCAAATAGGTAAGAGCCTCCCATTGGATATTTACTGCATGGATGATTATGCTTCAGCTGGTTATTAACGCTAACTGATGCAGTGAGTAGCTTCTCATTTCTTAAACAACCATGTCGGAAGACATCCTGTGGTTGGGGAAAAGATGTTAATCTGTTTCAGAAGGGTCAAATTATTGGCATGTATCAAGCAAAGAAAACGTCTAAGGAGATTGTTGAAACTAAAAAAATTGGGTTAATAACTGTCCTAATAACTGTAGTAAAAACTGGAAGGATAGTGGGGAACAATGTGGTCGGAAAAAAACTTGAATGATTGTGATCGGCAATCACTTAAACTTTGGTAAAATCAAATCATAAAAAACAACATTAGAACTCACAGCTATGTTTAACAGTGAAAGTAAGATCATTTCCACATGCACAATGCGAAGGGAATTCAAGGGATTGGGACTAAACATATTCATATTATTATACTGAATGACCAGGTTATTCCATCAATGGATTTTTTCTTCCCTGATGGCACGGGCATATTCTGAGATGACAATGTCAGGATTCATCAGGCTTAAATTGTGAAAGAGTGGATCAGGGAGCATGAGACATCTTTTTTTTGGACTGGCAGTGTATAATGGTGATAAATAGGCACATGCAAATTGACTTTGTAATCCTGTGAAAAACAGGAGTTTACATAAAATAAGTTGTTTTGTATTACATATTACACACTAAAACAAGTAAATCATATTTAATAATGTGACTGTACATTTATCACTTTTGTAATTTCCGTAAATTATATCAGTATGTTTATGGGAACAGTGGATGTAAAATCCATTGCAAAACGTAAAACATCTCAAACCCTTCAAGCTAAATATAATAAAATGATTTGTTTGCACTAGATTTACAGTGGCTCTATTTTTTCAGGCTGAAGCAACTACTGAGGAAAGTTCAAATTATTATGAAGATGCTGTTAGTTTTCTTAACTCAGTTAAAACAGAATCATCTTCCAATGCTGGTATGTCATTTGGAGTCTATCATGTGGAAGTTGGTGTGGAAGTTGGACATCAATACAGTTTCATAAACAACATATCACAATACAATAGTAAGGTAATGTAACACATTATGGCTAATTTATGGTTGTTTAATTATATTTGTATGCGCATTCCCATACACAGTGAAAAACTGATCTCAGCTTCAACAATCTAACTTTTTCTACTGATCTTTAATTTGAAGACCCTTCAAATGTTTAGCAGGTTTCTGATGTCCTGTCTTATGCATGCTTGTCGTATAGGACCTGCACACTTTGTGTGAACTTTATTGCCCACACCAAATCTGACTTTACTTTTTATATAACATTCTAAATAAAATTTATAGAGGAGCTTGTTTAATTAGTCCTGTCAATCACCTTACAAGGATTTACAGTTCACTCTCAAGGACTCGTGAGACACCGGTTAGTTCCTGGATGTCCTTATCATTTTTGGGTGGACCTCCTTTAAGTAACATGTAACATGATATTTTGTCTATAAATTGCTTACCCTCAAGGGACCCTCAATTCAGTTGGAATGAACACCGGTTAGTACTCCCGTGATAGTTTCCTCTGGTGGCACGGAGGAGGTGGAGCAGAGACATCCTCTGTAACAGGATCCTAAGAGCATATGACTTTCTATTTTCAGCCGAACACAATCGTTATATATAGTTATAATCGAGTTATAATAAATTAAATTGTAACTCTTCCCAGCTTTAAAATGGCAGTGAATGATAATCATTATTTTGAAGGTCCAAAAAGCATGAAAACTGATTTTCATATGCTTTAAAATTACAAATTATCAAAATGGTGGAAAATGATAACTGACATATCACTAGAATCAGCATAAACAAGGGAATATAATGACATGAATTTGAATTTCAAACAAGGTATTAAAAACTTAAGCGTGTTTTGTTAAAAGTGAACACTAGGTGGTACTGTATTAAAACTTCTCATGTACCTTCAGGACATGTTGTAGAGGATCCTTACCAAATTTTCTGCCCAATGTCATATCGTTTTAAAGACAGATTTGAAATGACACAACGAATCTGTAGACACCAATACTGTGATTTTCTGACAATTTACTCAAAAGTTATGAACCAAAAAAGAGGGGTTCCTCCATTTTTCAAATCTTGTGACTTCTTGAGCATATAAACCAGGTGTGGGTTAATATTGTGGCTTTTATTAACACAGATTAAGATTGTGACATTGTAACTTTTGAACAAAGAAGAATACAAAAAAATTCTGTTCAGTCATTTCTGTGTGTCTAAAGATCAGCTCATTTTTGCTAATCATGAGGTCATTTTCAAGACTTCAAGACAATTGGACAAAATATGAAGGAGTAGCATATAAAACGAATACTGTATGTAGCATTCCCGGCTGAACAGATACACTTTACTCTAAAGAACTGATGTTTATGAAGGATTTAATTTCCAAAGGGAGAAAAACGACAACAACAAACCTGAACTGAAAACATGATCAGACATTAGACATCTGCCTGCAAATTATATATAAATATCCATAACAAACCTATAAATTAGTGAATACAGATTAGTGAATAAATTAGTGAATACAGATTCGCAATCAAATTGGCCTACACCATAAATAGTTTGACAATACATCACATTTTTAGTATACAGGCTAGTATAAGACCAAATCCAAATAAAGTCCAAATAAAGACCTGATTTACTGTAAACAATCTATCTGGAGTGCAAACCAAGAGAAATTATACCATTGACGAGGCAATAATACACTGTGTTATGCTTATGACAGTAACAATTAATCACACACACTCTGAATAACAACATTAGCAAATGAAATGGTCATCACTGATATTCTAAACCTGCAGATATGCTAACGAGTCCCTAAACTTTAGCTAACAGCTTCAGAGGAGATTGATAAAATGAACATTTTAGTCTCTCAAAGTTTACTAAACAGTATGAAATTGAAACGGTACTTTGTGCCCTTTGTCAGCCAGGAGTTAAGGAGGTAGAGAGAAACCTTTAAAACATTTACACAGCATGTACCCATATTTTTTCTCTGGTAACGTTAATTAGAATGATGCTTCATGTAAAAAGTACGCCAAGACACACTGTGCTGCTGCACTTCCTTTCCCAGACTTTAAAATGTCAAAACGTATGTGTGGTAAGAAACGTAAATACTCTTGTAAAACAAATCAAATTACAATGTCCACATTAAGTATTTAGCAAGAACCATTACTCAACCAAAACAAACAAATAAAAAGTTCTTTAATAACATTTCGCTCAAGTGTAGTAATAAAGTCCTTTCAGTAACACTTTACCTTTTTAAAAGTTTCCCTTTGTAAAGGGTTTATAAAGGTGTTCATTAATGAGTAATAACTCATTTACAAATGCATAATAAATAATTTAAGCACTTATAATGGCATGAAAAAAACATGTCTGTAATGAATTATCTGCCAAATAGTGGACTCACTTGTTATAAATGCTTAATAAATGTATTTATTCATACTTTCTTTTGACTCAAAACCAGATTAACAATTATCAATGTTAATTGAATAACTGACTTATAGTGAGGCCAAAGGGTGCTGTACTGTTTTATATATATATATACAGAGTCAACCCAAAAATATCATTGTTTATTTTCACCCACATGGTATAGTTAAAATGTGCTTGACGGTAGAACTTTTAGGAATTTTTCAAATTGTATAGAAAACAATACCTTTCTCTCCTGCCTGTTGCATCTATACTATATGCAATAAAGGCATAAAAGCCAAACATTAAATTTAATAAAACTTCAAGCACACTTTCACAGGTTTCTAGCTAGTTTCTAGCAATAAATGGTTCACTGGTATAAATTTTAATGGAAGAAAGTGATCATGAAAAAACAAGTCAATCACCCTTTTTGCATTTAATGTTTTGGAGGATATAAAGTTTGACAAATTAATCTGAACTTTTTATTAAGCATTTATAAGGCAAGTAAAAAGTGGCTCACTGTTTAGCAGATATTTCATTACAGACATCTTTTAATTTATGCCATTATATGCGCTTATGAATGACTTATTATGCATTTGTAAATGAGTTATTACTCATTAATGAACACCTTTATAAACCCTTTACATTGGTAACACTTTACATTAAGGTTCCCTTTCTTTCTTGTGAAAGTCTTTCTCAAATATTCTATAGCAACACCGCCCTCTATGGCTGGAGGTGTAGGCCTATTTCAGTGATTAGGGGAATTAATGGTCATTTACATTCCCACCAAATCACGAGTGACCATCCTTTTCCAGATTCCCATCACCAATGCATACCTTGACTCTTCTCACAAGCCCATCTTTTATCTGTAGTCACTGTAACTCTGGCAAGATGGCATTCATTTCTGGGCTGATCATCCTTTTCTATGACAATGTCTCCTACTCACAGATTTCTCTTTACTGTGTGCCAACGCTGCCTGGTGGCAATGTTGGATAGACCCTCCTTATGCCAATGACTCCAAGACTGCTTTGCGAGGTACTGAAAATGATGGCACTTTTTCCTTGCATAGATGTCTTCTCTGATGAATCTTTCTGGTGCTGGTAATGCTGGAATGGACTTCATAGTAAGCAGGTTATTAGGGATCAGAGGTGCAAGGCTGTTGAAGTCGTTTAAGTTGTCAACTGTGAGTGCGCTACTGTTTACGATCGCCATAGCTTCATAAAAGAATGTCCACAGTGATGCATTGTCCAGTCTCTCAAAAGAGAATTAGAGCATTGAGCGAAGAAAATGTCTCACTGTTCTGATTTGTCTCACCCCACCCCACCAGCATGACTTAAATGGGGTGCATTTAGGACACAATGCTTGTCAGCTAAGAACACCATTAGATGATCTGTGTCAATCTCCTTGAGAGTATTTTTCAGCCCATTCTTTACTCCTACAAAGTTGGTGCCTTGGTCTACATTTGATTTGGCGCACTGCTCCCCGTAATGCAATGAAACAACGCAGGCCATTGATGAGGGCATCTGTAGACATGTCATTTAGCATTTCTGTATGAATAGCTCTGGAGCTGAAACATGTGAAGAGGAGGCCGTACCTTTTATGTCCCCTCCGACCCTGTTTTGTGACAAAGGGACCAAAGCAGTCCATACCACAGTATATGAATGGTGGGGATGGATTTGTATGCTCTGAAGGGAGGTCGGCCATTCTTTGTTGTTCTGTGGGTCTCCTGAGCTTCCAACATGTCACACAGTGATGCACATGGGATGCTACTATTCCTGGAATCTGGTAGACTTGTGATCTGATCTCATTAATTGTGAGGCCCTTTCCTCGGTGCTTGACATTCTAATGAAATTGGGAGATGATCATCTAGGAATGATCACTAGGTGTTTGACTAGGGTTTTCATTAGTGGGAACATATCTCCTCAGTTGAGGAGTAGTGATGAGATGTATTTTCTGCACTCTGTTCACCACAAACGTGTAAGAGCAGTGTGCTTCATTGTTAATGTATCCCAAAACCACTTGGGAGTCGGTCCAGAAGTGCTCTTCTATGTCTTCATATTCCGGCTCCTGTTTAAGCATATTGCTCATGGCAACTGAGATGATGCCAGCTGCCAATAGCTGTCTGGGAATAGTCTGGACCTTAATGGGAGCAACTCTGGATTTACCTATGACCAGGGCACAATGGATGTTTCCTTCTTCGCTTCTGAGTCTCAAATAGGAACACTGACCATATTCGCTGTTGCTGGCATCAGAGAAGAGATAAAGTTCTCTTTTGATGACCGTTCCAAAGTCTGCAGGCAAATAGCAGTGGGGCATATTGAGTAGAACAGTTTTAGCAGTTTTTAGCAACCTGTGGCAGGTTAAACTTCTTCAGTTGACGAAGGACAACTCTTCTGGACCTTTTTGACAATTGAGTCAATGTGAGTGTCCCACTTCAGGTCTTGTGAGATGGTGGTTCCCAGGAACTTGAATGTCTCCACTGTCATCACAGTGCTGTCCATGATGGTGTGTGGGGGGAGAGCAGGGGGGTTTCTCCTGAAGTCCACTATCATCTCCACTGTTTTAAGCGTGTTCAGCTCCAGGTTGTTAAGACTGGATGAGGCCAATGAGTGTGGTGTCGTCAGCAAACTTTAGGAGCTTGACAGAGGGGTCTTTAGATGCGCAGCCATTCGTTTAGAGGGAGAAGAGCAGTGGGGAGAGAATGCAGCCCTGAGGAGCTCCAGTGCTGAAGGTGTGGCTGCTGGATGTGAGTTTGCCCAGCCTCACTAGCTCATCATGGTATGGAAACATATCAGTCAAAGATCGTAAAGCTCTTTAGAGAGTGGTGAGCATATCTCCAGAACGTATCTCCCTTCTTTGGATCACATATACACCATGCAATGCAAAGCTATGGCTATTAAGATCCTCAAGGACTCCACTCACCATGGAAACCAGCTGTTCATACTGCTACACTCAGGTAGACACTTCCGCACCTTGATGGCTAAAACTGAGAAATTCATGAGGAGCTTCTTCCCTCAGGCCATCAGTCACTTAAACATGGACAAACATATACACTATATTTAAGTGACTCTGGCATAACATGCTAACTATACCACTTCATACACTGCACTCCACTTCGCACACTGCACTTTATTATAATCCACATAATTCATCTATGCCATCTGCATATGACTTATACTGGCAGCTATGTTCCCTCCCCCTTTTCTTCCCCTACCTCTAATTGTATTTTTTTTTTTGTATTTTAAGTACTTTTTAAATCTCTTGCGTTTTTGTTTTATTATTTATCAGCACAGTTTAACAGAGCATTCAGACACACATTTCACTACTTGTTGTATACTATATAACTTGTATGTGACAAATAAATCTTGAATCTTTTGGAGACAAAGCCTTTGGACAGCTGTAGCCTATCAGGAGACCAACCTCACAATCCTGGAGAGGTGGAATTTTGTCCACTATTGCAGAGAGATGCTTCCAGTATTGTGCTGTGTCACAAGTAGGAATGTGAGAACGAATCACTGGAATGTGAAAGTCCTTAGTGTAGGCAGGGGGCAGGTTGAGGACAATGGGGGAGCTGTAGCCTCTTACTGTGAGACCTGAGACCTTTTCACTTGGCATGATAAAATCCTTTGCGGTCATGGTTGTAAACTCTAGTCACACAGGACAGGAGTCAGCTTGTTGCTCAGTTCTTGATTGACAAACACAGTATCACTCTGGGTGTCAAGCAGAGCAAAAACAAGTTTTTCAGAGCCTGGATTCCTCTGGGTTGATACCCACACTGGCACAGTCATTGACGTATTGGTGGATGGCTCATCATTCTCTACTTTGTGAGATATAGTAGTAGTTGACTCTGTCACCTTGGTTTGAGACTGGTGCAGAGTTGACTTTGTGAAGTTTTCATCATGTAGGCACGTTGGATGTCTACCTTTACAGGTGTCACAGGATAGACGGTGATGGCAATCTTTTGCACTGTGGCCTGTTTTCATGCAACCTTAGCAGAGCTTGTTCTCCTTCACATATTTCTGTTTCTATTCTAATGATTTTGCCACAAATTTAGGACAGTTGTAAATCTTATGCTTGCTGTCTTTGCAGAAGAGAAATTTTAAAAGTTCCTTTAGTGGGCTTTTGTTCATTTTCATCCTTTTGTTTATTTTCTATAGCTGTTTGAATGTTAAGGACGTTAGCCCTGTTCCTTTTACTGTTCTTAAGGTTCTGTTTTTTTCCATTGACATGCAGGTCACAAAATCTATAAAATCTATAATCTGCCTGCAAATATATAAATATCCATAACAAACCTATAAGTTAGTGAATACACATTTGCAATCTAATTGACCTACACCATAAATAGTGTGACAATAAATCACTTTTTAGTATAGAGGCTAATGTGATAACCTTGCCTTACTGTACTGTAACAAGCCTGAAAAATATGAATCATTTTAACACTGACAGTAACAATTTTTAATACAAATAAAGCATCTACCAAAAATGAGTTTTAAACAACTGACAAACTTCTTTCAAAGCACCACCTGTATGACCTATATGATTTTATGAATTGTTCTTAATTACAACAGCCTCCTTTTAGGGTGCAATGTGAACTAAATTAAACACCTGATTTAACAATAAATACATTTTGGTACAACGGACGATCTCAATTTAGAGAGAAACACAAAATATATAAAATGACCAAATAAACACCTAATTTACTGTAAACAAACAATGTTTTGTTTACAGTACTATAAAAACTATACCATTGATGAGGCATTAGTACACTGTGTTCTGCTTATGACAGTAACAATTAGTCACACACACTCATTAGCATTAACAACATTAGCAAATGAAATGGTCATCACAGATATTCTAAATCTGATATGCTAATGAGCCGCTAAACGTTAGCTAACAGCTTCAAAGGAGATTGATAAAATGAACATTTCAAGTCTCTCAAAGTTTACCAAACAGCATGAAACTGAAACAGTACTTTGTGCCCTTTGTCAGCCAGGAGCTAATTTACACTGTACTTTACAAAAAAGGTGGCTACCTTGATAGACCAGTTTTGTAAACTGTATCAATCAATTAATTCAAAGACCTGACTAATAAATGTTTCAAGGACAGCTATAGGTTGGATTTCAAGATTTTTCAGTGATTATCTATTGTATTGTACAAAAGACTTGGAATACTGCATGACGACTGATATGGATTAGTTTACAGCTACTTTACGTCATACTAATAGTCACTCATGCATTAAATCAATGGCAAACAGCCATGTAAGGTAAGACCACATGAAAACCGTATCCATATTTTCATAACTTGCATGTTTAGGAGGTGGGTTTCACCAGGCTGTTGTCAACAGTGCAGACATCACACTTTAAAATGAGAAGCAAAGACCTGATGCTGGACGAGGACATGTTGTGGGCTTTGACAGACCTTCCGGATCAGTACAACTTTGCTGCGTATTCCCATTTCTTCAATGAATACGGTACACACTACATCACAGAGGGAACCATGGGTGGAGTCCTGGATTATGTTGCAGTTGTAAACAAGAATACCATGAGAAGACAAGGTAACTAGACTGTTTAGTCCTAGACTTAAAGCTCACAAGGTAAAAAAATTGAAATTTCCACTAAAACTGTCACCACAGCATCAACAAGACTTTGGTATTATTTGGTATTTCTGCACTGTTGTGGTTTATGTTTTTTAAGAGTCAGTGTCTGTACTCTCACCACATTCTTTTCTCTTTCAGAACTGCATGGGGAGGAATTGGGAATTTGCCTTGGTGGGTCTTTGGGCCTGGCTGTGACTGAGAATATCAGTGCTAAATTGAAAGCAAAACATTGCGAAAAAGAAGGGTGGTTAAAAGACAGTATGTAACTTTTTGCCTGATTTTGGTTATTGTCCTTTGGTGTTTTTACAGTTATTTAAACTTAACCACATTTTTTAACAGATAGTAAGACATCCAACACTGTTATTGAGGATGTATTTAGCTTTGTAACAGGCGGACATACGAGCCCCAGCACTGGAGTCATGGTTATCAGGGATGCCAAAAGTTACAAGATTTGGGGAAAAAGTCTTAAATACAACCCTGCATTAATTGATTTTCAGGTGTGTTTGTCTTGTTTGAATATGCTTGCCATGTAGAAATTTTATTGTGTCATTTCAAATGCATTGTACAATTAATAGAGCTGTAATCAACTCTAAGTGTTGCTGATAGTCATTATGGTTCTGTCGTAGATTCTACCAATATATGAGCTGATGCGTTTTAGCACCTCAGCTGAACAGCTACGTGGAAAGATCCCCCATATGAAGATGGCATGGGAGGAGTACATGCATATATTTAACACATGTCACTGTGCCCCATGCATGAACAATGGAGTTCCTGTGCTCTCCAGGATGTCCTGCAGCTGCATATGTAAAAATGGATACAGTGGTGATGCCTGTGAGGAGACTGAAAGAACAGGTAATGTACTTCACAAGTATAGTTAGAGAAATGAATTGGACCCATAACCATCCAAGTAAAGAATTAGGAGAAGCCCAAACATATATCTAACAAAATACCTGTAGTATACTTTAAATTTGCACATTACCATTTTTCACTCAGAATGCCATGTTTGTGGTGAATTTAAATTTCAAGAGATCCTCTACACTGGTCACAGGATATGAATCTGAGATGCACAGGATATAAACCTCAGGCCTTACAGACAATATTTTTCCTCTGGCAGGTCCTACACATGGATCCTGGAGCTGCTGGACCAGCTGGTCACCCTGCACATCTGGAACGAAGATGCGAAAACGAGAATGCAACAATCCTGTACCAAAAAATGATGGTTTACCTTGCCAAGGAAATAATGTTCAGAGGAACAAATGCTAAAATTAGAATTCATCTTATTTTACACAAGGACAGTTCTGTCTGCTTAAAAATGATTCTATCTTTGTTAATTTTGTATTGCACAAATATGTTAATAAAAGCCACTTTAAAATGCTGTGTTGATGGTTTACTCTTTTAATGTTGTACAATTAAAGGTTTTCCAAAAAACATTTTGGTGTTAATCTAGAGCTGTCCCAATACAGGTACACTACAAGCATTTTGAGTATGATGAGAGCAATCTAGTTTTGGTGTGTGCTGTGTGTAGATTGTGTAAAATGATATTTTGAATGAGGCTGTCTCTCATTCACCCCTCAATCATAAATAGCCCTCGTCTAAATACTGATCATGGACAATTCCTTCACGGTTTACTTTCTGTTTGCTACAGTATATAAATAATACCATTAGCACTGCACCCTTGCAAAGTATTGCCAGTGTATGTGCCTAACCAAGTTAATTTCCATTCCCTTCATTATTTGCCTCATTGTTATGTCCCTTGCCCTTTTTCATTGAAATACTGTTGGTTGGATTATGCTTTGTTTTATTTGTCTGGTCTGACTGTCTGTTTTGTTTATTGGATTTATCTGCCTGCACTTGTCTGACTACATCTTATTGGCTGCTGATTTGGGTTTGCTTGTATTAATTAATCAAACTTCCTTAACATGCTAACATCCTAACATCATCTCTATGGCCAGTTTGTCATAAACAAGTATCCTTATATACAGCAGTAGAATGAACAAATGTATAACTATTATTGTTAAATGGGTCTTATGTATTTTTTTATTTTGTTCCCTGAGGTGTAATTGTTACTTTAATTTTTTGCCCAAAAAACATCTGAAATTTCATGACTAACATCTTACTGCTACCACAAACATATAAGTGTGACAAGGCTTTCAGTTCCCTCTCTCCTCCAAAGTATTCTCTTTAGCCTGTTGTGCAGTCACAGTGGATCCTAATAATCCTAGTAATCCTAAATTAAGAGAATATTGCTATGATGTGTTACATTACAGTCCTTCAGATCTTTTATAACCATATATGGAAGAAAAGGCAAGCCTAGGACAGATGATTGGTCATGTATGGGGTGCAGTACATGTTGACATGTTCTATATAACCTGCTACTTTGAGGAAATAAAGAGAGCTTGATACAATACATTCTGGTGTTTGTATGTCTGGCTCCCCAGAGCTCTGGTAAAGGTCTCCTCATCACATCCTCTACAATTGCTCAATTCAATATTCTGATGTGACTAATACAAACACAGATTGCTAAAATCTTACACAGACGAGGACTGTTTCCATTTCTCTGCGAATGAACGAACATGGACATTGCACTGGGATATATAAAAATAAATCTTCCTAGTGATGCCATAAATCCAGCCATTTTGCATTTTTTTATTTTTTTTTCTGAGGAGTGATTATATAAATGTATTTGTTATTGATAATGAGTAAGTTTTGAAACTTGATATAACTCATATGTCAAAAGATCAAGGGAAATTTGATTTCTTTGCTAGTCAAAGATTCAGTATGAATTTCAAAACACTTGCTGGACTGCACAAACAGCTTGCTTATATGCATACATGTTCATAAGACCTAACACAGGCTACACAAAAGCAAGTAACAAAAAAAAACATTGCTTACATTTTTAAATGTGAAAACCTCTGTTTGTTTATTTATTCATTTTTTTGCAAGATGGGTGTGATGTTTGAGAATAACCTGTATGGAGAACTTAACCATTACATTTCCAATGTAAAGGAATATGTTACCAACAAGTATATAATAAGTACATCATTTCTTAAAAAATTGGTTAATAGTCAAGCGTTAAAGATAACTGTGTAAATGACCCACAATATTGACCAATGTTAATACAATGTTTGGTTGAGATGGGTAAATGGCCAGGTTTTCAGATGCAGTCTGCCGATTCCTCCTGAGGTCCCAAGCATGTCAGGCCACTGTTCTGCGGGGCTGGATTATTACACTGGCGGGTCCGTTTCTGAGTTTTCCCTGTGCAGCTGGACCATGAAGACCAGCAGCTCCAACTGCCATCTACTGCAGATGCTGGTGTGTTCAAATTAATAAAAAAAAAAATGTTCAGAATTTAGTGATGTGTTATATACTGGATTCAAGATTTGATCACACTTAAGATTTGCTCCAGATGATACCACATAAACATGATGAGAGTCAGAATGTTAAACAAACATCAACAAGTGACTACTTTAGACTATTTTATTCAGATATGTTTCTCGACGCCCTAAAATGGAATAGAATATTAACATGCAATAAATGATAACTGGTGTTCTGTTCTATGTCTAAAAAAACTGATAAAGACTAGTGGTGTTGGTCAATTCTGTGAAAGGAATCGCTCTTTCAAAACAAACACACAAATATCAAAAATCTGTTTGAAAAACATATATGCTGCTATCAGTGGGTGCAGTAGCTTCTAGTGAATTCTCCTTTATTGTTACTGTTTCAATAAAACCCCTCAAATACAATGCTTAGCCCTTGCAGTCCTCCTTAGAGTATACACTTTAGTATCACAATGTCACATAGACTGCCACAGAGTAGTCGGCAGTGAATTCTGCATAGCTGTAGGCTGGCAAAAGGGCACATTGAGGGTGCATATCAAAGGAGGTCCTTACGCATCATAAAATGACAAATTGGAAACCCTACAGGCCTGTCAACTTCACAGAAATATGAAAGCAAGAGAAACCGTAATACAAGTCCACATCAAAAAAATTCATTTAAGGTCAAAGGATCACTCTTTCATAGATAATGACACACAGGCACACCTGTTCTTCGAGTTATCTCACAGCTCACTCCTTTGAAACCAGGTGGACAAATACACACACACCTTGTGCCTAATGACAAAAAAAAAAAAAAAACAATTAAAATAAAAAATGACTTGGATTAGAATTAACATTGTAAACTGGCAGCTATTATAAATCTTATAAATTAATTTGCAGGAATATGGACTACAAAGGAGACTGTGGTATACTGGAGTTTACCAGTATACCACAGATCTTAATCAGATAAAATATATCAGATGATGCCTGGTATAAATTCTGTGTATATTGTAGCTTACGTTCTTGAATATCTTTAAAAGATTCAGTTTCTTTAAAAGACTAAACAGTCTCAGGATCAGTCTGCTGTATAAATACTGTATGTCCAGCATATATTCAGGCTGTAAATAATCTAATTAATGGAATTTGACTCTTGATGCAGATTTTTTTAGTTTATTATTAGCAATAAACTGTCATGTTTCACTAAGAGTGCACAGCCACAGTAATATAACACCACTACCGTTCACAACATCTCTTGGGGCTGTTAGTAAACAGTTGCAGACTCAGCCCAACCTCAGTCACTGCTGGATGACCTCACCTTTGAGGATGGCCAGGCCATTATTGAGACAGGGGGAACAGCGGCAGGAGCTGATTTCTCTTAGGAACTCAGCCAGAGCTTTTCTCAGGTTCTTTTTTAAAGTGTTAGCGTTTGAGAAGTCTTGCGGTGAAACCAGCTCGTACAGGGGTTCAATCTGTTGAAAATACATGTGATGTCATTATTGCATTTTGCCTACAACAATGTCCTTCACTTGGATAAACTGGTTACACTGGCTTTCTTTTCAGAGACGTTAACAGTACATTCACAATGTGATATTTCCAAATTCAAACCAAAGATGCATCCTTCTGATGGTTCTCATGTCTGTCATAGTTCTGACAAAGCAAGATTTAAAGGTGCAGTAAGCAATTTCTTAACAATACTGTTAAAAATTGAACACCACCCAAACAAAAAAATTTGTAAATATTTGCCACACGCCTGTTCTATGTTGAAAAAATACTGTGTTTGCACATCATCCTGGCTGTATAAATGACAGTAAATTACAGCTTACAATAGAATTTAGCCACAATATAAGATTAGATTTTATCAGTTTATTCAGCATAGCGAAGCCTCTCCCCTGCTGGTATCCTTTCACACGAAAACAGTTCTATGGTATCCTTGCGTACTGCAGCATTATGGGTTTTAATGCCAAGATTGCAGGATTGGCTTTAAACAGTTTTGGTTAGTTGTTGTCTGTGTTGCATAATGTGTTTTTTATTTTGAGAGTGACGCAATGAAGGGGGGAGTGTGTTTGGGTGTCAGTTTCAATAATCAACAGCATTTCTCAGAAATAGCTTACTGCACCTTAATGCAGAAACATGAATGAGATTTGGGAGTTATGACTAGGGGAAGATTTTCTGTGAAAAATAACTTAATTTGTCCTTCACACAAGACTATCCTATGCCTCAGAAGACTGTGAATATAGGATGTGTTTTATAGCAGTGCATGGTGCTTTTTTTGACTTAAGTACTGAATGCAATGATTGGATGAACATTTTATTGTCCTGTGCCTTCCACAGAAGATATTATATACTCTGCCTTTAACAGAAAACAGTTTAACCAAACATTAACATTATAAAATAATTAAAACATATATGCCTTTACCTTCCTGTGGATAAAATCAGGGTTGTAGAAGACAGCATCACCCCACAGCTGCATAATGTCTGGAGTTGGCAGTTCCCTAGCAGCTAGATGCGAGACTGTCTCACTGTCACCTCCTCTTACAACAATAATAGTGTCTTCCACTATTTCCGCTGTATTGCTGGACTCTGAAGCATCAGAAACAGAACAGCATGTTTATCAATTGAAACATGAAGTGTACATTTAAATGTATAACTGTAAAATATTAAATGTATAAGAGATTTAACTGGCTGGTTACATGCAAAAATATTTAACCCTTTAAAATTATTATTTTTTGATTTAGAGAATGCAGAAAAACCTAACCATATACAATACGTACAAGACATCAACCCATGCCATTGGTTGAGGTCAAAACCTACTTAAATTAAGAGAAACTGTCATAAGTTGGCATATGAATGGCTAGTGTAACTCCATAATAAACTAGAATAAGGTTAAGTATTTTAGCATTGAAACAAAAAAGCATGGCTCTTGCTTACCTCCAAACTCTTTGAGCAGGGCATCACAGCCTCCACCTGAGACTCCTCCACTCACATACACTCCCTTAATGTTGGCCCCAACTTTTAGAGCAGTTTGCATGCAGGTTTTGGCATCATTAAGGGTGTAGCCTATAAATAAAACCCCACATATTCAGTAGAAGCTTAAACTATGAACTAAAAGATTGTTATTTTAATGAACCTTCTTATTTTCATTACCAGCTTTTTGAAGTTTCTCTTCATTGATGACGATGGTATACTCAAAGTCTCCACCGAGCATTGCCTCTTTGACAAAATGTGTCCCGTAGTCATTGTAGAGCTGCCGGTATTCTCCATATGTGTATTCCAGTGGCAGAGCGTTCAGGCGGGACAAGAATTCTGGGTGTAACATCAAGTCTGAGGGCTTCAACGCATATCGTGCTACCACCAGCTCAGAGTGTGCATGGATAAATTTGTTTTTCTGAGGAGAATACAGAAAATAAAATTATAGGTGTCTATAACACAAACTTGTTTGATCAAAAAAACTTTGGTTAAGAATGTTATTCTTATGTTAATTTGAATGTTAAGAATGTTATTTTTTAATGTAAATTATCTATTTTTCTATATTAATTAATATCAAATGTTATGGGAAGAAAAACTGATATTTTCTTGATAAATATAACAATTTTGTTTAATCTCTGAGTCTCATTCTGAGAAATCTTTTTTTGGAGAAACTGCATTATCTGTATCAAAGCTACAATCCATAACTTTTTGAGTTAAAATAAACAAAAAATCAGTTATTAAGCAAATAAGAGATTGGTAATTCACAACAATTTATATTAAGTTTATAATGATGATTTACAATTTGAGCTGTTGGTTTGATTTCCTGGGAAATGTCAGTTTGGCTTCATTTGACTTCAACATACGTAAAGAAATGTTAAGGACCCTGCAATTTTATGCTTCAAACAGAGATGGCAATAAAAATACTAAAGTTACAGACCGTGGCTTTAATTTAGATCTCAGTTCATTTATATTTAAATTAATTATAATTGGAATTAAATTTCACATCTTACTTTCCCAGAAAAGTTCAACATCTTCTTCACTGTTTTCTTGTACCGGTGGTCATTATACTTAAAACTGAATTCAAAAACAGCAGGAATAGCTATTCCAAAAGAGACGCTGGTCTTTGACAGAGTTGATCTGCTTTCACTCATGTAGTATTGGCTGAATGAATCATATGCCTCTAGCTTAAAGTCAAAGGAGCCTTTTGTCTGGGGAAAAAAAAAAAAGAAAATGACTTTGGTTTCAAAATATGGTTTCAAAACACCTATGGTAACATTTCAAGTCAAGTCAAGTTGAGCTTTATTGTCATTCCGCTATATGTGGGGACATACAGTGAAAGTACCAAGAAATTTACCAAGAAAGTACTTAATTTTAAAGGCTTGCAACTACTTTTACAACATGTAATATTAAGATTCAAAAGAAACATGCCTCTATTGTGTACTGTCGTAGATTATATGGCTTCCTAAATCGAACATCCTGGATAAAGTGTGGCAAGCATCCACCAGCGTAGTAGCGGTTATCAAGCACCATTGCTTCTAGTTTACCATTCAAGATGTTGATTCTACAAATGAAGAGATGATGTCAAAATATTTGATTTATATTTGTTTTTTACAATTATTTGTTTTTGTAGCCTGATATAACAATATATAGTAAACATCTCAGTGGTAGAAATGGCCATGATTCACTGGATAGGTTAGGGTTAGGACGGACGGACGAACAACACAGCGATGGTGGCCTATATCAAACACCAGGGGCATTTGCGGTTACGTCGCATGTCACAGCTCACTCGTTGCCTCCTCTTTTGGAGTCAGCAGTGGATCAAGTCACTGCAGGACACACATCATCGGTCACCTCAACCTCACATCCAATGTGCTGTTCCAGCAGGTCTCAGCTCAGGGAGAATGGAGACTCCATCCTTGCGTAGTCCAGTTGATTAGGGAGAAGTTTGAAGAAGCCTAGGTAGACCTGTTTGCTTCTGCTGAGTCAACACACAGCCCGCTATGGTACTCCCTATCCAAGGGAGTACCATAGCGGTACTCCCTCAGCACGGATGCTTTAGTGCATGATTGGCCGCAACATCTACGCAAGTACATGTTTCCCCCAGTGAGACTCCTCCCAGGTCAGAGAGGAGAGGCACCAGGTTCTCTTGGTGGCCCAATTTTGGACCAACCCAGCTTGGTTCTCTGAGCTCATGCCACTCTCAGCAGCTCACCCCTGGCACATTCCCCTGAGCCAGGGGAACCTTCTCACTCAGACATGCTCAGGCATCTCAGACCAGACCCCTGAAATCTTCATGCCTGGCCTCTGGACACAATGTGGAGGACTTAGTGTCAATAACCACAGGTGAAAGACCCACTATCACACAGGCTAGAATTCCCTCTACTAAGAAGCTCTATGCCTTGAAGTGGCGTCTCTTCGTGAACTGGTGTTCCTCCCGTGGGGAGGAGAACCCACAATTTGGCAGAGGAGTTGTCTACTAGGCCTGGTACTTGTGTGAATGGCCTTCTTTGTAGGTAGGCCTGTATACCAGTACTAGGTGCTCCATACATGTGGATTTCCCATGCCTGGGTAACCCTGTATGACGTATAGTCTGCAGGTTAGGTTTCCCTGTTGGTAAACTCTGTATCTCTACCTCACTGCTGAGTGTAGACACCCTCTACTTGGATAACGGCCTCAGTAGTTTTCCATATGTGTACCACCTGTCCAGTAACTTAGGTCCGTCCATTCAGCCTACCATTATCACCTCACACATACACAAAATGCATGGATACAGCTTTGGTTCTGTTTTAACTCCAGGACATCGGCATTCTAAATTACATAGAAGACTGGTTGATTCTGGCCCAGTCTCAGGAGCTTGTGCTTCAACATCGGGATTGTCCTCACTCATTTTAAATCTCTGGGGTTGAGAGTCAAAACGAGACTCAATGCAATGCAGCATTTTGTTCCTGCTTTTTCAGAGAACATGGTTACAGTCAAGTAACCCCAGACATTTTTCTTTTTCTACCTGAACTTTTATTTCTGTGGATGCCACAATCTCTTTAATTTTTATTTAAGCCTGTGATTACATCCACACTTTGACTACCCTACTTCACTATGTTACAATTCCAAATAATGAACAATATCCTTCATGCACTACATATTAGAAAGCATGCATGCATGTCATTACAAGAGTTGAGGGAAATGCAGATAAATGGAATGTATAAAAGTGTTTCCAACCCTTTGGCAAGATTCTCAATTCCATAATATTCCTCAGTGGGCTGATTACAGGCTTTGTGGACTTTTTTACAGCCCTGTTCATCAGAACTATCCCCACAGTCATCATCACCGTTACAGCGAAGACCCTCCAGCACACAGCGACCTGACAAGAGACACAACTTTTAACTTCATGGCCTCTTTTTATTTTTAATTTCTTAATATTACAGACAATTAACTTCCATCTGGTGCTTTTTTTGTGACAAATGGTGTTAAACATGATTTTCTTTTTATGCTTCTCATTTAGGAAAAGTCCAATGAAATTTCAGTCTTCCCTAATACAGTTTCTTCAACAACTGTACACTATAGTCACTCTTAACACCACTTTTTGAATTGTATTGCATTAGACAACAACATATCAAACAAATCTGCAAACAAATGATTTTAGGGCTTTTCACTGAACTTAAATCACATCTTGGTCATTTGTGCATTAAAATTTAACCAAAATGTAACCATTAGTCATTTTAATCTAACACCATCTTATTTTAGTCCACCATAGTTCATTACATTCACTACAATTCAGACATGTCCCATACATGCTTGCTTTTGTCTTTATTTTGAGCACTACAAAATTTAGTCACTTCATTTTAAACAAAATGATTTAGACATTGCATATATACAAGAGCTGGCCATGTGCCTTTTACTTTATTAACAACAGCACACTGTTATCGAAACATTTCAAAATATTTTTTTTTTTACATGTATTTGGACACAAAATGGACAATAAATAATTATACTTTCAGTTGTATTGGTTTGTGTAATTGTCTAAGATGTTTAGGGAGAGTGGTGCTGTGAGGTCACCTGTGGTGGTACAGCGGAAACCCTGGCATGGAGGAGCAGGTTTTTGGCAGGAGTATCGTGATGGAGGAGAGCAGGGCTCATCCTCTCTGCCGTGATCATGACATGGCTCTCCGCCATACTCAGATGGCTGAATCAACGTGGCATAGCGATACTAAAAAAAATGATAATATAATAATAATTAATAAATACATAATATACACAATATACTTATAGGTCTTCCGATCTGAAGGAATTTTCCTATATTTTTTAAATTAGTTTTGTAGATATTAAATTTAATTAACCCGGTTCCCTCAGGAAAGGAGACGCTGCATCATGCTTGACACTATGGGGAAATAATACTCACCACACCTGCCCCATATGCTGTGAAACATAGGCACAGAACATACAAGCTTTAACCGTAAAATCTAATTTGCTCCCCTAGACAGAGAATTAGATGATACTACACCCATGGTAGAATGGACTCTAATGCCCAAGGGGGACACAAGGTCACAGGCCTTGTAGGCCAGGTTAATGGCATTTGTGATTCAGTGAGATGTTGTGACAGCATTACCTACTGATGCCGTGTACAACTCGATAACGTGTAGCTAACTCTTGGGAACTGGCCATGACCAGCCAGTCGTCTATGTAGTTCAGTACACAGATGCTCTGGAGTCTCAATGGAGCCAGGATTGCATCCACGCACTTCATGCGGGTCAATAGAGCTAGGCTGAAAGGCCGAAATTTCCTGTGTTCATTTCCTGAAAGTGAAAATGAAAGTATGTGTCCTTCAGATATATTTGTGACAAACCAGTTCTTGGGCTGAATTTGACACACGATCTGTTTGAGCATTAAAAAAATCAAACAGATTGGAATCTTGAATCTGTATCTCTTCAGAAAGTAAATCCTGAATAGGATGCAGATCACCCCATTCTTTTATGGGAACTATACAATATTAAAAGCTTAAAAGTTTAGATTTTTCAAGTGAGGGGGAACCTGTTCTATGATCCCTTTCGCCAAGAGAGTCTCTAGTTCCCAGGCCAACACTAAGTGCTGCACTACTACCATAGTCTGCAAGATGCCGTTGAAGTGAGGAGGATGGAATACATATTGAATTCTGTTCCTTCTCTCTACTTTTCTTAACAGCCATGGGCTTGAACTGGGCAGAAGCTTCCACACTGCCAGAAAGTCAGAGAGAGGTATCATTCTGTCTATCCGTCCAGTCTCCAGAAGCAGCTCTCACTGGGGGCTCAGAGGGAGGTCTGGCATGGTATGTTGGGAGACCCCCTTGGTGAGGCTGACCCCCAGTATGCTGTTGGCATCAGGTGTTGTTCTTCTTCGCAGCCTTTGAGGAGATCATGGTTCTCAGATCGAATTTCCTCTTCGGCTGCAAGGCCTGTGTGTGCCTCCTAGTCCCTTTAAGTCTCTTTGGGGGAGCCCGAGCTGCCACGCTGGCCTTCTGTTGCTGCCTATAGGCAGCAGAGGACTTAGCAGAGTAGTAGCGGCCTGAACACAGTGGGGAAGGAGCTCCTTGAACACATCTGACTGCTTTTTTAGCCTCCCAGTATCTGTCAATGCTGGAGCTTACTGCATCGCCAAACAGGCCCTGAGGAGCAGCCGGGGCATCCAACAAGAAGCCCTTATCCCTGTTGCGAATGCCTGACAGGTTGAGCCACAAATGCCTCTCTGTGGCCACTAAATCGGCCATTCTGTGGCTGGTTTGCCCACGATGGCACAGAGGTCAAGATCTGTGGCTTTACAGAGCTCCTGAACTGTGCCCGGTTCTAACCCCGCACCTTGGTCCAGGTCTTTAAGCAGGTCAGCCTGCCAAATAGCCATAGTATGCAGCAATGCACCAACCTGACCTGTTGCTGTATACGCCTTGCCCAACAGATTAAAAGCAACTCTACACGACTTGGAGGTCAAGGCAGGTTTCCTCCACGATGAGGCAGAGAAGTCCGCAAGTGTCTCTTCTACCCTATGTATTGCCCCATACCCATGCTCATGCAAACCCACGATGGAAGAATAATTATTTGTGGCAGGGGTAAATACACAAGCTAAATATGGATTCTACGATGACTTGGACACCTCAGTACGAAGATCCGGGAAGAACGGTAGACTGCAACAGGGAGGCTGTCTGCTCTTTGGGATGATAGAATCCAATCCAATTTATCCAATTTAGATCTCTTAGTGTGCTGTCTTTCATCTGACCACTCAAAGCTCAGCTTCTCGACAGCATGAGAAACCACGCCAGCCAGCTTCTCAAATGGGGCAGAAAGAGGAAGCTGGTCTGTCTCACACCCCAACCGCCGAGCGGGCTTCTGGAGCTGGCGTGTGCTCATCTGATTCAGCGGAGAGTGCTTGAGAAAAGGATGGGCCCGTCTTTCACTGATGACATATTTTGCAGGCACCTTTTAAAGGCTTTGTGGCATGCAATGCTATGACACACAACCTAGACTTGACACACACACACGCATGCACGCACACACAGTTTCTACATGAATCAACTATGTTAATAGTGTAAACAAGTAATTAACTAGCAGATGCTACAAATAGCTGCTGTAAATGTGACTGAATACACTAGATACAGTACTCACCCTCTTTTTCAGGCAGGGGTCACAGCGCGTCCATTGAGACCATTCAGATAGTGAACAGTCCACCATTTCTAGAGGCAGTTGCACAATGTCCCTGTCTCCTGCACTACACACTATTATAGCACTGCTGAAAACATGTTTTTTACCAATGAGATAAATGAACCAATAAGGATGAAAATAATAAATTATAACCATAAGCATGATCTCATGAAGCATAAGTTGAATATAGTAAATTTATTATATTTTGCATAACACTGATATAGACCACAATTTATATTTCCATGTTACAATGATAAATACTAACAAATGTAAAAATATAATTGCTAATCTATTCTCTGTGAATCTTTATGAACAGTATGGCTCATACCAAACAACAGATCTGTTCACCAAACTTATTTTCAAAAATTCCCTGATTTCAGCAGAAATAGTGATTACAGATCAAATTACTTTCAAGTAAATCAAAGACTTTATAGATTACGCAAGTCAGTAAACAGCACTGGTAGGTGAACCCAAGTAAAGCGAATCATGCATAAAATTGTGAAAAAAATAAATGCACTCTTAAAATGAAATATATTCCTACCATACAATGGCAAAACAAAGTGTTGCTTTGCCGTAAGCTGAATATACTGTCAGAAAACACAGCATTATAATAATGATATCTAGACAGACATAAGTAGAGTGCACAGTGGCAGACCTTCAACCTTAAACCTTCCCATCAGTCCCTCCTCTCATCTGTTGCAACTACCTTAAAATTGCATCATATTAAACTTAGAGAATCAACAAATCATTGTTTGTTTGAACTGCATTTAAAGTAACGTTGGACTTTAAGCTTGGACATTAGCTTCTTGTAATGAATTTAAAAAGCCATGTTAAAGTTTTCTTATAAAAAATTCTTTATTAATCAACAAAGGTAATTGTCCATAGCCAATAAGGTTCCCTTTCCATTTATAAATTAAGAAACAGTATTTGAAGATTTTATAAGATATTTACTCCTCCAGCAGCACAATTAATCAAGTTATGTAATAATTCTGTTCACTCTAGAGTAATAACAAGCAACAATGAAAATGTTGCTCTCTGCTGGACCTCTGAAGCTGTTTCACAGGAGATTACAAACAAAACTGTATGAAAAACTAACACAGTAGTGCACACGATAATAAACTGACACCATTCTATTGGTGACATCATTCTAACTTGTGAATCAGGGAGAACACTCACTGGTGATGGTTCAGAATGATCACAGTTATATTTTTATTATTATTCTATTATTCTGTTATTCTATTACTATATTTTATTTGTGGCATAAATCCATGACACGGTGGCAGATTTATGAATTTCAAACAGTGCAACACTTACACCCGTTTTGTCATGTCACACCTGTAGACATGATACAAATAAAAACAAATAAAAAGAAAAAAAATAATCACAACAATTTGTCAAGAATGAGACTGGTGAATACACAGGTTTATGTAGTAAGATCCGCCTCAGGAACATACACCAGGTTGTGTAAGTGTACCCTGCCTGTACCCCAGCCTGTAACATTTTTTTCCACAAATGAACATTGGAAATAATTATTGCAAATAATGTGCGAGATGTAAATAAAACTAATTAGGCATATTAGGTTTATAGTAGGTTTATAAATAAGGGTTGACTGAACCGATAAAAACTACAATATCATATTAGGCAAGATATGCCAATCCAGCCTTCATTGAGATGGCATATAAAAAGATAACTTATGTAACAGGGGTATTTGCAGATTTGCAATAGCAGCACAAAATACATAAAATAAAAACAAAAATACATGAAGATTGCACAGTGAAGGAGAATGGAAGACAATTGGAGACAAAGAAATAATATAGAAGAGCCTTTAAGACTGTAATTATCATTTTGATAGAAGCAATGTTAACAAAAAACCCTAAGCTAAGTTAGATGTCAGCTGTCTCCCAGTAAGCAGTTTTTGTATTAATCCTGGAGGGCAGCCACCAAGCAGGGCACTGCAATAATCAAGTCTTGATATCATGAATGCATGAAATAATTTTTTGGTGTCTGACAGAGATCATGTGTTAGTAGTTGATACATTTTTATGATGGAAATATATTTAGTTTTACAAATATTGGAAACGTGGTTTTCAAACTTCTGTTTTGTCTGAATTTAGTAGTAGAAAGTTGCTAGTCACCCAAGTTTTGGTATCAACTGTTTGGTGAATTTATGCATCTTGTTGGGCCTAGAAGAAACCGGAGTCGAAAACCAATTCAATGTCTCTTAATAATTGCTTCCAGAGGTAGCATATATAGGGTGAAAAAAGTGGTTCTGTAGGGAGAGATCTAATACTCTACAAAAAAAAAAAAAAAAAGCTTGTTTGTATTATATTTTTGTATTGTATTGCTGTTTTGGAAAAGGTAAATGTAAATGCACAAAAAGAACAGTGTAAATCCTTTTCCCAATATGTATTAAACTATTTACACAAAATATATACAAACAACAATTTTACAAAGACACAAACCAGCTAACTCACAAAGCAGGCAGACACACAAGCAAAAAAAAGAATAAATAAAACCAAGAGAAATGTGCATGGGTTTGAATGCAGAATGTTCAATAAAGCTGCTGATAAATCAATCCAATTTAGGTTAGTGTTTGCAGTTATCATGACCGGTTATCATCAAGCCAAATGTCTTATCTGGAGATAAGATTATCAATGTAATGCAGAAATCCTTGAAGTAGGCCAGGAAATTTTTGGGTATAATCCTTGGGCTATTGCAATAATGTACTCACAGGAATGCGAGAGTTATTCATCCACACAGCAGTAAATTTGTAAATACAAAAGGCATTAGCTTATACTGAGGCAGCTTCCACAAAATAAACCACAAAATAAAAATCCTGGTTGAGCAGCAATCAAAATATTTCTCAACCCAGGATTGTTCGTAGCACAGCAAGAAACTATGTGGAACTCAGACAACGTCTACCTCTCACTCTACTGCTCCCCTCTTTATACAAAAAGGTAGAGCCACTAGTGCCACCTAATGGTCTGGAGGAACATGGCAACACAACATAACATGAACCTTGTAACAGGTGGTGACTGTTACAATGTAATCTTTTGATTCAGACACACACGTCTATTAGTTTCACCCTGTTAACTGTCTAGTTAAGTTAAGCTTGTAAATAGTTTTATGATTATCAAGGCCATTGAGAATATTGACCAGCATTCTAATCAGCATATTGACCAGAATACTCTCTCATGTGTAGACTGTCTTTAACAGTTGGTTAAAGAGTGTCAAAATTAATTTGTCACATATTCACAAAGATCCACATGGAACTTTTGAAAGCAAAGGAGCGCAAGCAAGATGTGTTTTTTTTCTAGTCCCTTGTGTGACTTCAGACAGCACTTCTCAGAATCAACGTTTACTCGCTTAAGGAAACACTTAAAAACATTTAAGAACTGTAGCTTCCACACAAATGCAGCCTCGTTTAATGCTCACTGAAGTAGGATGCATGCAGGAAGTTCAGACTTTCCTGATGAGATTTTGTCAACAGTGATGACAACATGATAGCTCTCCAGTCACAAGCATGGATGACCTTAATGTTGAGGATCCTTTTTATTGTCAGAATAGAGACGCATTTGCTGTTCTAGAGTCTGACAGTTATGACACCAGACAGTTACACCATAATTTATCTTCCTTGTTTCCAAAGATGCAAACTATTTTTCATGTTTCTGACATCTTAGGATGTCATGTCAGGGTGCGGACTTGCCTTCAGGAACACAAAACAATTAATACCGCTACACTAAGAGTAGATTTACATCTTGTGGTTTAAAAAAAGCAGAGCTGTTGATTTTAAACCAGATTTTAACATGATTGTAAAGAATAAAGCCGTTTTAATTTCTTATTGTCAGCAAAGCCTACAAAAATATAAATCTATAATGCCAAAGGGTGATGATTAGCTGTTAATTTATATAGGCGTTGAAGCAATTTAACTGAATCTGCCAGGTTTAAAAAGTTGTGCAAAAGTTGTGGGTTCGAGTCGATGTACTGATCAACTGTATACCTTAAATGTAGTGTAAGTTACTTTGGATAAAAGTGTCTGCCAAATGCATAAATGTAAATGTATGGCGTTGTCTTTCAGATGAAAGATCCACACCCCACAATTTCATGCTGCATGTTTACATTGCCACAGATATTACAGTGAAAGTAACTCTAACAGCGCAACCAAAATCAGTGAAGGACTAATCAGCATACGGCAAAAGAAAGTCTCTAGAAAATCCTAGACTGGATTTTGTGTGTACCTTGTACATTGTATGACTATCCAGATTTTGATGGTCATTTGAGCTGTCTAGTTGCTATTCAAGAGCTACCAGAGAAAGGAACATTGGAAGATGTCAGAGCAGAATCTGATGCCAGCTCCTTTGTAAGTTCTGTAGTGTCCAGCATGGCCTAATATTTGGATCATCTAGGGATCATAAAATACCCCCTTTTTTAAGACTTCCAAACCCAGCATAGAGGTGAAAGACCCTAGTTTTCCTCCAGATGGTTATCAGCACCTCTGATGCCAACAGGACAGTTTATGCCCAAGCTTCAAAGGAATTCCATGGGTAGGAGTAACACCATATGGCCCAAGGAAGGACTCTCTTTAAGTCACAACTAAACTGTAGATATTTGTATATATTCCCATTATATGTTGGCTACCATACTATGTATCTTAACTGTAACTCTGTAGATAGTTATGCAAGTTTGAGTTGATGTTCTGTTTGTATTCATGCATTAGGATGAATCACAACTTAATGCATCTCAAACTCTGTTATATTTAGTATGTAACTGTAATGCAAGCATCTGTAAATCTGTAACATAGTTGATGTCTTTACCAGATAGTTGGAGACAATGGTCTCCAGGAGCAGGTAAGAGAGTGGACTGGAGCATACACAGACACTAGAAAACAAAGGGAAAATGACAGAGACCTGTATCAGGTATGCAGATTGGTGTCAGGTAAGTAACTTGCATGGGAATGAGTCCTTTTCCAATTGGAGACCAGACAATGTGCTTGAGGGAAGTGTGTGCTCTTATAGTGCAGGTGGTGATTGTGAAATGATGAACAGGTGAATGTGATTAGTATTCGGGTGAATGGGATTGCTGACTGGGTGCGGAGCCTGGTGTTTCTGTGACACTAACAGATCATCTTCTAATTTCCCATCAGACTATATATATTGTGTAACCATAACAGGCATGATAGTCTTTCTATGATAACCTGGATTAATATTTACAAATGTGCCATGCAGCCATAAAACATACAAATAAGGTGTTGAATAAGACAAAGAAACTTTCGCCTGCTCAACACCTATTGGTTGTTTTTGGTTTCACTGGGCGTGATCTGTGTGAAGTTAAAAATGACTGCCAACAGTCTCTAACGTTCCTAAAAACTCTTACCTCTTAAGTTCTTAGTTTCTTCATGTCTTCCGCTCTTCAATTAAGGATCTTCGGCCCTGGAAATCCTCCCCCATGGGGCCCGTAATCCTGTGCCCAATTCTCATTGGCTCTTTCTCTTGGGTCAATGTTCATTGATGCATTTTTATACTACTCGAAGGTGATAGGGCTCTCAAGGTTTTTGGGCAGCCTTTGGCTCAATCCGTTTGAGACAGACTCTGCTAATTTCGTTGCTCTATGGAACTCAATGAACTACATCAAATATCTGAACCATCAGGACCCATCTCTACGCATTTTCGGATTCACGCTCTGCACTAGTGCTCAGTGCAAGTAGTGGATTTCTATGTACACAGAATAGCTGCATTAAGTTGTGCCCCTTAAGTTGTGTGATTCGACTGATGGTTCATTCAGAAATGATCAGCTGATTTAACTGACAAAGAGTCAAGTGACATTCATTCCAAACTTTCCCAAAGGACAAAACCTGGCAAAACCTGAAGTTGAGAAGAGTGATAAAAACCTAACATTGCTAGAAAGGTTTTATGCAGACAAACTTTAGACACACAGTCTAATCTAATCTTACATGATTGGATCTCTTGTTGTCCCTGAAAGTTGCATAAAGCATTTGAATGTTTATGTTTGGTAAATTGTCTTCATACTTTGTCTTGGCCACCAAATCTACCTCATTTGCACAAAAATGCAAAAACTTAATTTTGATTTGTTTTGTTTATGTCTATCCCATTTTTACAAGCTTGTAAAAATTTTACAAACTTAACATTATACTTGGTCTCTTTATTATTACATTTTAAAGTGTATTTATTCTCTTTTATTGATTGTATTCTGTTTTATTTCTTGTTTGAATTATTTTTACATTTATGACCGCCGTTCCTAAACAAAAAGTAAAAATCATGCAAACAATATATACAATAGAAATACCTGAAAATGACACAATGAAAGAGAATGTGAGATAATTTGAGACAAAGGAGTAGCAAAATAGAAGAGTCTTTTGGACTATAATTATATCATATAGCTAGAAGCAATATTAACAATTTACAAAACCCTAAGCTAAGTTAGATGTCAGCAGTCTCCCAGTAAGCAAGCCAACAGGGCGACAGTGGCAAGGAACCAAAACTCCATGGTGTATAGCTGGAGAAAAAAACTTGGGAGAAACCAGGCTCAACGGGGAGGGACAGTTCTCCTCTGGCACATTAATCTTCTGGCCTCCTAATCTTCCTCAGACCTCCTAATCTTCTGCAGTGTCAGGTTCAGAGCTCCAGGTAAGCACCTTTGGCGCTCCAGATGAGGATTGGATGTCGATCGTTGCATTGGAGAGTGGGCTGCTCTCCTCTGAGAATGAGGCGGAACTTCCCCCTTCAGACCGGGTCCAAAAAGGAGGTGAGCTGCAGCCAATCTTGGACCTCTGTGTGTTAAATCAGTCCCTGCACAAGCTACCCTTCAAGATGCTCACGCAGAAATGCATTCTCTCATGCGTTTGTTTTGCAGAAACTGACCTGAAGGACACATACTTTCACATCTCGATTCTACTTCAACACAGGCCATTCCTTCGGTTTGCATTCAAGGGTCAGGCATATCATTACAAGATCTTCCTCTTTGGGCTGTCCCTGTCTCCAGATGTCTTTACCAAAGTCACGGAGTCCACCCTTGTTCCGCTAAGGGAAGTGGGCATTCACATCCTCATCTACCTCAATGATTGGCTCATTCTGGCCCACTCTCTAAAGCAGTTGTGTGGACACAGGGACCTGGTGCTCCAGCACCTCAGCTATCTGGGGCTTCAGTCAGCTAGGAAAAAAGCAAGCTCTCCCCTACACAGGGCATCGCTTTTCTCAGTATGGAGCTGGACTGGATTGTGGTGGCACATCTCTCAGACAAGCGTGCACAGTCACTGCTGAGATTCCTGAACCTGTTCAGAGCCAAGATGGCAGTCTCACTTAAAATTTTTCAGAGGCTCCTGGGGCATATAGCATTCAAGGCTATGGTCACCCCACTCGGCCTGGTGCATATGAGACTGCAGCACTGGTTACACAACCCAGTCCTGAGATGGGCATGGGGCCGTGGCACACACCGTGTGATTGTCACAGTGTGCTGGCATCAAACCTTCAGCCCTTGATCAGACATTGCCTTTCTACAGATTGGGGTGCCCTTAGAACAAGTGTCCAGGCATGTTGTTGTGACAACAGATGCCTCCAAGACAGGCTGGGGCGCTGTGTGTAATGGGCAGGCAGCTTCAGACTCTTGGACAGGACCTTGTTGCATGTGTGCACATCAGTTGCCTCGAGTTGTTGCCAGTGCTTTTGGTCCTGCGCTGGTTTCTTCTGTTGCTGCAGGGCAGGCATGTGCTAGTCCGCACAGACAGCACAGCGACCGTGGCATACATCACCTGCCAAGGTGGTCAACACTCATGACACGTTTCAACTGACATGCTATGGCCTACTTTGGACTCAGCTGTGACTCAGGTCACTTCGCGCCACCTACATTCCAGGTGAGCTCTACCATGCAGCTGACATGCTGTCATGGTAGCTGTCAAGCCCAGGTGAGTGGAGACTCCATCCAAAAAACATCCAGGTGATTTGGGGAGGCACAGATGGTCCTGTTTGCCTCCCAGGAGTCCTCCCACTGCCCGCTGTTTTACTTCCTGTTCAAGGCTCCCCTCGGCACAGATGCATTGGCACACAAGACACGTACGTGTTTCCCCCAGTGAGCCTTTTTGCATGAACACTGTGCAAGATCAGGGAGGACAAGGAGCAGATCTTGTTTGTCACGCCGTAGTGGCCTACCCAGACCTGGTTTATGGACCTGAGGCTCCTTGCGACAACCCTTCCCTAGCAGATTCATCTGAGGAAGGACCTTCTTTCAAGGATGGTGCACCATCTGCCCTGACCTCTGGAACCTTCATGTGTGGTCCTTGGATGGGACGCGAAGGACCTGAGTGATCTACCCCCAGGCATGGTGGACACTATCACTCAGCTGAGGGCTCCTTCTACCAGGCGGACATATGCCTTGAGGTGAAGTTTCTTTACTGACTGGTTTTCTTCCTGTGGAGAAGACCCCCACACTTTCCAAATCAGCTCTGTATTTTCCTTTCTGCAGGAAAGGAGCCCCTTTCAAGTCGCTTGAGTCAGTTGAGCTGTAAAGTCTGTCACAGAGGTTGGCCCACTGGATAGTGGATGTCATCGCCTTGGCATACCACTTTCAATGCGTTCCGTGCCCCCTCAGAGTGAGGGCTCACTCGATTAGGAGTGTTGCCTCCTCCTGGGTGTTGGCATATGGCACATCTCAAGCTCACTACACAACATTACCACCATTCAATCCAGTTTTATTTATATTGCACTTTTTACAGCCTTACATTGCTTCAAAGCAGCTTTACATGTAATAAAAAATAATAATAATGTGTGAAAAGTTTGTGTGTAGGTTTATGAATAAAGGGTTGACTGAACTGATAAAAGTACAAAATTATTAAGCAAGATATGCCATTCCAGCTTACATGGAGATGGCATATAAAAAGATAACATCTAATGGGACAGTGTACAAGGATTTGCAAAAGTACCATGAAATACACACAACACACAAAAGTAAAGTACATACATAAAATATATACAATAAAAATACCTAGATTACATAATAATAAGATTACACAATGAAGGAGAATGAAAGACAATTGGAGACAAAGGAGTGGCAAAATAGAGTCTTTTGTAATTATATAATTTCGCTAGAAGCAGTATTAACAATTTACAAAACCCTGGGCTAAGGTAGATGTCATCAGTCCCAGTAAGCAAGCAACAGTGTCAAGGAACCAAAACTCCAATGGTGCACAGAGGGAGAAAAACCTTGGGAGAAACCAGTCTCAACTGGGAGGGCCAGTTCTCCTCTGGCACATTAACACTGCGACTTTCTTGGATACAAACAGAGAGTTTATAATTATTTATTGATAAGAAACTGTTAAGTCTCATTATATCTGACAATATGTCAGGCACTGAAAAATGTATGTAATTGTAAGTTTACTAAAGAAGTCCATCAAATCCCGATGATCTGTCTCAGGGGTCATATCATCCTGGCCCCCATCCATCTGGTCTGTTGTGGAAACTTTTTCTTTCTGGAATGAGAGACTCACGAGGGAGATCAGATTAGTACATCAGCCAACAGATAAAAGATCTTGTCAGTGGAAAGTATGAAATGGCCTTATATACATTGTCCCTAGGGTGTAGTCTTTTCTTACTGGTGTATGTTTCTTAGAACATACATGTTCTGTTCACCAATCACTTTTCATAAATCATCTTTCTTTACCTTATAAGGGGTACATGGATATTTGCACACTTTAACACTACAGTCACCCCTCCTCTTACATATGTCCTATATTGACCTGTCCTTCTGTCTACTGACCAAGGTTCTGGTACGTAATGTTTTTCACTAAGAAGGAGGAACTGAGAACCCAGCTGTGACCTCTCATTTCTAGACATGACAGAAAGAAAGAACACATATAGAAATTGAATACCATTAGACATTAATATAAAATATATACAAAATATATAAAAATTCCATTACAGGTCTCAATAAAGTTCAGATCCAGCTGACTACAGGACCTTGGGAAATGAAAGACAGACAGATTTAGTGTGGAGCTAGTACATCTGTTCTTATGGGAAGTGCCCCCAGTTCCGGTTTACCTAATTAATGCAGCCTAATAATCCCTTAAGAGATCTGAGTAATAAATCCATAAATACATAGGACTATGTGTAGGCTAAATTAAAGAGGTGAGTATTTAATATAGATTTAAACTGGATTAGTGTATCTGCCCCCCTGACAGTACTGGGAAGACTGTTCCAGAGTTTGGGTGTCAAATACAAAAATCATACAAAAAACCACCAGTGCTTGATTTTGAAATTCTGGGTAATATCAAATGGCCAGAATTTTCAGATCACAAAGAACATGAAGGACTGTAATAAGAGAGGGGCTCTCTTAGGTATTGAGGAGATAAACCAGTCAGGGCCTGGTAAGTAATCAGCAAAATAATACATTATTTTATATATATAAAATAATGTATAAAATACAACACAAATTTTATACAAATTTTATATATATAAAAGTTTATACAATGTTAGGCAGCCAGTGCAGTGTAGACAAAACTGGGCTATTATGGTCATACTTATTTGTTCTCATGAGAACTCTGGCTGCTGCATGTGTTCTTCCGTGTGAAAGATTTTGCTCCAGTAAGTACAACTTCTGTTTTGTCTGAATTTGCTAGTAGAATGTTGTTAGTCAGTTTTGATATTGACTATTTTGGTGAATTTGGTGAATTTATGCGTTTCATTGGGCATAGAAAAAATTTACAGCTGAGTATCATCAGCTTAACAATGACTGCACTAAGGTCGAGTAACACTAGAAGAGAGATGCAGTGATGCAGACAAGAGCAAATCATTTGTCACTCTGATGAGAGCACTCTCTGTACTCTCGTTTCTCACAGATTTCTCACAGATTTCTCGCAGATACCATTTCTTTCCAGTAAGTAACATATCTATGGAGACACCACTTTTTCCAGTATATTTGAAATAAAAGGTAAATTTGAGATGGGTCTGTAATTTACTAGTTCCCTGGGAACAAGCTGTGTTATTTTAATAAGGGGTCTGATAACAGCCAGTTTTAAGGTTTTGGGACATATCCCAACCCCAATTGTGAATTAATACTATGTAGAGGATCTATAATTTCAGGAAGCATCTCTTTTAGCAACCTGGTATGTTGTTGATTTAGATGATTTAATTATTTTTGACTGTTCTTCTCTATCCATAGCAGAGAATGACTGAAGTTGTTCCTTGGGCATGTTATGATTCACCATCCGATGTGAATGTGTTGCAGGCAATCTTCAAAAAAGAGATGTTCCACAATTCTCTGTGGAACAGAGAATTGTGGAACACCATTTTTTATTTTTCTTCCTGAATAAAAAACAAGACAAACATGTGTAGGCCCACATGCGTGTGTGTGTGTGTACGTGTGTGTGTGTGTGTGTGTGTGTGTACGTGTGTGTGTGTGTGTACGTGTACGTGTGTGTATATGCCTGTGTACGTGTGCGTGTATATGTGAACGTACGTGTGTGTATATACGTGTATGTGTATATATACGTGTGTGTGTAAATATATATGTGTGTGTGTGTGTATACGTGTGCGTGTATACGTGTGCGTGTGTGTATACGTGTACGTTCGTGCGTGCGTGTATGCGTGCGTGCGTGTGTACGCGTGCGTGTACGCATGTGTGTGTATACGTGTACGTGTATACATGTATGTGTGTGTGTATACGTGTACGTGTGTGTGTGTATATACGTGTGTACGCGTGTGTGTGTGTATACGTGTACGTGTGTGTGTGTGTATACGTGTACGTGTGTGTATACGTGTACGTGTGTGTGTATACGTGTACGTGTGTGTATACGCGTGCGTGTATACGTGAACGTGTGCGTGTGTACGTGTGTGTGTGTATATATGTGTGTGTGTATACGTGTGTGTGTGTATACGTGTACGTGTGTGTGTATACGTGTACGTGTGTGTGTGTGCGTGTGTGTACGTGTGTGTGTGTATACGTGTACATGTGTGGGTATACGTTTACGTGTGTGTGTGTACGTGTGTGTGTGTACGTGTGTGTGTGTGTATACGTGTACGTGTGTGTGTATACGTGTACGTGTGTGTGTGTATACGTGTACGTGTGTGTGTGTATGTGTGTGTGTATACGTGTGCGTGTGTATACGTGTGTGTGTGTACGTGTGTGTGTGTGTGTATACGTGTGTGTGTATACGTGTACGTGTGTGTGTGTGTGTGTGTACGTGTGTGTGTGTGTGTATACGTGTGTGTGTATACGTGTACGTGTGTGTGTGTGTGTATACGTGTACGTGTTTATACGTGTGTGTATACGTGTTTATACGCGTACGTGTGTGTGTGCGTGTGTGTACGTGTGTGTGTGTATACGTGTACATGTGTGGGTATACGTTTACGTGTGTGTGTGTGTATACGTGTACGTGTGTGTGTATACGTGCGTGCGTATATATGTGTGTGTGTATACGTGTGCGTGCGTATATACGTGTGTGTGCGTATATGTGTGTGTGTGTGTATACGTGTGCGTGTGTATACGTGTACATGTGTGGGTATACGTTTACGTGTGTGTGTGTGTATACGTGTACGTGTGTGTGTATACGTGCGTGCGTATATATGTGTGTGTGTATACGTGTGCGTGCGTATATACGTGTGTGTGCGTATATGTGTGTGTGTGTGTGTGTGTATACGTGTGCGTGTATATGTGTGTGTGTATATACGTGTGTGCGTGTGTATGTGTATATATACGTGTGTGTGTAAATATATATGTGTGTGTGTGTGTGTGTATACGTGTGTGTGTATACGTGTGTGTGTGGGTATACGTTTACGTGTGTGTATACGTGTACGTGTGTGTGTGTGTATACGTGTGTGTATACGTGTGTGTGTACGTGTGTGTGTATACGTGTGTGTGTATGCGTGTTTATATGGGTACGTGTGTGTGTACGTGTGTGTGTATACGTGTACGTGTGTGTGTGTGTACATGTGTGTGTGTATACGTGTACGTGCGTGTGTCTATACGTGTACGTGCGTGCGTGTGCGTGTATAAGTGCGTGCGTGTGTATGCGCGGATTGCGTGTGTATGCGTGTATGTGTGTGTGTATGCGTATACGCTTGTGTGTGTGTGTACGTGTGTGTGTATACGCGTGCGTGTATGTATATGCGTGTGTATACACGCGTGTGTTTGTATACGTGTACGTGTGTGCGTGTACGCGTGCGTGTACGTATGTGTGTGTATACGTGTACGTGTGTGTGTATACGTGTACGTGTGTGTGTATACGTGTACGTGTATACGTGTGTGTACGTGTATACGTGTGTGTGTATACGTGTGCGTGTGTGTATACGTGCGTGTGTATATGTGTGCGTGTATACGTGTGTGTGTGTGTATATGTGTGTGTGTATACGTGTGTGTGTTTATACATGTACGTGTGTATACGTATGTGTGTATACGTGTACGTGTGTGTGTATACGTATGTGTGTATACGTGTACGTGTGCGTGTGTGTATATACGTGTGTGTGCGTATATATATGTGTGTGTATACGTGTGTGTGCGTATATATGTGTGTGTGTGTATACGTGTGCGTGTATACGTGTCTGTGTATATACGTGTGTGCGTGTGTGTGTGTAAATATATATGTGTGTGTGTATACGTGTACGTGTATGTGTGTGTGTATACGTGTGTGTGTATACGTGTACGTGTGTGTGTGTGTGTATACGTGTACGTGTTTATATGTGTACGTGTGTGTGTGTGCGTGTGTGTGTGTGTATACGTGTACATGTGTGGGTATACGTTTATGTGTGTGTGTGTGTGCATACGTGTGTGTACGTGTGTGTGTGTGTACGTGTGTGTGTGTGTTTACGTGTATGTGTGTGTATATACGTGTGTGTGTGTATATGTGTACGTGTGTGTGTATATATACGTGTGTGTGCGTGTGTATATATGTGTGTGTGCGTGTGTGTATATACGTGTGTGTGCGTGTGTGTATACGTGCGTGTGTGTATATGTGTGCGTGTATACGTGTGTGTGTGTGTATATGTGTGTGACGTGTGTGTGTATACGTGTACGTGTGTGTGTATACGTGTGTGTGTGTACATGTACAAGTGTGTGTGTGTATACGTGTACGAGTGTATACGTGTATGTTTGTGTGTGTGTATACGTGTGTGTGTATACGTGTACGTGTGTGTGTGTGTGTACGTGTGTGTATATGTGTACGTGTGTGTGTATACGTGTACGTGTTTATACGTGTACGTGTGTGTGTGTATATGTGTATGTGTGTGTATACATGTACGTGTGTGTGTGTACGTGTACGCGTGTGTGTGTGTATACGTGTACATGTGTGTGTACGTGTGTGTGTACGTGTGTGTATACGTGTGTGTATACGTGTACGTGTTTATACGTGTGTGTGTGTGTATACGTGTACGTGTTTGTGTGTATACGTGTACGTGTGTGTGTGTGTACATATGTGTGTGTGTATACGTGTACGTGTGTGTGTGTGTGTATACGTGTACATGTGTGTGTATACGTGTACGTGTGTGTGTGCGTGTGTATATACGTGTGTGTGCGTGTGTGTATATACGTGTGTGTGCGTGTGTGTATTTTTGCGTGTGTGTATACGTGTGCGTGTATATATGTGTGTGTGTGTGTGTTTGTATACGTGTACGTGTGTGTGTATACGTGTACGTGTGTGTGTATACGTGTACGTGTTTATACGTGTACGTGTGTGTGTATACGTGTACGTGTGTGTGTATACGTGTACGTGTGCGTATATACGTGTGTGTATATACGTGTGTGTATATACGTGTGTGTATATACGTGTGTGTGCATATATATGTGTGTGTGTGTATACGTGTGCGTGTATTCGTGTGTGTGTATATACGTGTGTGTGTGTGTGTGTGTGTACGTGTGTGTGTGTGTGTACGTGTGTGTGTGTACGTGTGTGTGTGTATATATGTGTGCGTGTGTGTATATACGTGTGCGTGTGTGTATACGTGTGTGTATATGTGTATATACGTTTGTGTGTGTGTGTGTGCGCGTGTGTGTATATACGTGTGTGTGTGTATACGTGTGCGTGTGTGTGTGTATGCATGTGTGTATACGTGTGTGTGTGTGTGTGTATACACGTGTGTGTATACACGTGTGTGTATACACGTGTGTGTGTGTGTGTGTATACACGTGTGTGTGTGTGTGTATACACGTGTGTGTGTGTGTGTGTGTGTGTGTATACACGTGTGTGTGTGTATACACGTGTGTGTGTGTGTGTGTGTGTATACACGTGTGTGTGTGTGTGTGTGTATACACGTGTGTGTGTGTGTGTATACACGTGTGTGTGTGTGTGCTGCTTGCCTGTGTTTTAGAGGGATTACATGAACGAGCTCACAATCTATCTGAAAAGATATAAAGATTATCAGCTACGCACACTGACAAGCTACAGCTGGTTTTCATATACATACAGACAATAGACAGAGCGGCAACTATTATTATTATCCTCTGTGTCAGACAATATAATCCAAACCAATACCTACTCTGAGTCAAAAACATAAAACAATGTTGACAAATAGATAAAACATACCCTGTTGATTCAGTTCTTGGTTTTAATAGAAAATGTTGTTTGATCTACCTGGAGAGTTACACAAAACTGTTTAAACATCATTTTAACAGTGACACATATAAACACTTTTTAATGTATATTCTTACAAATACATAACATACAAATGGAAACACGCTTACTGTTAGGCTGGAAAGACATTTTCCACAGGACTAATTCAGTTTCTCTGAACCGTTGTTGAGATGTCACCAGATGATACACAGAACTCTAACACGTAGCCTGTGACAGAAGTTTTCAAGCAACTTTTGTTGAATGACTCAGAGGTGAACTGTGAAAAGTGAATGTGTCTATAAGAGATGGACACCCAGAAACTCGCTAAACACAAAAACTCTAAAAACATCAAAAGACAAACGATAACATAAACACATACCCAAACCAGTGTGACGCAGTTGATGTTAAATAAGATGCGTGAGATTGTTTGGCTAAATGTTGTCCAAAACGAGAGTGTCATTGTTTTAATTTAAAACGATTCAAAACAACCCATATTCTAAAACAGGATTATGATGGTTGTATCGTTATTTTTATATTTTAAAAATGAAATAGTCTTTGCAAACTCTTATACAGATTTAACTTAGAAACTGTCTAAAGTGATGAAACATTTATTGTAGAAGTACACAGCGTAAAGAGTTTATGTTGTTTATGAATGTAATGTTTACAACACAAGGAGTCATCAAAAGGACTGAGGGTTTATCTGAGGTATGATGCTGCGAACATCTAGACACAGCGTCTGTACACCCAAACACACACAGGATTTCCTTATCCCACTATGTCAGGCAGATGAACATGGGTGTTTAAATTAAAACAGTGCTAAACAATCTCCATATTTAAAACTATGATTATGGTATCAGTATATCTCTATTTTTCAATTTATTCAAAATTAAAATTAGTATTTGCAACCTTATACAGATTTATCTTCAGATATATATTCTAAAAGTAAACACTTTAAAAGAAAAATGTAAGACTGTGTACAAGTTTTCTGGTTTCCATTTGGGGAAAAAAATACATAAAAGATGTTTTCATGAAAGTCCATAGGTGCACCCTAATAGGTTTTTTGGCTGAACAGATACAGCGAGAGTGGTTAACACAAAAACCATGATTATGATAGCATTATCTTTGTTTTGTTTTTTATATGCATATATAAAATAGGCCACTTTAATTTAAGATATTGTCAAAAGTCTGTTTAAAACTAAACATTAAATAAAAATGATTAGAAACAAAAGCTTTGAAAGGTTGATTATGTACCGTTTTTCTTGTTATAATGTGAAGATTTACCCTAGTAGTATAAGATGTATTTATGTGAAATATTCTTTATATGAGACATTTAGCACAGTGGAAGTGGAAGGAGTCTATGGGTGTTAGTACACACATTAAACATATTCCTTCCAGTCAGGAAGGACAAGTTGAAGGCTTGGTCAGGAAACTAGAATCAGGAAACTAGATGAAGATGCAAAATACTCAACCTAAACCAGAAGAGGCTTTTTATTTTTTTTATTTGTCCAAAATGTCATTCCTTGATTATCTAGACATCTAGTGCTAGCATTAGAGTATTAACAGTCGTATTAAGAACACTCTTCACTCTGGATAGGTATCTTCCCAAGCCAGAAGGGGTCAGACAGGGGGGCCTTGTGCTTTGTTAAAACGTTATTCTGTTTTAATAGCCTCTACAAACCAATAGATGCAGACAGCATCAGAGTTTGTTAACACCAGTAAGGATGACTGCGCTATTTAGAACGTAAACACAGGCCCCACCATCCCAAGTCAGAAGGGTCATACAGAATAGGTGGGGTATGTGAGCGGTTAAAATGCTTATTCTGTTTTAACAGGGTCTATAAAACCATTACCTTAGGAGGTGCTGACACACACATACATTTGAATGATACGCCTCCACTGCTTGGAATAAACAATCTGGAATACACTTGTTGGTGTGCTGCAATTAATCAGAAAACTAGCTGTCAGAAGGGGTCATCCAGGCTAGGACCATATACTCTGTTAAAATGTTTATTCTGTTTTAATAGGCTCTATAAAGCCATAACTTTAGGAGGTGACGATACACACACACACATACACACACACACACTTTTGAACAATACATCCCCACAGTCTGCAATAAACAAGCATGGAATACACAAGTTGTGAATGCATAGCCTTTAGTCAGAACCTGGAAGCAGAAAACTAGAAGCTGTTGCATATTGCCAATCCCTGATTTAGCATACTTTTTACTTTTGTCAAAATTTCATTCTTTGATTTGAGACCTCTAGTGCACACATAGATTATTATCGTATTAAGAACGCTCTTCACTCTGGATAGGTATCTTCCCAAGCCAGAAGGGGCAGGATAGGCGCCATGTGCCTGTAATAACTTGTAATACTACTTATACAGCAACCAAAAGACTGTGGAAGAAGCTTCATCAGTTGTAGCAGCCATATATTTGCACACCAACACCAAATTAACAAAACCAAACCAAAAATGGAAAAAAAAAATATTTGAAATAGTTCAAACAAACTAGCTGTGTGTTTGAAACATGCCCCAAAGCTTCAGTGTTATATGTAACATAATTAGTCTGTGGTGCTTATTGAGATTATTTGTCTCTGGTCTGTTTCTTGTTTGGATTAATAAACTACACTTGGATCCTGACATTGCTCTCTGTCTCCAGACGTCACAGCTGAACATTCCTAAATACAGGTCTGCAGGATGTAAAGAAATATTCTGTAGAAAAAAACACATTAAAGAATCCCACAAAGATAAACTTCTGTTACTTAATTGCCCACTGATAGCAAAAGTCATTAAAAGACTTGATCACCTCCTAAGTCTGAACACATGAGAGGTGGTCGTTCTTCTGAGGTTTACTTACTGAAAGAATGTCAGGAGGAGTGGCCATCTCACCAAACAGATCAAACTGGTTTATATTCTGCAAGACAGTCAGAGAAGAACACAAAAAACAATGCCAATTCATAAGCACAGTTGTAGTGAGTTGTAGTTGTTGTAGTGTTTGTAGAGTTTGAGTTGTAGTGATGAACACTGGAAGTAGCTTCAGAATAATTAAAATGACAAATTTCCAGTTCCATTATAAAGAGTTTCCTCTTTATGATGCTTGTTTTCACACAAAAATAATGTTAGCATGCGATTGTAAGAATGCTTTTGTAGCTCATCGTCAATTTGATGTAATTGTATACAAAATTTATTTTATCGTAAAATATAATCTCTCTTCAAAATTTCTGTATGATTTTCAAAATTCTCAATTAGTCCATGCAGTACATCCAAATAAGAAATGAAACCCAGAAACAAACCTTTCACAAGCACCACTGTTTGGTTTCCCCTAATCCATTTCCCTTTTATAAAGTTCTTGCTATAAGATTTAAGTGCAAATTTTTGAAAGCCTTATAGTAGATTGCTAAATTTTGTTTGCTACAGGACTCTGAAAAGCCTCTAATTCATCAAAATAAAGAAGGGAAAAACATTGATAGGTTTGTTTGAGGGACAAATAAGTGGGAGGGTTAAATGATGTACATGAACACCTACAGTCTTAAAATGGTGTTTTGGAACGTCATAAATCCCTTCCTTCTGTTGAGGTGTGGGGACCTAAGAATTGTAATAAATTATGTAAACATGACTCTTACACTTACTCCAAAAATATTTAAATATACACTAGAAATTTAAAATCTAATTTACACCAATATAAAACGTTTTTGTAAGGAAATTATTAAAACGTTTTTAACTTATGATTCAAATTGTAATGCTAATAATATATTTACCATGCTAAAAAATATTTAATAAAATCAAATATTTAATTGGGATAAGAATACTGTAGATAAAATAATAAAATATTGTAACTTATGATAATCAAAGGTAACCACACCCATTTTTTGGTGAGAGTACAGCTATAGAGATGTGGCTAAAGAGGGGAGGGGCTTTAGCAAATACCTGGTAAATGCTCTCTGATTGGTGACCACTGAGAGGCTCATGTCCAGCTTTAAACATAATGTACTATGAGGAGTCAAGAAAGAAAATGAGGCCCAATAGGGAACCAATAAGACAGGGAAAATAACATTTTTATAAAGAGATCTCGACTGCTCAAATCAGCCAAGATACGAAAGTCATATTACATATTACAAGATATGTGAGGATCTCCACATTCTCTTTAAACATCTGTATTCTTACAGTCTTAAAAAATTCCTCCTATAGAATTCTAGGAGAAGAATTCAAGACCTGATACTCTCTAATAAGATGGATTGTGTTTGAGATTAAATATAAGCAGTTACATTTTCCTCTTGGATCATAATATATCATGGTTGGAAAAATGGTACAATTGTGGTACATTTAATTTTACAACACTATCTCTAAATAATTATTAGACTGAAACACTGGGCTTTTGTTATCACAAATTGGTGCAAAAGCCAATATCAACAAAAATTAGACTAACTGGCAAGAAAAAGCATAAATGTTAAAAACAAGATTGTCTGTATCCAGTGTGAGTAAGAGCAAGGGTTTAAAATATCCAGTGTGACTTTATATGACTAAAGCATACACACATCAACAAAGCGCGATTGCATATCAATACACCAGCAATAGGTGGGACTGCAGAAATATCCAGAACATAACAGAGGATTAGATGATTATTAAATTAGGCAGACAATGTCAGTTCTTTATAAATAAAGGTTAAATTTGGTTAAATTTAAATGGTGTCATGTATGTCACAGTATGTCAACATACGACACCATGTGTCTTTAAATGTTCATGTAACTGCTAAGGCTGTTAAAGTGTGAATATTGCTCACCTGATACACTGGATCGTCATCTTCCTGAATGGTCTGTGTCAACCATCCAGAAAAACAAGCATAATATGTATATTGATAATAGAGTATATTGATAATAGACATTAGAAATAAACAAATTAGCAATATTATATATATATATATATATATATATATATATATATATATATATATATATATATATGTTCATATCATGTTTATGATATATTTATATCTTGGTGTACAAACAACATTAATTTTTGTATTTGTATAATTGTAGTCTGTGCTTCATGGGGTGAAAATACACAGATAAATGCAAACAAATACAATACACTTAACAATATAATGTGATATAGTTATGATAGCAAATGGACAGACATACAGACTTTTGATTTAATGTTTTTCATATCTTTTTTGCTCTTATTAAAGGCCATGCATCCACTCAACTCTCCACTCTACAGTATTCTTCCACAAATGTACCTGTCATTGTAATATTGCTCATACTAATATGGTAATATAAGAATTTACAAAATAAAGTTATTTAACCTGGTTGATATATCCATCTATCACTAATCATTAATGCTTTTGAGATTAAAATTTTGTAATTTATGGACATATTTAAGAACGTAATTTAAGATCAAGACAGTGTTCTTACGATCTACCTGATAGACGGCCTGCTCACAGTGTTTATCTTTCTGAGACTGTTTTTGTGACTCCTCCCTCTGTTTGATGTCATAGACAAGGGTGAACAGGTCATGCAAGTCCAGTATTACTGGCTCCGCCTACAAGAGTAGTACAGCTGAGGTTAACGCTATTTAGCCATCAAGAGTTGTCATTTTTTTAAGTTAAGAACAAAAACAAGAAACACTAACCGAATGGCTTGTCTTAATTGCCACGAATTTGTGGTTGCCTTTCTTTCCACACACATAGCCAAAGGCACAATGGTCTTTTGAATCTCTGGCAATATAGGAGATCTCATGGACAGAGTGGTGGTAGTTGTAAGATCTGTTGATTGATAGTGTTAAAACATCATATAGGTTGAAAATTGTCAGTAAAACGTCCTTATTTGTTAAACTTCTACCTATATTTGACTTAACTCAAACTCTGTTGGACGCAAAGCCACCATTTTATCCCTCATCCATGATTGCGTCTGGGACTCTATGTACCTCTAAACATAGGTATCATTATCCTTGTTGTTTGGTCATGCTACTTGCTTTGTTTTATCAATTGTACTTATGCAAATTAGGCTACATTGCAAAGACCCAAATATTAAGTACTGAACACAAGTTTTCAGCACTATTACAGCTCTTTCATTGACTGGGTAAGCTGGAAGAATGGGGCATGACACAGAACTGGACCTACCCCTTAACTGTTGTCGCTGATTTCACATGCAGTAATGTTGGGCAATCATAATGAAGGTCTTTTACATGACATTTTAGCACAGTAGCAATAAATACTAATGTGATGGAAAATAGTCATGACAAAAAATGTTTATGGTGCATGAAATCTTGACTAGCATTATGATTGAACTTTAGGGAAACGTTACAAAAGTGTATGATGTGTTTCATTTAAACGTGCATGTGTAAACCAGTTGGATGAACTAGGTTTTTCACTCACCCCTGATCTCTCATCATAAATATTGATTCCACCAAAGGACACTGTCAAAAAGATTCTCTGTTTATGGGTTCCTTTTGACCGTGCTGAGGCAGCGATTCCCTGTAGCGGTAAAAAATGGGGCAACAAACAAATTTCCAGTAAAAGTAAATTTTCATCCACTCAGTCGGGATATACATGTAATGCTTGACACAGTCTGGAATTGGGGTGGCTACGAATGTTACATAACTGCTTTTGGTCCTTTCTATTCATCACTACAAAAGAGTTAATAGAGATATGTCTAAGATGTCCACAGACATCTTTTAGCACAGAACAGAAAGATCATGCTGACTGAAGCTTTTGAAGCAGATATTCTCATTTTCTTTGTCTTTCTTTGTATAATGAAAAGCAATTCTTAACACGTTCCATCGTCAATCTGAGAAGGTGTGATCGTTCGACATCTCTTTCAATCCAATGCTCAAATTATAATGGGGGGCAAGCTTTAAATTATAAAGGGAAGAAGCTCCTCCTGAGTCTCTACATTTTAGCCATCAAGGTGCGGAAGCGTCTACCTGTTCATATTGCTACATTCAGGTAGACGCTTCCACACCTTGATGGCTAAAATGGAGAGACTCAGGAGGAGCTTCTTCCCTCAGGCCATCAGACACTTAAACATGGGCAAACATACACACTACATTTAAGTGACTCTGGCATAATATGCTAGTTATACCACTTTGCACACTGCATTCCACTTGCACACTGCACTTGCACTTTATTATTATTATTTATAATTTATACAATTCATCTACACCATCCACGTACAATCTATTCTGTTATTCTGTTGATCACTGGTCCAACTGTATTTTTGTATTTTGTATTTTATATATTTTTGTATTCTAAGTACTTTTACATTTCGTGTGTTTTTACTTATTTTAGTATTTATCTTACAGTCTAACGGAGCATTCAGATTCACATTTCACTAATTGTTGTATTCTGTATAACTTGTATGTGACAAATAAATCTTGACTCTTGGTTAGTGAGTCGGGGCTTGTAATCAGAAGGTTGCTGGTCCAAGTAGCAACTGAAGAGCCGTTGAGATTGCAGTAGTTTGCTGCCCACTGCTCCGGGTGTGTGTTCATGACTTGTAGTGTGTTCACTCCTTACCAGTGATGGGTTAAATGCAGAGGTCACATTTCAGGTATGGGTTACCATATCTGACAAATATGGCACTTTCACTTATAACACAAACATTAACAGCTTTCAAAGCCAGTGGCCTGTGCTCTGCCTTAATGAGCTGTCAAGTCATGTTTCCACACTGACTCAGGAACAAAGAGGGAGAAGCCGTGCTGACATTGTCCCGAGAACTGGGGATCAGTTAGATGCTAGCGCATTCGGTGGATTAGTAATCTATTGCTTAATGGGAAAGCTATTGGAAATCCATTGCTTTTGACCTAATCCAGAAAATGTGATCCTGAAGAAACTTGGGATCTAAAAGAAAACCATTTAGTCTAAAAAACCTAGGATCTGAACTGCTTTCTCAAGACAATCATAGGACAATTCAGTAAACACCCTTTCCCAGAGAGTAACCTACAGCATTACATACAAACTCAAACCATCTATTTTGATTCAACAGCTATTTTCCAAATCCTACTTAGAGACTACCTTCATTTTAGGACTTCATAATCACACAGTTGAGGCAAGGCTTCAAATGTTACGCAGCATAATGAGGCTTTGTTTGGCACAAATTCTAATGCAACTCTACATGCATTCTTTGCAGTTAAAGCAATCCGCTAAAGCATTGCAAGTAACTCAGTGACAAAACAATCCAAGAGGTCAAACAAAGAAAATGTTGATTATAAATATTTTAATTTCAGTAAATAAGAGTTCAGTGCAAAATAGCTGCAAAAAGTGATGTCATTATCATTACAATCATTACAGCACCATTGCCACAAGGAGTTTCTCTGAAAACAGTGCACAGTGGGCACTTGCATTTTAACTCGTTAAATAATATTGGAGAATTTATCGTGAATTTTAAGTGACATTTTTTCTGCCAGTTGGTTGTGCTATAACTGATACAGAAGATACGGGACACTTCCTGTTTCTCTTTGAGACTGAAGAACCATTGCAACACAGTTTGAGATATCAAAAAATCCCTAGGAGTATTTAAAAAACAGACCTTAAGTTTGTAGTATTCATTTGTTCCTGACATTTCCCCTCTTTATCATTGGCCGTAAGTGATGTCACTTCCCAACACAAACACACTCCATAGTATAGTCCCACCCTGACACTGATTGACAGGTTTGTGTGCAGGCATCGTAAATGCAAAGAGAATTGCATTTGCTTTTGAGTTTTGGCACACTCAGTATGCAATGCCGAGGAAATTTTAACTACTGCAATTACTGCAACTACTGCAATTTAAATATGACCAGTCGTAATGCATAAGACATGGGAAATGCAATTGTAAATGGACTTTGCGTTTTCATTTGAAATTTGGCACACATTGTTCGTTCACGTAAATGAAAATGCAAACAATTTGGATTGTGTCACAACTGCTACAGCTATAAATGGTAAACGCAATTACAAATGAAATTTGCAATTGCTTTTTAAAATTGTCCTAAAAAACGCTCCATGACCAAGTTTATTGACAATCAGATGAAATCCTTAAAAGGAATGTTTAAATATACATGGCATGCACTTTTCAAAAAGAGACTTTTTTAAAAAGAAACTTTTGACACCCATTAGCTCTGGTCAACAGGAAGCCGGCCATTTTGGATTTTCTGAAAAGTGCATGCAGAGAACTTTTAAATACTCCTAGTGATTTCATTGGATTGTCACTATGAATGTCATACAAAGACACAGAAGTTGCTACATTGCAAAGGAAATTTTGGTATCTCGAATGTTGTTGCCATCGCAAGGCAACTTTACAACAGCTTTGTAATATCATAAATATTGTTGCCATGGTAACACATTAAACTTTAAAACTATATTCAGAAAACTATGTTTTTGAGGTGCCTAACATGACTGAAATGGCACAAAGTTTGGCACACACATCATAGTGGTCAGCTGTTAGACGTGGGCAAATACTTGGGCATGGTGGGACTGTGAGCATTGAGTGATTTTGTTTAAACTTGAGCTGTATGTTTGGTCTTAGGGCCTGATGAAAGGTGGCTATTGTGAGCCACAGGCATAGCACCAGCAATTAGCAGAGAGAAATGTGTCACATGAAAGAGTTAAAAGAGTTTACCTAAGTTGCTTTCAACTTGGTGAGAAAAACAGAAGAGATATTGAAGATGCTAATTTGTGAACAGATGCTAATTTGTTGTTATTCTGAATAGTGGTGCCATGGTAAGGCAAACAAGTTATGGCAATAAATGAAACAAGAACTGTCCAAGTAATTCACATTAAAGTTGGGAAATATGTTTGGTGTTGAGGGCTGATCACAATTATGTGGCTATTGTGAATCACAGTGATAATGCCACTAACTCGCAGCACAAATTGCCACTAAAAATGAACTTTAAATAATGTACTATTATTTACAGAGTTAAATGCATGTGCCCACTGTGCATTATTTTCAGAGAAGCAGCATGTGGCAATGGCGCTTGGGCCCGTCATCACTGTTTGCAGCTATATTTATTGTTGACTTTGTCCTTCTCTAGTGACATCCACCTAGAAGGTGGAGGGGTATAAAGATGAACCAATAGGCACATAGTGTCTTTATGACTGCAACATAATTTTGCAGGGGGTACGGATTGAACAATATTCTTATTAACCTATCTCTTTCTAATCTTGGGAGATGTTCAGTTTTTGTTACTTTGATCAATCACAACAATTACCAGCAGCATGCCAATGTCTGTTCTCACTCCCGCCCACATCGCTACAAAATCAAAGCTCCAGTTCCTCTCACTACCCTCAAAGATCTTACCGTGAGCTTCACCATGGAGTCCTGGCACAGCTTGTCTCCACACGCGGCCATCACATCATCAGTACCGATCAGCTTGGCCTTGTAACTAATTCCATACCCCCTGAAGCGCTGAATCAGTGCATGCTCGCTGCAGTCCTGACCTGGAGAAAGACAGATGATTCATTTACATGTGATCATGAAGTCAATGAACCTTATGAGTGAAGTGATGTTTGTGTGATGTGTTTCGAAGATTACAGGTCATACTACCTTTGCAGATCTACATCCAAGCTATTCCCAAACTATAAACAGGCATTTAATATATAATTAGATGTATAAATACATTTTTTTAATACTTGTTCTGACTGAGGTTCTGTATATTTTCTGCTTGTATAAACAAATAGATGTTTTATTTCTAGCTTTCTGGTTTAAATTTAACTTGAATTAATGACTTAGTCAATGTTGTTGGTAGCTGCTATACAGGACTGTTTATAGTGACTGTAAGCTCAGGAGAATTGCGATAATACAATAGTACTGAAAACATGTATTATTCTTTAATTATACATAATTAAACATTATTAATTAAATAATCTAGTTAAATACTGCTTTGACTTGATTACATGATAAATACAGTATTTACGCATTTGGCAGACACATCAGTTTGTTTCCTGGGAATTAAGCCAATGAAATTAGCATGGCTAGCGCTACTGTTACAGACGTATTTTTAAAGACAGCTTTAAAAATGTATACTATATTAAAATGAAAACATTCATGCTCTTATTTAAAATAGGTTAAAATTATTAATTGTTCCCCACCACTGGTACAGTATTTAATTAAAACACTGTAATAGATTGTATTAAATTCACTTTCATCTAGTCTTTATCTTCATCTAGTGTACTGTTTTCCTTAGGATTATTATTTGTTTATTCTTTTTCAAGGTTTTTGGTGTCTTTGTGTCCTTTAACAAGCTCCTGAAATTTGGCGCACAAGTCATCATCCATTAGGCCTGAGCAAAGGCACATGGGCAGGGCAGGGGGTTCAGTTGTGCCACCTGGTACGGGCCACAGAAAGATGGTGCATGTATCATACATGCATGCACCTGTACAAAACTTGGTACGTGTATCGGTCATGTCAACCCAGATGACTTTTGCTCTGAAACCCATTAACTCCACCCAGGTAGTCAGCCATTTTAGATTTTTTTTGAAAAGTGAATTACTGCGAGGCAGTAACATTTTGGTGATTAATGGGAAACAGGAAGTCTCTAATGTCTACAGCATATCTCATATCTTCTGCATGCATTGAGTGATCTACATAAAACTTGTGAAATATATTTTGTGTTGTGGGCTGATCACAATGACGTGGCTATTGTTAAGTCACAGTTATAGCGCTACATACTGGAACCAAATTTATTATTAAATCAGATTAAATTATTAGTCCTTAATTATTTTTAAGAATTAAATACAAGTGCCAACTATGCATCGTTTTCCAAAAAGAACCAGGTGACAATGGTGCTGTAGCGCTTCAGCCCATCATTGCTGCTTGCAGCTATATTTGTTATCTTGTAGTTCTTACACCAAAAGACAAAAGATAGAATTGTAGTTGTCTGTAATATATAAGAAATAAATATGGCTGCAAGCAGCAATTACTGGCCCAAGCACTGGCCAAAAGCCACCATTGCAGCATTGGCACCATTACTATCTGGTGCTTCTGCTGTCAGTTGGTGGCACTATAGATGTGACAATAGCCAAATCATTGTAATCAGCCCACAACACCAAACATATTTTCTGAGTTTGATGTCATTCAATGCATGCAGAAGAAATGAGACAATGTCTGATGCATAAATCGTTTGCCTCGGCATGGCAACAAAATTCAATCCGTTCACAATTTAGCATCTTCTATCTCTTCTATTTTCTGACCAGGGCTGAAGTGACTAGGGTAAATTAAGAGGAGTCTTTAAACACTGTTTTAAGTGACACACTTCCTTCTCCCAGTTGGTTGGGTTATGACAGTGTCTCACAATAGTGACCTCTATGCCATCATTCCCTAGGACCAAACATAAATCTCAAGTTTGACCGACATCACACAATGCACACAGAAGATATGAGACACTTCCTGTTTTCATGTTTTGCCATCATCATGTATTACCTCAAAATGGCAACAGCATTTGACATATTTGCCCAATTTGGTGACATTTGCCCAGTTTTGGTGCAATTTTGAATCATAATAAATGATAAATCCCCTAGGATAAGTATTTAAAAATTCTGAGCCTAGAATTGATAAAAAAATCCACATACAAAATCCCAGGGACATCCAAAATGGCTGACTTCCTGTTGGACAGAGCTAAAAAATGTAATTTTAAAATTTGTCTGACTTGATGAAAACAATATAGTTTTTGCTCGGCCCTCTGATGTGCGTGCCAAATTTCAAGAGTTTTTGAGCATGTTAAGGGACCCAAAGGCCCCACAAACCTTGAAAAAAATAATTAATAATATAATATAATAATAATCCCAAGGAAAACAATAGGGCCCTCCAAACTTTCAGTGCTTGGGCCCTAAAAATGTTACTGTTGCCCCAACCTTCTATTCTACAAAATACAATAATGGTTTAAAAATGCATGACATGTTAGCTGCCTGTAGCAATGGAACCTGTACAGTATATTCTCTTTAATGTGATGGAGATAAATGGTGGGAGTGTAAGTGCGAGACAGTGGGAGTTATCAGTGGGAGATAAAAAGATTTCCCATTTCAAATAATGAGCATAGGCCAAAGTGAACAATTAAATAGTGCCTGCTAAAAAGGTACCAAATAGTATAATCCAATTGAAACTCCATCTAGACAATATATGTAGGACAAAACTGATGTTCCACTGCGTGAAAGACACTTTAGAGGACCATTATTTTGGCCTAGCAGAGGCTCTTTTCCCTTTATGTATAGCCGTCTTGGTCATCTTTCATCTTGCTTTATAAATCCCAGGTTTAAGGGTTTAAAAGCTCTGAGATGAAGAATTTGCACTTGTCTCTAAGCCTTTTTCATACATAATTACCGAAACCCTCGTGTACTAAATATACTGTAGACCAGTGGCATAACTTTGTTTTAAAAAGTGGTGGGGACAAAGACTGGTGGTGGTCCGTACAATTCATTTCGCTTTTTATAATTTATATTTTTCCAACTTTTACCAATGAACACATACATCATAAACAGAACTTTGAATGACCAACAAGTTCTATAAATCACTTTCACAACACCCAACCCAAGCAATCAAAAGGAGTAAAATAAAAATAACATACCGTTTTCATAGTCGGATCGGCTGTAACGTATCCCTTAAAACACATCGATAAATAACTTTTGTGTGTATGTATACACATTAAATGGTTTATTTTAAACTATTTTGCATAATTAATATTTATTTATGTTTTCTTGATAAAATGCACAGTAACATTTACACTTCTTACACGATTACTTTAAATCTCGATGGTTAGATATGGACATAATTCATTGTCATAGGGAATTGTGAAAACTTGCTTGTCAGCATTTATTTGGCTTGTTTTTCTTGAGTAATAATTGTAAGGACATCCCTAATGTGATGTAATTCAGATGAAATGCAAATAGTCTTAAATATTTAAGCGATATATTTATGCTATGATATTATCAATTAATATTATTAAGTTAATTAATTAAATTATATTATTATTAAATAATTTAAATTATATTATAAATCTGCATTCTTCAGACTCTTAAGCAACTTAAGTGAGAATAAAAATAAAACAATTTATCCTAAGAAGGCAATAAAGCTATAAAATACCACATAATGCATGGTATTATTTTAATGTTTTACCATATCATAAAATGTTTTCCCCGTAACTGTAAACGTTTTACCGGATCCAAAAAGCATTAGCTATATTATCTTAATATCTATCATAGTTAAAATAGGCTATAGGTAGGCTTTTTGCTATTATAACACAAAAAGCTGACAGCCACTCACGATTTGATGTGTTAACAAGTTGTGTTCCGCCTTAGAGCACAAGACAATCTGATGAGAGAAAAGCAGTGTCCACTGTGAACACTTTACACATATATCACATACATTATATCATATATTAGGAATGTCTCCACATTTAATAATCAAGAAAAACATGCCAGATCAGTGCTTGACAAGCATGGGTTTAACAATTCTACCTATTGAGATTAAAAGTAACTAGCAACAGAAGGTTTTTGTACTCAGCGCAAATGATGAATTGAAATCAACAGGGAAACAAAGTTATTGTACGTTTTATCCAGAAAAACCTTAGATCCCCCATTAATTTATAGGTAGTCTTGCCCAGACCAACAAGGTGGACTAACTAAATATAAATAAATAAATGTCTGTAACAGTGTCTGTGATCACAATCGCCAACAGTTATTTTACTTAAAATAATATCAAATAAAACACTTTAACCTTAAAACAAAGCACAAACAAGACAAAGGCACATGATTCTGTAGGCCACTTACTACACGTAGCCCATTAAAACCACACTGTAAAAAAAAATTTATTCAATTCAATTCAACTTTATTTGTATAGCGCTTTTGCAATGTGGTATTGTCTCAAAGCCGCTTTACAGGGGGAAAAGAAAAAAAATAAGGAAATATATACAATGATACAGTAACAACGGTATGTCAATCAATTATCAGTAACTAAGTATCAAGTCAGATATTAACTATGGAGTATCAAATATCTATTACCCGCAGTCTCCCAGTGAGCACTCCAACACGGCAACAGTGGCAAGGAACCCAAACTCCAATGATGAATGTGAAGATAAAACCTTGGGAGAACCCAGGCTCACCGGGAGGGTCATTTCTCCTCTGACGCATTACAGCTGCAATCAGTACTTTGGTGTAAGGGTTTATAGATTTACAGCGTCACAGTCAGTATTCTGATTTCAAGTTTTATATGTTTGCAGCGTCGTAATCAATTTATGATTTAGTTATTTCAACTTATTTTTCTGTGTTAGCATATTTATGTTTTCTATGAGTTGTTCAAACAAAAAGAAATTGTCAGTTCCTTCGTCCTTAACTAGGGTGAAAGTTTAAAGAATGAGTATAATTTTTGTTTCAACTTGAAAACGCGTATTGAAACAACTGTGCGGCATTTTCGCGGGGTTTAATTAAATTTTTGCAGTTTGTTAGAAGCCCACTTTTTATGGTAGCCGAAACTGACTAAACTGAGCCATAGTCTGACAAATGATGTTAACGGTGGTATTAAGGAAATCTATTAAAACGTACAATTCTTCAAACTAAAATTGCATATAAATTTCCTTCGTGTTAACATTCACTGTATAATTCTGAACAGAAAACAGGCGAATCGGTCTTCATGAGCACAGGGAGCTTTCCCGGTGGGTCTCTGGACAATGTGTGGTCGCCCTATTGCTTCTTACATTCACATACCGAATGAATAATATTAATAATACTTCGTAATGGCCCGTGCAGTAGGGCTCAGTGCAGCGTTTCACCAGCGCTCGTCAACGTCAAAATTATTGAGGTGCCAATCAAATCACAGAAGGCGCGAATTACTGTTCACACAACTCGAGCGCGAGCTCAGCTCCAGATCGACGGATCAGTTTTAACAGTGAATGAGTACAACATACGATGTAAGTCGAAAATCATGAAATATTTTTTCGACTGTTTTACATAAGCTATGATAAACAATCAACAGTTATTTCCAGTGATTTAAAATACAAAACGTCGTTTTCAATTTAAGTCATTGTTTTCAGTGTGACCAGACGGTGACGAAAACATTTTTTTGTAATTGCTAAACTTTTTTAGTTATTTTTAATTGCTAAACAAAACAGTATTTGTATACTATAATATACGTATATTATTGTTTTTTTATTTTTTTAAACAATGTACACTCATCAGCATTAGAGAATATGGGGCTTTATTTAACATTTGATACCAGGAGCAAATTCTTTCCATTTCCCTTCTGTGTTTAAAAACTATAGGATGTTGCTCAGGATTATGTTGGTGCCGGATGACATCAGAAAGACAGTGGTAGATAGACTACCAGAAAGTGTGAAAGATGAAGTTGATTTTGAGGTCTAAATTCAATCTGGATGGGGAGTTTGTGTTGCAGTATGCAGATCCGGATTTTGAAAATGATTTGGTCAGTCTGTCAAGTTTAACAGATTTGCCTAAGGAGAGAGTGACCCTGAAGATCATCCAGAAGATGGCGCAAAACCAGCAGTTTAATGACAGCAGAGACTGGAGGTGTCACAGTTAGACATCTGCATCAGCAGCAGCAATAGCCAGTAAATCAAAGAGCTGGCCTGAGCCTTTTATTATTCCAAATTTTTCATATGATGCTGAACTGAAACTCGAGAAAATAATGCACACACAAAAGATGGCTCCCTTTTGGATGTAACAAAGGACCTCAAGATTGAAATCCTGAACAAACTCGCAGATGTTATGTACAATGTTAATCCATACCCATCACGGAAACAAATTGGAGTTGCCAAAGCCTTGGTTGAAAAACATTGTGCTTAAAAGAGCCAGGGTTTTCATGTGGCTGGTGTTGCTGGAAATTTAGTTTGAGTTTCAAAATGGGAAATTTCAGGCAGAAGTTGCGTGTAGCACGATGTACATCACTGTCTGTGCATAGGTCTGCAGATGATACAGGTAAAAGAATTAAGAAGCCAAAGTGATATGAAACTAATTTTTTGCCTGATGTGCCAGATGGAGAAACCACCAGCTCTCTTGAAGAAGGGAAAGCACTGCTGGTGGAAATGAAAAAGAACCCTAATAATAAATTAATTGATACTGCCATGGCAAAGGCTTATGCATTAAGGCGAAAAGGGTTGATTAATAATGAGCCCCTTGTGAGTGATCTTCTATCCAGATGGCCAGCATTATTCACAGAGAAACAGGTAGTCTGCATATTTTAGAATTTTTTTTATTTTCAAAATTAAAGAGTAAAGAATAGCTTACATAAAAACAAAAATGTTGTAATTTACTCACCTTGGTGCCATTTCAAATTCATATGATTTTGCTTCTGAATTGATATGGTTGGTTTTAAGTGAGAAATAGACCAATATACAACTCCTTTTTAACTCTCTTGTAAATTGTTGTCTTCATGGCATGAATTACAATACAAAAGGAGTTACTTTGAGGTCTGTGTCTCACCCAAAACAAACACCATCATGTCAGGAAACAAGGATTAAACCACTCAAATCATATGCATTACCTTATGCTGCCTTTACATCCTTTTTGGGCATCCCTTCTAATTATAATGTACTAGTGTTTTCACTGTGTCATTTATTGTGCTTTAGGTTGTTGCTGAATTCAGCCGTCTGATGTCTTCTGACCTCATGAGGTTATTCTGTGGTGGCCTATCTTCCCAGGTTTTTGGAGCTTTACAGAAAAATGGATCATGTTGTAAAGGTTCAGAAAAATCCTACAATGGCTTGATGCAGATGTAATTATTGCTTGCCAATCAGTAAGATGCCTTTTGTAAAAATGTTTATTCGGCACTTAAAAAATACTGCATTTGAAATATTTTGTTTTTGGAATTGCGTGTGTATTATGTGTCCTTTGGCATTTCAGGACTCAAACCAGAACAAGCGAATTGCTGTTTTGCTTGGAATGCCCCACTTCCTTCATGAGGATTCCTCCACTTTCTTGAAGCTTTGTCACGTTTGTTTAAAAAGGCTACACAAAGGCTTTTACAGAAGAGATTAAATGCATGCGTTGTTAAAGTCAAGTTAACATTTAGTGCATGACACATTATATAACAAACACAATAAACATAACCATTTCATAGAAAAAGATGTCTTGTTATAGCTTTTGTAGTAAGGGTGTCACCATCTTGCAATACTACAACCTGTTCAGCAGATACAGCGGTAGAGAGACAGTTAAAAATTTGAGAACGGTGAAATAAAACAATTGAGAATTAATTGAGTTAAAATGAAGGTTTCAATGTTTTTGGGATAGCACCTCACATCAGCCTTGCTTCTCTCTGACATTTTCTCCACTGAATGTGTGCATGGCATAAGTTGAGTTTCACAGGCAGAATTTGGTTGTCACCTAAGGTCTTATGATGTACAGGTCTTAACACATTAATCTTTCCATAATTGATAGCTCAAACACTTTAAACTGATATTATTTAAAATAATCAATATTTTATGGTCAATTATGGACTAAATTACAGTCAGTCATACAAATCCGTGAGATATTGATGTATATTGGGTTCTTACTGAATTTATTCACTTCATTTTTTCCCTTTGTATTTTCAGCCATCCGATGAAATTGAAGGAATCGTAAAAAGGCATTCGTGTGGCCATTTTAATCATAAGCGAGGAGCCATGTGGAGACATGTTTCCAAGGGAAATAAGTGAGATTGCTCTCATTCTTGAAGAACAGCTGGTTCTCACAGACATTTCAGATGTCCCCAAAGCATTTGTGCTCCTGATGGGTCTGCTTTATGCATTAAATATTGACTACCCTAAGCACATAAAGTACACCTTTGAGGTGCTGCAAAATATTATAATGAACACTGGTGGAAGCAGTTGTTCAGTCCCTTAATGAATTGTTAGAGGTATTTGACAAGAGTCTGTTTCTTGAACCTGTTTTACTGCTTTATCTGTTTTATGTAAATTAGTATGGGGACGGTTGAGAAACTCAGTGTATATATTATATGTGATATAATATAGTGATAAAATGCATATAGTGCTAAAAGTCATCCTTTTACATTTGATGTTTGACATGTGATGTCAAGTGATATTCATGAAATTAATTTTAATATTCTTTGTTGATATGTTTCGATTTCAAATTAAATTGAAAAAATCAATTAAAATGAATGGAAAAAGTTGTCTCAATTATTGTGAACTCAAGGCACAGAATGTTGTCATCTTAACTCAAAATGTTAAATTTAACCAACTCATCTTATTAAATATTTAAAACAAATTATTTTCACTTGTTACAATAACACAGCATTTGCTGACTGGACTAGAAAATAATACTTAAGTCAACTTGGGGAAATTTGTTACTTAGGCATCTTTTTTAAAGATTGACTCCACTCTGAGGGCAAGTTAACTCAACAAGAAATTAATTGTCAACTTAACATAAAATGTTAAGGCAGCTTAAATCAGTTGATTTAAAAAGTTATTTTTTTACAGTGCATGTGATGTCTCATGAAAGTTTCACGTGTTTTACTACTCACTGTTGTCTTGTTATAAAGACCTTAAGTTATGGTCAACTCAAAAGAAGTTTATTACATGCATAAATGTGATTATAAGGAATTTCCATTATCTTCCATCTTCCAGCTATTTTTCAATTACTTTCAAAAAGTGGTGGGGACATGTCCCACTTGTCCCACCTGTAAATTATGCCTATGCTGTAGGTATAGATTAGATTATTTAACTGATGGATATATATAAAGAAACTTTGTAAAATGAGCAATGTTATAAGTAAGCCATTTGTAGGCTTGTTTCTCCAAAAGTATAAGTGTGAAAATAGTAACACTAACTCATCAAATGATATGGTGTAACTCAATCAAATCAATGATGTAATGTTTGGGGTGGTACCATCTGTTTGGCCAATCACTGGCAGACAAAGGAGTGTTTAGGAAATTTGTTTATAAACAAAAATTATTTGTGTGTCACACACACACGATTGTGTGTGGTGGCACATACACATTTAAACTCTATATATGTTACGTTAGATTCAAAGGAAGGAGGTGGGTAATGATATGATTTGCAACAGCAATTTTTTTACAATATTGTTTTTGATGTGACATTATATATCTTTACAGTTTAGTTCTTTACTACAGTCTCTCATCTGTTCTGTCACCTGTTTGTGTCCCATTCATTTACTCAACAACACTACCTTCTATTCCTCCTATTACTCAGGCTAAATTTGACACACGGTCTGCTTGAGCATCAACATCTTGAACCTGTATCTTCTCAGAGACCGATTCAAGTGACGCAAATCCAGAATTGGATGCAGCCTCATCCTTTTTGGGACTTAATATAGTGTAGTGTCTGGCATGGCCTGATATTTGGATCATGTATGAATCATAAAATACCTCCTTTTACTTAAGACATACAAACTTGGGGGGTGGGGGGGTGAACGACCCCTCCAGAGAGCCTGAAGTCCTCCAGCGAACAATCCTCAGTATTAATTTCCCTTAAACACATTTTCGCTACATTTTTGGTGGAGAATGCGGGCAGAATTAAACAATAGTTATGAGCTTGAACCATTCAACAATTGTGTATGACAAATCAGGAACCAATAGACCGCGACGTGCGATACACATTATGTCCAGACCACCCAGCCATGTCACCCACCGGATCAGCTAGAGGCCTGGCTGCAACGGACGCACTCCTGCCTGGGATCACCAGTGACATACAGCACCTGAGCTGAGAGCGGCTGGACGACCACCGGAACTGGCAGATGGACCATGATAAAACTCAACGCTGTAGCCACAAAGAGCCAGCCAGGATCATTGGTGCCCTCACCCACAACCTCATCATCCACTTAAGGCCAAGCAAGGATGCGTCACCCTTAAGGAAACCCGGAGGAACTAGGAGCATGCGCAGAACCACCCAGATCAGCTGCATCTTCTTGTGACAGAGGATGAAAAGGACTAGGAGCTACAGGAAGAAATGGAAAGCTTCAGGATGCCTTTGTAGAACCCTGCACAGAGACTGAGCACAGAGAGCAGTTGGAGGAGAAGCCAGAAAGGAGCAGGTAGGAAAACTCTAACAGGCGGAAGCTCTCTTAATAATAGCCCAGGCAAAACCAAAACAATGCCTGTGAATGCAATCTGTAAGCAGCCCAAGCTAAAGCCCAACACCTGGCTTACCAACAAGATCAGTCTAAATGTAAGTGGACACAGACAAACAGATGAACCTAACATCTGACAAACGAACTGAAATCTGTTTGCAGTCTGCAAATTGAACAGACGGAAAAACAACACAGAATTTCCCCTGACCAGCAGGCCCAGGCCGCCAGCCAAGAGTCCCAAGGGGGGAGCCGAGGGTCCACTGTTCACACCTTACGAGCCAGCAATCACCAAGGGGTGGGGGCAGATACACATCACCTAGCCCCATGGACCCCGACAAGCTGGCCACACAACGTTTATCACAAATCCTGTGGAAGGCCACAATGCATGCACATACTCACAGAGCTACTGTTATGTATGAACATTGTCCAGGGTAACTACACATGACAGCCTGTACCTGCTCAGGATCACCTCCAGCCATGAGGTGCACAGCTTCCTGGACCAGCAGTCAGCAAATGCCAAAGTGTATTACCCACGACTCCAACACGACTGTTACAGCCAGCCTTGGGCCTGCGTCAAACAACAGGACAAGCTGATATAGAGGAAGACCCCAACTCCAAACTCTTGTCTCAGAAATCTTTATCTCATTGTGAGCCACCACTTAAGCACTGCGGCCTTTTTTCTGCAAAATAACCACCTAACATCAGTGGAACTCAGCCCACAAGGCCCACTATCAACACAGGGCTGCCTCCATAAAGACTGTTAAAATCCTGCCTGTCTCTGCACCACAATCCTCTCACCTGATCCAATCCTCTCCTGGAGGGCTTACCACAGCACCACAGTACCAGACCTTTCAGCAGAGAGTCATAGGATGTTACAGCCAGCCAGGAACAGTCAAGCACCAGAGAGATCATGGAGCAGCCCACGTTCATCATACAATGAATGAACGTACATCATTCATCATACATCACCTGCCGGGATGCCAATTATGCCCAATTCACCTGCTGTGCCATCAGGACTGCTGCTGACACTGTGCTGTGCATCCATACCATGATAGGATAAGTCCTAACCGACGTGATGCAAGTGTATGGCTGCCGTCCCATGAGCACTCAAGCGGGATAGGAAGGTGGTAAGGTACCCAGGCTAAGACAATGTCTAACTGCATCAAGACCATCCTCTGCCTGTATGTCTCAATGCTGAGACCACTTATGAACCACCTGCGATCCCACCATCATGATCCAACCGACCATCGTCCACCGAAGTTTACACCTGAACCTTGCCGTCCGAAGGGGGGGATATGTAGTGTCTGGCAAGGCCTAATATTTGGATCATGTATGGATCATAAAATACCTCCTTTTACTTAAGCCATACAAGCCTAGTGTAGGGGTTGAAAGACCCTAGGCTCCAGAGAGTCTGGAGGCAGACGTCTCCTCCAGATGGCTATCAGCAACCTCTGATACCATCAGGACAGTTTATGACACCCTGCACAAGCTTCAAAAGAATTCCATGGGCACCACATGAAGTTCCAGTAACCCCAGGTGGCCCAAGAAAGAACACTTCAATCCAAAGGAAGAACTCTTTTATAACTAACAACTAAACTGTCCTAAACTGTATATAGTTGTTTAAATTCCCATGGTATACTGGCTACAAAACGATGTATCTTTACTGTAACTCTGTAGATAGGTATGTAAGTTTGGATTGATGTTTTGTTTGTATTCATGCATTAGGATTAATCACAACTTAATGTAGTTCAAACTCTGTCATCTAACAGATCTTCATGTAATTTCCCATCATATTATGTATGGGTAACCATAACAGGCATGCTAGTCTTTCTACAATAATCTAGATTAATATTTGCAAATGTTCCATCCGGCCATAAAACATGCAAATAAGGTGTTGAGTGAGACAAAGAAACTTTGCCTACTTAACACCTATTGGTTGTTTAAGTTTCACTTTAGTTATGTGTTTAATGTGTGTAGGTTTATGTCTAGTTATATGTTACATGTTTCCTGTAGTGTAGTTTAATAAACACCCACGTGTATCCACCCTTGATTGTTGCTGCGTTTAATGCTCACAAATAAGGTCACTTAAACTGTGTTCGATCTTTCTACATGTTCTAAAGTCCTGTTAAACAGAGAAGCGTTATTTTCAAGGCCAGACAAATAATATTTCTTAGATTCAATAAGACCGCGTATGGACGAATGCAAAAGCTGATTATTAAAATCATTCCTGCTAATCAGGTACTACCAAATATGTATATTTAATGATGATTAATTATATGTATTTTTCCTGTGAGCTAAATGAACTGTTCCATGAATGAAACAGTGTTTTAAACAACACCGGAGTGGTGTTTGGAGTTATTTGCTACACAATTGTGATGCTGGTTCATGCTTATAATCTGGAGTCCCTAATCGTGCTGATCTTTGCAACATGCTCTACAAGAATGTTAAATCGATGTATTGTATTGATTTAGAATTCCCCAAATCATTGATCCTGAATAATTATTAATAATGTTATATATGCATTTATATATATTTACATATACACATACACATACAAGAACAACTCTTAAATTTAAATGCTGAAAATTCTACGTTCCACAGAACTGTCTGTACCTCACCCAGCATGGTACAAATGTCACTTTTATTTTTATGATTATATTTTAGTTATTTTATTAAATCTATATTGCAAATTTGTAATAAATGATGTAAGAATTGACACTTTTTTTAGGAATGTTTTGCAGAATCTGCAGGTTTTGTCTTACTCTTCCCATGTGGCAAGTAGGGTTCAATCTGTGAAATATATTCTGTAAACAAAATTAATTTTAATAAATGAAAAAATATTGCTAAAAGACACATATTTGTTGTTTGTCACACAGTAGACCATTTTTGTGCCATGGGTAATAGAGGGGTTTCAATCCGGCTACCAACACAAGTATATTTCAAACCTGTGGGAAGCACTAAATAATCCTTCTTTTTTTATAAGTGTCATTAAATGTCAATGGAATAGACGACTGCATAATTTATTTTAAGCAAGTAAAAGTTTGTTGTACTCTCATCTTTGTAGTTTTAGAAAAGCAAAAAAGTTATCTTTTTGCTTATCTATTTGTGTTCTGCCAAAAATAAAGAAGACTTGTTTGACTTTTTGTTTGCCATTACCTCTTAGAGGACTCTGTTGCACTGAATGCATTATTTATTTATTTTTTTAATTGCTGGGAGATTGTCTGCTTTTGCACGTGACTCCTGAAGATATTCTAGGATAGACTGAAATCACTCACGTGGGGCGTGTCTGTGTGTGTGTATGGGGAGGGAGATACAGATTTCAATAATCATCAGTCAGCGACAGCTCCGAAGTCCGAACTAAGATTAAACAACACAATATTTACTTAATTCATATCTCCCTTATACTCAAGGTCCTATTCCAGGCCAAAAACATTTTGGGCTAGATTTAAATCATTATTATGTGAAAAGACATGAGAGCACAAGTTAGTAGCATTTAATTTGGTGTAATAATTATCTCACAAGAAAGAAGTATTTAAAACACAAAGTTTTAAAATCTTTTTATTCTTCTTTATCTTGTGATTTATGTTAATATTTAATGAATCTTACATGTCTACTGATAGACATATACTACTAATAGCTAGTATTAACATGATGAATTTATTACATTATGAATTTATTGTTGCTTTTTGCATTTTCAATATTCTTTTTATTATTCATTTACTATTACTAATACTGATATTTTAATAGAACTAGCCCTCGTGGTTGCACCTGGTGTCAAAGTGTCAAATCCAATAGAAATATCTTTTAATAGTAATCTACAATGAACAGAGGAAATAACACAGCGAACAACCAAACGTGACTTGAACACAGCAGAAAAGCCTATGCATAGACAATAACCAACAGAAGATATGACAGAAAGGAGAACATGAGTAGGAAGGTTGATGAGGGGAAAACAGGTGAGTGGAAATAACTGATGATAACATAACAAGGGCAAACAGGTGTGAGGAGTTAACTAATGATGACGAGGCAAAGAATTAAACAAGGGCAAACAGGCACAGGAAGACACAGGGCAAAAACACAAGTGTCACTTAAGGGTGACACGCCATGAACAGTTTTAAGGGAGGTATGCAAGACAGAATTCTGGGCCCCATCGGCTGATGCCTTTTCTCACACAGAGCCAAAGCAGCATCAGATCTGTCTTTAAACTGAGGTGGATCAAAGCAGCAAATCAGAGTTTATAAATATAAGAAATGGTTATTACAGAGGACTGCAAAGTCATTATTTATTATTATTGCCCCTGATATTGTTATCATGATTATTAATGTAAATATATTATTTACATTACATAGTATCAATGTGTTAAAAATATTTTGCACTCCATATTCTTATAATCTATGCAGACAAGACAAGCAGAGAACCATCTATCAGTTATTTTATTGATCTATTACACATTAGTGGATCAAGACTTTTCATTGCTTCTCTTAGAGCATCACAAACAGATGATTATTCAAACTGCAAATAAACGGTATGCAGAAGAAGAGCAAAGAAAGCTCCCCACCACTGAAACGGTCAATGACTTTTGCCATCTCACAAAAACTCCCATTATGAAGCTGACTACACTGAACAATGAATCTTCTGTACATCCAGTGTACATCCAAGATGGCCGCTTTAAATCCATAACATGCTATTGTTGTCTTTAGTCTGACTTTTCATGCTACATGGACATTGGACCAACTGATGCTCAAGTCTACAACCGCCAGACATTCTTGAGGCACAGAAATCACGAAACGGCCATCATGGAGGGGGGGCTGGGTGATCTGTTGCCAAAACTAAACCAGTGGCGAGCGCAGCAAGATGGCTGGTGTTCATGCTAGGTTAAAAACAAACCCTAGTCAGCCAGCTCTCCCGTCTATTCAACTCTCCAATGTTTGCTCCCTGGACAATAAACTGGACTACATTTGACTACAGCGGATGGAGAGTAGCGAACATGCTGGACCTTGTTTATACAAACATAGTGTAACGTGTGGAACCCTACCTCGGCTACTCAGACCATGTGGCCTGCAGTCCAGGTCTTTTCAATTGGTGAAACATTTGGTGCATCATAAAATGAAAAATCTGGCAAAGAAGATCCAGGACTGTTGAGCAGCTAGAATCAACAAGAATGGGACAACATTCCCCTCCCTAAACTCTGGTCAGCAACTGGTTTCCTCAGTTCCCAGACGTTCCCAGACGTTGTTAAAAAGAGGGGATGCTGCACAGTGAAAAAATTGATATGTTTTCTATGTTCTAGTGTGAATAAAATATGGGTAGATTATGTGAGATATATATGAAATATGTGAGATTTGCAAATCATGGCATTCTGTTTTTATTTACATTTTCCACAGTGTCCCAACTTTCTTTTTGAATTGGGGTTATAATTTCAGTATACAGACCGTTTGTCAGACACTTTAAACTGGTTCTGCAGCAGGCAAAAACCTGGCCAGCAAGAGCTATCTCTGCGCTTCAAGACTGTTTTGAACACTGACTGGCATGTTTAGTAACTGGCGAACCAACCCCTTTGGAAGAATACATGGCATCAGTGACTGGCTACATCAGCAAGTGCATTGATGATGTGACTGCCTCCAGGATCATCACAACACGCGCCAACCAGAAACCGTGAAGGACTTCTTAGGTGCGTGTGCTGTTAAAGTCCAGAGATTCCAATTTCAGAGCAATGGACAAGGCAGCCTTAAGAACAGCAAGGGCCCAACTGTTCCAGGCCATCAGAGAGCCAAAGCACACACATGCCAAGAAAATTCAGAGCCACTTCCAGCACAGTGGTGACACTCATGTGGAAGGGCATCCAGGTGATCACAATCTACAAGACACCTTCGCCTGCTTGTGAGAGCACTCTGCCTCCCTTCCAGATGCACTGAACAACTTCTACACTCTGTTTGAGGAACAAAACAACATGGCAGTGAAGAAGACTACCCCGCCTCCCAATGACCAGGTACTTTGTCTCACCACAGCTGATGTGAGGAAAACTCTATGCAGAGTCAACCCACGGAAGGCTGCTGGACCAACAACATTTCTGGCAAAGTGCTCAGGGAATGTGCAGACCAACTAGCAGATGTGTTCACTGACATCTTTAACAATTCCCTGAACAGCACCGTTGTTCCAACAGCCTTAAGACCACCACCATTGTCTCCCTGCCAAAGTGTCAGGCCTGAATAACTACCATCCCATTGCACACCTATCATTATGAAGTGCTTCGAGAGGCTTGTTATGAGGCACATCAAAACCCTGCTGCCACCTTCACACACCTGAACAAGTAGAACACTTATTTACGAATGCTGTTCATTGACTTTAGTTCAGCATTCAACACTATCTTCACTCACCACCTGATTGGAAAGATGAGCCTGCTGGACTTCCTGACTGGGAGACCTCAGTCAGTCTGGATCGGGGAACAGCATCTTCAACACCACCACACTAAGCACTGGGGCCCCTCAGGGCTGTGTGTTTAGTCCATTGCTGTTCACTCTGCTGACTAACGACTGTGCAGCAATGTACAGCTCAAACCATATCTGTGACAAAACAAGTAAGATGACTTCTGACTTCAGGTGAGCACAGAGTGACCATTCTCCACTGTACAATGACAGATCATCTGTGGAGATCATCAAGAGCACCAAATTCCTTGGTATTCATGGAGAACGGAAAACCTCACCTGGTTCAACACCAGGTCCATCACAAAGGAAGCCCAGAAGCACCACTGCTTCATACAAAGGCTGAGAAAAGCACACCATTCACCCACATTCTGACCACATTCTACAGAGGGGTCACAGAAAGCATCCTGAGCACCTGCATCACTGTCTGGTTTAGGAATTGCTCAATCTTAGACCACAAGACCCTGCAGAGGATAGTAAGGACAGCTGAGAAGATCATTGGAGTCTCTCTTCCCTCTGTTGTGGACATCTACAACACATGCTGCATTCACAAAGCCAATTGTGGATGACCCCACACACTCATCACACACACTGCCATCTGGAAAAAGGTACCACAGCATTCGGGCCATCACAACCAGACAGGTCCTGTTTCATCTCAGTTTCATCTCCATATAACACAATGCACACACACTCAGCACTATTTAACCTTTTTGCACACATTCTGTATTTTTGCAAATATCTCTGTATTACATTGTTTTTGCACATCTTTCAAATGCTGCTAATACTGCTGCTAATACAGTCGAATGTTTACAACCATGTATCCTCACTCATGCTCTGCTAATATACAGTTGGTCAGTGCTGCTCCCTGTGCTTAACTGTACTGTAGTGTACTGTCTGTTCTGTAGGGTTATGTACTGGTTGTTTTTGCATTTGTCTCTACTATCAGCACATTTTTGCACTTTGTGACTTCTTTGTGGTGTTTGCATTGTCTGCACAAATGTGCACACATGCACTTATGTAGAACTATGTCTTATGTGGCACCACGGTCCTGGAGGAACATTGTTTCATTCCACTATGTACTACACCTGCAATATATGGTTGAATGACAATAATAAACTTCTGACTTTTTCTGACTTACATCATATCTGCACTTATGCTGACAGCATTTGAGAGAGTACAACACCCAGTGAGCATTTGAACAAAACTCTGGCATTTTCAGTGAAGGGTAAAAGACATTGTTTCTTATTCTAAATCTTTCAGACATGTGCATCATGCACACTGTTTTTTTCGGGCTAGGACAACAAGGATGTGTGCTGCCAGTTTGCGTACACTCAGAAAAGACACTGTACTACTTGTCTGGCATGTGACTGCATCATCCCTGAATATCTGAATAGCACATTAACTGTGTGGTTGTTATGTGATGTAGAGCCACAGTGGGCCAAGCACCTGATTGGGCCCCTATGGAGAGGTGCCTGCTCTGATATCTGAGCAAGATGTCAATTAAAGGTAAGAACTCCACCACTCACCTCCATTCCCAGGATCACATCCCCTGCCTTGACAGAATATCTGCTCCCAGATTTGCATGCCCTGTGATGTACATCGCTCTGCCTAAAGAAGGGTCTGCTGCACCAGCCTGAACAAGGGGTGCAATATATATATATATATATATATATATATATATATATATATATATATATATATATATATATATATATATATATATATATATATATATATATATATATATATATATATATATATATATATATATATATATATATATATATATATATATATATATATAAGCAGCTAGTGCAATATATATATATATATATATATATATATATATATATATATATATATATATATATAGCTAGTATATATATATATATATATATATATATCTTCTGCTTTCTGCTTTTCTATAAATAGGCCTTATTTTACATGTGTTCAGACTCGGGCGTGCCTGAAGCGCATTCCCCATAGCGTCAAGCTGACGCAGCATCTCGTTTCCCATCTCAGGGAACCGGGTTACATATGTAACCTGAAACATTCTTTTAAATAAAGTGTTTCTGTTTAACAGTTTAGTAAGAGCAGGTCAGATGGCAGCAGATTCAGAGAAGAAAGACTCTTCAGATGCTAATATCTGTCAGGAGGCTATTTCGTTTCTGGACACTTGATTAAAAAAACTGATCTTTGAATCTACAACTTAGTAACAAGAAATTATACATTCTTCATCATTTCTATACATTATTCACAAGATTTAGCATCTTTAATTACAAATTAAACCATTGTGGTCTAAAGTGAACAACAGAATATGACAAGAAATTTTCTTATATAGATTCAGTTAATTAGTTAACAGTTTATTAACCTGTTAACCTTTCACACAAACAAAAAGGTTTTAAGTCATGAACTAAACTTTGAACAGCAGGCATAGTTGTGATACAAAAATCCACATTATAAAATACTTTTAAAAATGTCTGTTCAATGCTTTGTCAAAATAATGTTGCATATTATCTTTATTGATTTATAGGGGGCTTTGTTCAATAAATTTGAGTTGTTCATCAATATAAATTAATGTACATTTTAAACAAACAACAGTAGAAAAATGATTGTCAATACCTTTGTTACGGAGGAGGTTCCTGCTCTACCTCCTCCACGCCACCAGAGGGAACCATCTCCTGAATATTAACTTTAGTTGGACCACATTTCCCATAGTGCCACATACCTTGGACTGATTCACCTGAACCTAATTTACCTGTGTATATAAGCCCTAGTCACACGCTGTTATCTTGCGAAGTCTTGTTTTGCCCTGGCAACATTACTGAGAGGTTTTCATTATTACTCTATTGGATTACCTGTGTACTGTCTTGATTGTTTATCTCGTCTTGATTGTTTATCTCGTCTTGATTGTTTATCTCGTCTTGATTGTTTGCCACCTACCTCGACCCCTGGACTATTTACTGGATTATCCATATTTGTTTGCTGCCAGCCTATGACCCCTTGCCTGTTTAACGTTTTCGCTATTGTCCTGCCTCTGATATATCTGTTTGACAATGCTAATAAAACGCTGTAAATGGATCCTCGTGTGACGCATTCATCATTACAACCTTAAATGTATTGGAATTAGAGCCTGGTCAAGTCTGATCATGTTCTTGATTATAGTTGTGTAATTATGTCCCTTCATTGTTTTAGTCCACTAGAAAGAATCCAGTCCCACTCATACTTTTTTATTCTTTACTAAAGAAATAATTAGTATGTCATACAGTAACTCTGCTCCTAATTCCCTAAATTTAAGCTGTATAAAATATAATTTTTGGGCCATTTTTTTATTCTAGTTTGATATGCTGACAGGCTTCAGGGGTGCCACTAGTTATATCTGTGTGTTTTTGTATAGCCTACATGTGTTTTGGTGACACCTTAAATCAATTTTCACAAGAATTATTGTCAGTAAGCAGCAGTTGCTATGGAGATGGTAGAAATTCAAGGATGAGATTGTTTCATTCATCATTTATAGGCAGTGAGCGCAAAATACACAGAGGTACACAGATTCTTCCATCAGCAACGATATAAAAAAATGATATCAGTAAGTGAACAGTTTTCTGGTTTTAAAGTTCAGCTCAGATCTAATTGAGATAAAGACTGTACTGTTGTATTCTCAGAGCAAAGTAAAGTATTTGGAAAGTCATAAATGTATATTTAGAAACATATTCTGCTTTTCTGTCAGATGGAGAGAATGTTATATACATACATAAAGAAACAGTACCTCAAAATAATAACCCTGCTGTAACGAGCAGTCCAAAAAACATTAAAGGAGAAGCAGGACCTACGTGCAGATTTTGTTTAATCCAAAAGTGAAAGGAATCACAGGAATACACAGGTTAATCAGGGAAAACAAGGGATACCTGCATACTAAATAAACCAGTGGTTCTCAAATTGTCATAGAAGTCAAAAGCATCAGATACATTTTCTGCCAGAGACATACTGACCTCTTCTCCTAGACTCCTTTTTGACATTGCGTTTGACATCTGCTTAAAGTTCTACCACTGCTGACATCCTCCTCTGTCTGCAATCTTCTCAATAGCATGGAGATGGTTTACATGGAGCAGTCTTCTAATCCTCTTAATATGCATTCAATTCACTTGGGTGAGACACTGTGAGGAGAAACAGAGATAGGAAATCCATTTGTCACAGACTCTGCAAATGCTTATGCTTATTATTCATGTACTGGATTTGAACTCATTTGTTTGTTGTTTGTTGAACTCAACTCAACAAGCAAAACATTGTAGAGTCATTTTGGCTTAAAAAAACTAAACAATTTTAAAACAAGATACATTTACTTGGGAAGCATGTAGTAAAGTCTTAGTATTTTATACTTTTTTTTAATTAGACCCCTTGATATTGGGTTAGTTTAACCATCAAGCAGGAGAAACATAAGAATAAGTTCACAGTTCAAAGTTCCTTCAGCTCTGAAAACTAAAATTAAGAACTTTTATATCCTTCAAAGCCCTTCTGATGGTTTAGTCATGCATCATAAATAAACAACCCTTAATTTAAGAATTCAAGAAGAGTAGGAAAGCTGCAGAACCATCTAAAACCCACACATCCGGGTCAAAGCTGAGAAACATCACCAGTCTCTGTTGTGCTGCCTTCTAAACTGTCAAAGATATGTCTCAGAACATGCTTGCTCCAGCATGCATGACTTTCTCCACCTTTAGAGACCGTGAAAAATGAATTGGCTGAGAAATTATCAAAAACATGGGATGAAATATGACAACAGCTTCACTTTACATGCGGAGGTGATTTTAAAGGCCACATATCTGAAAGATGTCAGTGGACTATATCAAATAGGCAACAAATAGGAAGTGAGTTTTACAGTATGAAATTATTTATATAAAAACAAATGAATTTAACGTTAAGACATCATATAGGATTGTACTTTTCAATCAGACTTTACTAGCATTAGTGCTGGTGCAGAGGTCAGCGCATGATCATAATATGTTTCGTGCTGTCAGTCTAGTCTAGTTCTACGTCTGTTCTGTTAATTGTTTCTCTTGTGTTCCTGATTATAAATTCTTGTTTAGGATTATTAGGCTCTCCTCCATTTCCAGTTACAGATTATGTTCACCTGTTCCTTATTTAGTTTGCTGTTGAGTCCCTGTGTAGTTATCCCCTTGATTTAGTGCCACTTCTTTATCAGTCCTTGTTTGTGTTCTGTTTTTGGTACTTTTGAGTTCTCTTGTATTTCTGAGTTTGCTATTAAAAGTATATTTTAAGATTATCTTCCTGTTTCTTTGGATTACTCTTACACCGTAACAGAAGGGCTGACCTCCAGATTGGATATTTCATGGGATATAACAGGGGTGCACCTCCTCTGTCTTGATCAGGGAGAATGTTCCCTCAAGGAACACACATTTTTAGTGTTACATGTCTGTTTGGTTTCCCACCCTTGTCCCCTTCCCTGTATTGTATCTTGGATGCCCACCCCATTATTCCTTGGCTCTCTGTTGAATCCACCCACCCTGCTGGTCCTGCCCAGCTCCCTGACTCTGTCCAGCCATCTGTGGCTGTTCACACAGCAAACGTGTGCATTTGAATTAAATGCTGAATGTGTTTATAAATGGTTGTTCCAGCAAAACAAATACTGTCTTTTTTGTATTTGAGTAGCAGCTGTTTAGCTTAATGACGTAGCAGTGCAGTGCTCTGGTGTAACTGTGTAGTGTTCTGTTGTAGCTGTATAGTGTTCTGATGTAGCAGTGCAGTTCAGGATCAAAAGGATTTTAAGATCATGATAAAAAAAAATCATTCAACTATCCCTACATTTTTTCACTAGAAGTGTAGGGTAACCAATACAGGTCTTTTAATGTTAGTTCATAAATTATTTCGGCAAAATTAAATTGTGCAAAGTACCAATAGTCATTTATTGTTATACAGTTTAATGCAAAAGTCTGGGTACCCCTGAAAATGTTCATAATTTCAATTTATAATCTGCTGGTCTTTTTAAGCAAAAACTTTATTTGGATATATTTTACATCTTATGGAAACAGTAACTTTTCAGCTCTGAAATGTATTTGAATTTACTGAATCAACGGAAACAACACAATGTGAATTAAAAAAAAGAGGCCAGTGCAAAAACATTGGCCACCCCAATGGAATAACCACATTAATATTTAGTAGAGCCTCATTCTGCTGCAATAACAGCCTGTAGACACTCTTATACCCACTAGTAAGTCCCTGAATTCTGGTTGCAGGTATTTTTGACAACTCTTCCTTGTCTCTAATTCAGTCAGGTTTGATGGCCGCTGAGCATGGATAGCCCTCTTCAAATAATTCCATCGATTTTCGATTTGGTCATCTTAGTCCCCAGACTTGAACATTTCTGAAACATTGTATTTGAGTGTGTGCATGAATTTCTTGGTGGATTTGGAGTAATGTTTTGGATCATTGTCCTGCTGAACCAATCAACCCCGGCATAGCTTCAGCCTCTTGACTGATTCTTCAACGTTGTTAAGAGTCTGCTCATACTGGGTGGAATCCATGCAATCCTCAACTGTGACAAGGTTTCAAGTATCTTTTTACTTTTACAGTAGGGAGTGAACCCTGTCATGTACACACAACAGCATGAAATGCAGCCAAATCCAAAAACTAATGTACAAAATTCTAGACAAAATTGTCACTTGTATACAATATACATCAGATATTTTTGTACATCTAAATGTTTATAACAAAGAACAGTACATAATATGTACTGTTGATAACTCCATACTCCATCCATACATTAGTGTTTCAGGTCATGATCATTTCTATGCAATATAATAATTTTCTTCATAACAGATTTAACATCTAAATGTAAAGCTCTTTACTCCAAGCTGTATCAGTCAGACAAAGAGATTCTAGACCAAGGTCAATGCTGTGTACTATAAGAACTAATGAGATTAAGCTCTACTGTTTTTATAGCATCATGCTGTTTTCCTGTGGGATCTACTGGTCACTCACTACACATCATATCCCTCTGTGCTTTCATTTTAGTCCCTTCGTGCCATCTTTATGTAAAAAAAACCTCACGTTTTTAGAGCACAAGAAAACCCTTCAGCTGCTGTTTGCAAAAAAAGACAAAATCAGAAAGAAATGTAATAAACCTTCTTATAAAAAGTCACACAGACTTTTTAGTGCTTGAAGGCATAGATCAGGTAATACACACTTATTCTCTTTGTAATGACCTTGTTAAATTTGAACTAAAAATACGAGTTTTAAAATACAAGTTTTAAAATACGATGCTTAAAATATCCAAATTACCTGACATACATCACTTAAATAGGTTTCATTAGAAATCATAAGTAACAGACCTAGCTGTTTGGCACAACTTAAAAGGGTTAGGGGAGCGTGTAGACTGGCAACAGAATCCTTTAGTGTCGCTAGCACTATGCCCTAACAATTGAGCAACAGGATCTTTTAACTTGCTGTTAATTTAATGTTTTATGTCAATTTAAAGATAAATTAATACATTTTAAGTTGTAACAAAATGCTAAGTACTGAGCCTGTTATTGGCTATGTCATTGTCAACATTTTTCACTCTGTACCAATTAATAGATCTACATAATTTGATTGGAAGCATCATTAAAATCATGAAACCAGTAGTACGCTAGAAAAAGATGCAACAAAAATGTGAAACCCTTAAAAAGAACTTTTTGTCACAATCAGGGGAAAAGAACCCAGTTGCAGACAGCGTTTTAACAGAAAGTCTTTATATAAATAAATAAACAAAACAACAACCCACGAGGGGGCAAAAACGAGAACAGAACTGGCTAAACTAGAACAAAGAATGCCTCCAAAAAACCAGAGCAAAGCGAAACTTGAAACCGAGAAAAAAAACATGGCAGGACAGAGACTAGGAAACTAGACTCGAAAAACTTCCAAACAGGAACGACTCGGGTAACACATCAGAAGCAATGAACTGGCACAAGATAGAAAACACAGGAGCATTAAATAGAACAAAGACAAGCACATGTGCACGAAATGAGCGCAAACAAGACAAGAGAACGAGGGGGCGGGGCCAAGACATGGCGACATGGTGAATGTAAACAAAACAGAGGCCATGTACTTCCACAAGAGACAATGAGTCAGGATCTAAACAACATGCTCTGACATATAACACAGGGGGATGTCAGGATCCTGGCAAGATAATTTAGAAAGACTCAGAACAGGAAGCCAGGACCCTGACACATTTGTTGCTGTAACAATACAGTCAGATTTATTCATTCATGTTGAATAATATTTAACATTATTATGTACTGTAAGGATCGTCAGAAAACATTTTTACATTGTAGTCTTTCCTGTGTCCATAGCAATGCAGGGTCAAATCCAATGTACAGCACCAAATAATAAATAATAATTAAACCTAACATAAATTATACTAATGAGTCTCCAAAACTGTATTATACTTTTCAAATATAAAATTGTCACAAATTCAAATATTTTATCATACCATATATGTAACTGTTAATGTAAATATGTAACTGGAGATTACAGAGCAGATAACTGAGTGATAAAAACTGCTGAGCAGCCAGAGTTAAAATATGTTGTTTAGTTACAGATATCACACAATTTACCACATATTTAGTGTTACTGTATAGTGTTCATTCTGAGTGTTCTCATGAAATCATCTGTGCATGTCTACAGCATTTTCATTTCTGCCTGATCTAACATCATCATCCTTCTTGACAGGATTTCTCTTTACGCAATGCAACACGTTTCACGGTATAGTATTAATTTAATTTTATCACTAAACAAATCTCTGTATTTTACATAATACTCTATAATACTGTTTATTTCTAATTTCACAGATGATAAGTACATAAAATCAGCATTAGTCATCTGTAAGTATAAAATAACACTTGTTATTAAATGTGGTCATCTTTTGCACTTGCTTTTAAGTCAGAGAACTGCTGTTTAATACTGTGGTATATAACATTTAAAAGGTAAACAGAGATAAAACAAGTGACAGAAGTGACAAGACTGAAAAGGTAATGTTTAGTTTCTTTCACTTGAACCCTCACGACAGGGTCAAAATGCCTCAGATGTAAAGCAATGAGGCTGCCAATTCTTCGAAGGAAGACAGAGATAACAAAGTAACCCAAGGTACCTTGTTTTTTTTTCCTGCATGCTAATTTTAATAATATAGTAAAATAATGCAGCAGTTTTAGAATTTTCTGCCATGAAGGGATTGTGTTGATATCCCGCCACCCTCTTAATTGACATGTTTATGATATTTATGTTTTAAAATGTGAGACATTATGCATTACTATGTGACTGGACTTGATTTAAAAAGTTAAACGTCACTCAGTTGTTAATTGATATGTCTTTAATATTGTTCCTAACTTTTACAAGCTTCAGTTGGCTGTGACACAATTTGTTTTCGTGGATCTGTTATTATCTGTTATTAAAGTATTACTTGGCAGCTATGATCACAAAGTACTAATTTCTCTGTTTTGAAACATTATGCAAATGGTAAATAGGCGGTTATGGTTAAATGGTGTATAAAGTTTCATATACACGTTTTCTGATGGAGATAGTGATGTGAGTTGATTTCTCATTGTAATTCATAGATGCTATTCTGATTCTGATGTTTGTCAGTTACTTCCTGAGGTTCCCTGAGAAGGGACCCCATAGTGTTAAACCAGAAGCAGTGTCGAGTTCTAAAGGGAAATCGTATGTTAACTCAGTTCCCTAAAAATGGAACGAGACACTGTATTTTGTTGCCATGCCTCACGGGCACTTGTCTACGTCTTCTTGTTGATGACAAGCTCTACAGGTGCCCTAATATACTTGCGAGGGCACACACACACATATATATATATATATATATATATATATATATATATATATATATATATATATATATATATATATATATATATATATATATATATATATATACATCAAAGAACTATCCAAAAGTGTATATATGTATATCTCCCCGTGTTATGAATCCCCCTTGTCTCTCACTCTATGAACACTCTATGAGTCCCCCTTGTTATGTTAATCTACCTCATCAATGGCCAAATGCTAAAGCCTCCATTTCAGTCATAGAATAATTAACCTGATGACGATTACACTTCTTCAAAAAGAAACATACAGGTCTTTTAACACCAGCGTCATCTTTTTGCAGGAGGACAGCCCCAGCATCTGGCTAGCATCTACCTACAATAAAACCGGACAATCCAACGAGGTGCGATCTAAACAGGAGCTGTATTTAACAAGAGCTGTGTATCCTCAAAAGCACACTGACATACAGAAGACCTTTCAAATCTCATTTTATCTTTTAGAAGATCAAAAGATTAAAGGTTTAGAAGATTTTTAGAAGATCAAAAATCATCTCAACTCTATTTTTTGAGGCAGAAAATTGTCAATGGCTTCAACCTTGGTGTGGACTAGGCACACTTGTCCCTGTCCTATTACCTTCCCCAAATAAACAACTGAAGCTCTGGCAAAATCAAGGGGTTAACAGTCAAACTGGCCGCAGCTAAGCATGTAAAAAAACCCATTCATTCCAAGTTTCACTGCAAATAACCACAGCACATCCTTCCAGGAGCATTTCATAACCCGAAGCTCATCACTGTATAAGAAAATAAACTTGATAGAGTTATAAATGCTGACATTTCACAAGCACGAGGCATTACAGGAACATGACAATATCTTTTCAGGAGATCGAAAGTTCAAAACAAACTTTGCAGCACCTAAGCAATCCATGCAATCCTCTGCTCGAGGTAGCGGGAAGGAATCAGACTTAGTAATGTCATTGACTCTCCTATATTTCGTACAAAATCATGATATATTATCAGGCTTGTTAACTATTAAACAAGGAGATGCCCAACTAGAGCAACATCGTTAGGCCAAACCATTATCCAATAAGAATTTAACTTCTAAAAAATTATGCGATTTCTCCAGTTACTTTTTACATTATTAATTTGTTGTTGCTTATTCTCTTTTAGAGATGTTTTAATATATTGACATGTTTTTAAACCTTAATTAAGTTTGCATGTGGCTTCCCTGTTAATGTTACACCTTTTGGAGATCCTAGCAGTTTGTAATATTTCGGGGGCTCATCGGAGATTAGTTGGAAGAAATGACCAGCTGTGTTTTCTTTTGAGATTTTATTGGGAGTCATTGTTAGCCTAATGTTTTTTTTAGATATGGTAAGGGGGCTACGCGAATTTATGATTACATTTTTTTGTGTTGGAGAGATGATCTTCAAGATTTGTTCTAATTACTGGTGATTGATGCGGGTAAGTATGGCATTGGTTTATGTTTATTTGTTAATGCGGTTTAGAACACTTTGGAGCATTAGTAAGTTAACCCTGTATTAACACCGTTTGTTGTTTTAGTTTGTTGATTTAGTTTGTTTTGTTTGGTGTGTCAGACGTGGGTAGTTTGCTTGCAGCTGAGCTGCATGTGGGCATACCTGAAGAGGTTAGGTTAAGGTTTATTGTTTGTTTGTTTGTTTTGCCTTATTTTTGACGGAGTAGCTCTTAGTTTCAGCCTTTGTCAATGTCCCCATAATCTGATACCATTTGAGTAGGGCTGATAGTGTGTTCCTAATTTGTATTTGATAAATGCAAGATTTCTTAGCTGCTCCTATGGGTGAGAAACTCAAGTGTCTGACCAAAGATCAGTTATGTAAGCATTTAAATATTGAATTAGGTCTATCCAAAAATGCTATATCAGAACAACTTCGTAGAATGGTTTAAAAGAAATTGGTGCTGTAGAGATCCTTCCATGGAAAAACAGCATCTTCTTATCCGTCAGCTGATAACCGTTGATCCACAACACCTGTTGCTCCACTCCGCCCTATAAACATGCACACACACAGGAAACACAGACACAGAAAGAGAAAAGCAAACCAAAATGCCCCTAGCAGTGAACAGAGTCAATCAGGAAACATGAGTCACCCCGGGTCATAACAATACTAGTGTAAAAGAAGTTATTCTTTTATCAAAATGTATTAACGCTCAGCATCTGTTTATTAACCCCTTTAGCCTCATCATACCGACATACATTTCGCACATACAATTAATTTGTTATGGATAACATAGCACTCAATGCAAACGATCATTTGAATGAATGATTATTCCACTTTAACTGACAGACATTAGCTATGTCAATACACTACAAAACTAGTTAGAATACATATCGCGAGTTGTTCTATATTACAATACTATATATAAAAATTGTATGTCCATGTACATTTTTGCAAAACTCCACAAACATCCTCATACATACAGTTTGTTACAGTTGTCAGGTGAAATGAACAGTAGTGGTAAAATTTTACTACAAAATTTTGATTAGAGAGCAGACTTGCAAATCAGCATTTGTGCCCTGCTAATTCAATGCTTGAATGCATACAACTTCTAAATCCTTTTACCATACCTCATGATCTGTAAGGCCAATACAGTTTACATAGGCTATGTGTCCCTGTGAGTTGCAGCTCTGCAACAGAATTCCGGATGCAGCCATTCAGTTAGACAGGCTCACATTGTTTCGTGCCAACAGAAATACAGCTCTGTGCAGTAATGCTTGCAGGGGCAGCTTGTGTGTTTACATGAACAAAGAATGATGCAAGAACTCTGTGCTTGTTCCCAATCACTGCTCATTTTTAGTGGTGTTTACCTTTTTTTAACCATGGGAATTCACCACTATTTTCATTGTCGGAGTGTACAAGCCACTATGGCTCTATGAAAAAACTCTATGGAACTATTATTGAGCTGCAGAATACTCACCCCAACCGACTTTTTATTATTCTGGCTATTTCAACCATACAAATCCCAAGTCGGTGCTCCCTAAATTCCATCAACATGTGGACTTTGTGACGAGAGGAGTGAACATGCTGGATCTTGTTTACACAAACATCCCCGGCACGTATTGTGCGGAACCCTGCCTCCACCTTCTACTCAGGCTATTCAAACCACATCTCTGATATGCTAATTTCAGCATACAGACCACTTGTCAGATGCTCTAAACCGGTTCTGAAGCAGATGAAAACCTGGCCAGCAGGAGCCATCTCTGTTCTTTAGGACAGTTTTGAACACACTGACTGACACATTTAGAGAGGCTGCAACCGATGGCAAAACAACCAACCTGGAGGAATACATGACATCATGGACTGTCTCCAAGACCATAACAACACGCTCCAACCAAAAACCGTGGATGACTAAGAGACCTTCGGAGCAAGGGACAAGGTGACCTTAAGAATAGCAAGGGCCAAACTGTCCAGGGCCATCAGAGGCAAAGTGTGCACATGCCAAGAAAATCCACAGCCACTTCCAGACCAGTGGTGACATCTGACACATATGGCAGGGTATCCAGGCAATAACAAACTACAAGACACCATCACCTGCTTATGACAGTGGTGCCTCCCTTCCAGTTGCGCTGAACAACTTTTACACTCAGTTTGAGACACAGAACAATGTGGCAGCAAGGAAGACCACCCCGCCTCCCAATGACCAGGTACTTTGTCTCACTACAGCAGATGTGATGAAACCTCTACGCAGAATCAACCCATGGAAGGCTGATGGACCAGGCAATATTCCTGACAAGGTGATCAGGAAATGTGCAGACCAGCTAGCATTCATTTACAAACATCTTTAACATTTCCCTGAATAGCGCAGTAATTCCAACATGCCTGAAGACCACCACCATCGTCCGGACCACTCCACGAATAATGCCATTTCAGCAACGCCCCACCTGACCCTCACACACCCTAGGACAAGAAGAACACTTATGTGTGATGTTGTTACATGTTCTTTGACTTCAGTTCAGCATTTAACACTATCATCCCTCAGTACCTTAGTGGAAAGCTCTGCAACTGGATCCTGGATTTTCTGACTGGCAGACTTCAGTCAGTCCGGCTCGGGAACAGCATTTCCAACAACACCACACTGAGCATTGGGGACCCTCAGGGCTGTGTGCTTAGTCCACTGCTGTTTGCTCTGCTGACTCATGACTTTACAGCAATGTACAGCTTGAACCACATCATCAAGTTGTGGTTCCATTAGACCACACCACACAACCGTGGTGGGTCTCATCAGCAAGAATGATGAGTCAGCATATAGAGAGGAGATGCACCATGTTACAGCCTGATGTGAAGCCAACAACCTGTCTCTGAACGTTGGTAAAACAAAAGAGATGATTGTTGACTTCAGGAGAACACAGTGCAACCATTCTCTGCTGTACATTGATGGGTCCTCTGTGAAGATCGTCAAGAGCACCAAATTCCTTGGTATTTACCTGCCGGAAAACCTTACCTGGTCCCTCAATACCAGTTCCATCACAAAGAAAGCCCAGCAGCACCTCATCTTTCTACAAAGGCTGAGAGAAGCACACCTTCCACCCCCCACTTTGACCACATTCTACAGAGGGGTCATCGAGAGCATCCTGAGCAGTTGCCTCGCTATCTGGTTTGGGAATTGCTCTATCTTGGACCATAAAACCCTACAGCGGATAGTGAGGACAGCCGAGAAGATCATTGAAGTCTTCCCTCTGTTGTGGACATCTACAACACATTATGGATGATCCCACACACCCCTTACACACACACACACACACACTTACTCTTCTGCCATCTGGAAAAAGGTACTGGAGAATCCGGACCTTCACAACCTGTAACAGGTTCTTTCCCCAAGCCATCAGACTCTTGATCTCACATGAACTGGCCTAACATATACAAGGCACAACAATCCCACACACACTCAGGACTACAACACGCACTCAGGACTTGTATTCAAACTTTTGCACATTCTATATTTTGCACATCTCTGTACCATATTGCATTTTTGCACATATTACAGTTTGGTAATACTACTGCTAACCTAGTCAAATGTTTACAACCATGTACCCTCACTACAAATATGTATATTGGTTGACACTGCTCTCTTTGTTAAATTCTATTGTAGTAAGGCTGTTTTGTCTATGTTCTGGTTGACCTTTTTTGTCTATGTTTTGCGTGGTACCATGGTCCTGGAGAAACATAGTTTTTTTTTTTATTCCACTATGTACTGCACCTGCTATATATTGTTGAATGACAATAATCAACGTCTGAACCTTCTGACTTGTGCACTAAATTAAATGCCTTTTTCTCTAAAGTTATAACCATAATCTAGTACCCCCTTTCCCAGTACATGTCTACATAACTGACATCATAAACATGCAACTATTCGACTAATGACTTAAATTAATGACTACCAGTCGACTAGGAAAATCCTCAGTCGGAGGTAGCCCTACTTATTAGTAGTCAATAATCACTATAGTATCATTGGCTTTGTGGAATTGAGACTCATGGAGTCGAGGGAATATTGTTAAGATAAATATTTTTGTACATGTGGTAGAAATGGCATTTGCTACTAAACTAGCAAGTGTTTTATGTATTTTATTATATGTAGGCAATTATATGGGTACACAGAACAGTTATAATAGCTTAATGTCCGTAACTAGCAAGAGACCTTGTATGAAGGTGTATTTCTGTGTGCCACCCATTCGCAGCTGATGTGCAGAGATAAAACAATTTATGGCAAAAGGCAGACTTGAAACTAAGGAGGAGTTTATTGCTAAATAGGGGGCTACCTGTTGTGGAAGATGGTTGATGTGGCCCAGGTAATTTGAAATTTCAATTTTGTTCTATTTAATTAACAAAGTGAATATTTGTAGATAGTTATAATACGTGAAAACATCCCAACAGTAGCTTGTTGAAAAGTGTGTCAGTAGAGCGGTCGCATCATGTCTGTGCCACCCCTAAGATAATGCAAGTTCACATTACGTTATTTTAAATATATTTATGAGCAAAACCTTTTCAAGAAGCTTATTTTTACTGACAATGTAATTTTGAATTGTTTAATCTGCATTATTTGTATGCTCTTTCTGGTCTGTGTAGGCAGATTAAAAAGCCATTATGCTTTATCTGTTTCTCTGAAGGTTTTGATGAAGAATGATGGTTTACACAGTGCAGGAAAGTGACTGACAGTGTAATGCGATCGTTTTTCCTTCCAATGTATACAATATCAGCATGTAAAAATGTGTAAATATTTGCCTGATTCTCTGAGTGTTATGATGAAAGATGAGGGTTCAGTTAATGCAGGATAGAGTGACTGACAGCGTGTTGTGATTGCCAAAAGGAAACTTAGTAACTTTGCGATTAGATGAGTTGTGATTTAAATGTTTTGTTTAGAATGTTTATTGTATTTATGTGTAAATTTAGAATTCTTTTGTCTTGTTTTTGTATAATGGTCATTGTGTTAGTTTTGTGTTTCTTTGTATGTTTATTGGGGCTTGTCACCAGTATATAAATGCCCCAGGTTTGAAAACTGTGCACAGTGTTTTATATTGATATGTGGGAGGGAGAACACTATCACATCATGCTGGAGATAATTCAGAAACACAGACAACAACAGCAATATGTTTATGGATATGTGTAATTTATTATATGATATAATAAATATGGATATGTAAAATTAACTCCTTCAAAAGGTTTTACTTTCTTACTTTGAAGAGAAAGTTGCACGTATTGTACACTTGGACAACAAGGTACAATATGATACTACAAAGTGATATTCCTTGTATCAAGAGCTCTGTCACAGCTAAAAGACACATTAGGATGTAAAAAGATGAAAAGGTTTATGTTTGAAGAACCATAAGGTTGCTCAGAGTACCATTAACATGATTATATGTTCAGGTCCAGAATTGTTTAAATTCCCTGGTAAAAATTTATAAAAAAACAATAATGTAATTGTAAGGAATATTGATATTTTACATTTACGCATTTGGCAGACACTTTTATCCAAAGTGACTTACAGTGCATTCAAGTTATACATTTTTTCTTAGTACGTGTACTCCCTGGGAATCGAACCCACAACCTCTTGCACTGCTAACCACTGAGCTATAGGAGAACTTTTTGTAAATCAATTTTATTAATATTGTGCTGTATCATTCATCAAATTATAATTACAATAGTTACTGTAAGGTGATTCTACTGTAAAATTTCCGGTGAGGGTGTTAAAGAAGTAAAAAGAAGTTGTGGCAATGGTATTATACTGTACACTGAAACTGTGGTAAGAGCATCATACTGTAAAACACATGTACAGTTAAGTTAGCTTACAAAACTAAACTAGAGAGAAAGAGCTTAAGAAGCCATGGGAATGTCTGAAAACACAGTACATACAGTACAAAACACCTGCACCTTTTTCAGGGGCGCAAGGGATGGGCAGGCAACACTGGATCCTGACCTGGCAGCAGTTTTTAGAACCCCACACCAAAAGAACCATGTCCGACTTAGCTATGTGATTAGTTTTTTCTTTTTATTAAAAGGGAAATCATTGCATCTATCTTATTTCATTTACTCATTGTAGCTCTGTATCAAGGCATCAACTAAAATGGCAAAAATACAAATACAAACTGGCGAGATATGGCCATATCCAGGTGATGGTTTAAACAACTTGTAATGTATTAAGGGTCAAATCAATGAAACAGTGTTATTTATATAGAGAATAGTTGACTCAGCTCAAAGGAAAATACATATAATCGTCATTAAATATATATATTTTTAGTACCTGATCAGCTGGAATTTATAACAACGATTGGCTTGGGCATTTGTCCAGTAAGAACATATGAAATCTTATCGAATCTAAGAAATATTATTTCAAGCAAGGCATTGGCAGATGTTAGTTTATGTGGGGTGTGGTCCATCTTCTTAAGGTGATCCTCCATGGTTCTTCACACTTGAGCGGCCCCCAGGGGTTGGCATTGGTCATTCCACTTCAGGTTCGGAGCACAAATGCCCTTGCCAATTACCATGGTTGACAAGCAGGACTCCAGCAGGAACTGTGTGCAGTTAACGGAATGTTTGGTGTGTAGTTGGTTGTCCTCCATAGCTCTAGTGTGAAATCCATTAAATCATATAATTCGGCTATAATGCCTTTCAAAACATGAGGGCAGGAAAAGTCTGGATCTTTGCGAGGAGTAGAGGGTGCATGTCCATTGGTACTTTGTATATGTCATGCACCAGGCTCATGGAACCGATGGAGTGCTGCTGATGTGTGTCAGCCTGTTCTGTGTGGTCAGCCATCAGCTGAGGTGCTGTCTGGGTGCCATGGTCATTGGTGTTGAGATGACTATTCATGGTCAGAAGGCAGTTTGCAGAAATCTTGGCGTGGTCTTTAGTAGAATAGCATTCTGTAGTGTTGTTGTTTTGCATGCCACTCGTAGTAAAAAAAAAACACTCTGATTTGTTTTTTTATGTCCTGCTGGTGAGGCCTCTTATGGGATAATCTCATTAAAGGTTCTGAGGATCTGTGTTGATTCATATAGCTGCACCATTCTGTTCTTAGGACAGGTCATATTTAGACTTGTCCACAGTGTTGAGGTGCATTCCTCCGATAACTTGTTGGGCTTGTTTCCTTGGATGATGCAATGTCCTTCAGGTCATCTGACGAATGTAGGCTGCTTCATAATCTCTCTGGGCGTCCTGTCTGGTGCTTGGCTGTTCCTGGTTGGCTGTGCCATCCATTGAATCTCTGCTGAAGGGTCTGGCACTATGGTGCTGTTGTGTGCCCTGCTGAGTCTGTTTAGGACACTGTGCAGATACAGAAAGGAATTTTAACTTTATTGAGTTAAAAGTCTTTATTGAGGCAGCCCAGGTGGTTGTTGTGTGGGTTGTGCTTAGGTGGTGGCTCACAGGAGGATGCAGATTTCACAGAAAGAAGGGTTTGGATCAGTTTGCAGTCTATAAGCAGATTTCAGTTCATCGCTATGATGTTCAGTTTAACTTGGTTCTGTTTAATTGTGTCCACTTGCATTTGGAGCTGTCTTGTTGCTAAGCCAAGTACTGGGCTGCAGCATGGGCTGTTTGCAGATAGTGTTCACAGGCATTGTTTCAGTTTTGCCTGCACCATTATTATGAGAGCTTCCGCCTGTTGGACTTTTTCGCCTCTCTGGCGTTTCCTCAAACTGCTCTCTGTGCTCTTTGTGGAGTTCTACAAAGGCATCCTGAATCTTTCCACTTCCTCGTGTAGCTCCTGGTCCTCTTCATCTGCTGTCACTTGCAGGCCTAGCTGGTTTGGGTGGTTCTGTGCATGCTCCTGGTTTCTCTGAGCTTCTTTATGGTTGACACATCTTTCATTTGGCTATAACAGGACGGTATGGTGCATCTAACTGATGTGTACAGCTGGTGACACAAACTAGACATCTATTGTCTTGGCTGTGAAGTGAGTGTGGATAATTGATGTAAGTGAGCACAGGAAAATACATCAGTAAAATTGCAGTAAAAATGTGTGGCAACCTAGGGGTTCATTCAGTGACTTAGACTATTTACTTCCTCAACATAATTACTGGGAATTTTCCAGATGGTTCAGACAGGTTCAAAAAAAAAAAAAAAAATATATATATATATATATATATATATATATATATATATATATATACAAATTACGTTGGGGGGGTTCTATTTTTTTTGCCAATGAATCAGACCACAAGTTGTAAGTTTACAAGGCTGTAGCCAAGGTGTTATACGGGTGCAATAACAACATGTACTATGCTGGAGTGTCAACCAAACACTGACATTGAATATATATATATATATATATATATATATATATATATATATATATATATCTTACAGTACATTCACAACGTTAACATATACACACACAATTTGTTTTGCAAATCTAGCAGACATGTTTGAAAAAACTACATGAATCTGTCAGTAATGAGCGTGGCTGGTGTAAACAATGTAAAAGTGAGCGTTGCTTGTTTTGTCTATCCACAGTTCTAGCTCTCACACCTCTCCTTAGTAAGCCGGTCGATTTGATACCTCATTCATGGCTCTACGACAAACTGTGCAGGAAGAGTTACGTACCAAAGTTAAAGTAGTAGTAGTATGCAGGAGAATAATAGTGATGCTTTGCTTCGCAAGCACCACTAATAAAAGGGGAATCAGATGCATTTAACCAGTTTAATCTTTGTTTATGTCCAGGTGTCAGGGACGACAAGAGATGCAATAGTGGTAAACAGTTTATTTCAAAACCAGAGAAAACAACACAATCAACTGATGTGTAACACAGAAAGTGGGAGCTTTGGCACAGGCGGGGAGGGGGAGAGGTACGCAGCAGGAACCGGGAGGGTGACGGGCAGAGCAGGAGAGTTAGCTGAGCAGCAGAAGAGCGGAGGCTTGGGCGACCAGGTGAAGAGGTGGAGGGAAACAGGAGAGGCACTGCAGGGTAGGAAGAGAGAGAGAGAAGCACTGGAACTTCTTTTGGGAAACAAACTGGAACAAACAAAACAACAACAAGATCTGGCCCGTAATCTTAGACGGGGCACAAGACAAGACTAGAGCGGGTCAGGAAACCGGCAAAAACAGAGACGATCTGACAACAAACGGAAAACACAAGGGAGTAATAAAGGGGAGATAATGAACATGAACTAAGTGATTAATATTTCTTTAGGTTTCAGATATACTATCAGACAAATGTGACAAATTTAAGTGTGGCTATTGTGCATTGTTCCTAAGACAGTTAAAATATTAAAATAAAACAATGTATAAATTAATATTCTTAATATTGTACTATAATAAGTAATTAGTAATAAGTTTATAATACTGGCCTGGCGAAAATAGCAAGACATAGTTAGCAACAGATGATCTTGCAAATTCTGAAGTTTATTGAGGCCATGGTGGCCTGTCATGTGTGTTTCAGTCATCTTGGGTAATAATTGCTTCTAAAACACAAAGAAAAAGCAATTTCCTCTTTTTGGCTCTTGTGTCACCCCTATAAATAATTACAGCCCATTCAGGCTCATTTGCACTCTGAAAATGTCACTGATGGAATAGAAGTGACCCTTCACTTGGCCTTCTTGGAAATGTTGCTTTCTGTTGTTGCCATTCAGAAACAGTTTTTAAGTTCCCTGGGATCAAGTTTTTTTTAATAAGAGGTCTGAAAACAGCCAGCCAAGTTTTTGGGACATATACCAACACCAATAATAAAAAATAGTATGTAGTGGATCAATAATTTCCAAGAACAATTTATTTTAGCAAGTAGGTATAGGATCTAGCATACATGTTGTTGATTTAGATTAATTTTGACAGTTCATCTTTATCTAAAGTAGAGAACGACTGGAGCTGTTCCTTGGGCAAATTATGATGTGCCATCTGATGTGATTGTGTTGCAGGCATGTGCATGTTTATGATTTTTTTCTTTGACAGTATCTATTTTGTTAAAGAAATTCATAAAGTCTATTATGATATTGACAACTGTTGAAATGTGATGCTTTATTTTTGGTTAATTGTGTCACTGTAGCCACTGTATCAAATATCTAGGGTTGGTTAATTGTATCACTGTAGCCACTGTATCAGATATCTAGGGTTGTTTATTTTCTTCTAAAAATATATAAAAAGTAGGCAGATCTGAAGATCATTTGAAAGAGCAGCCAATTAGGTAAGTAAATTAAGTGTTACAAGTTTAATGTATTGATTCATAGAAATTAGTCATATCTATGTTTTATCTACCCTGTCATGTCAAGTCTGTCATGGTCTTGACTAAAATGCGTTTATTATTAATGAAAAGCTAAAATTATTAACAGTAAGTTTTAATATCTAATTATGAGTTTCAGAAGAATTTTTACATCGAGGAGATCGCTTTTTATAAAGCCTCAAATGGTTTAATCCAATACATTTGATGTTGATTTCTGCATGATATGTTAGTTGGCCTGAACAGGCCATTTTGCAAGATTCATATGCATTCAAAAGCGCGTCAAGAAATTTCGACAGAAGTCGCAGCAGGTAAAGTATTCTGAATTTCTTCAGATGTAAATTCTACATCTTTTGATTAAATTGTGTAAGAATTTAATTGCTGTAATCTAAATCAATCTTTGGGCAGCATTTTAAAAGGGTGCCAAAAGATAATGGTGCCTTAAAATGAAAAGGTATGTACCGTTTTAAAGTTAATGTCTGTCATGATTATCACCACTGTAGGTCGTTCCTGCTGCATAGAGAACAATTGCATTAACTCGCCTTATTGTAAATATCGATTAAAAATAAAAACCTACAAACAGATATGGAAATATATGCAGTAGTTAGAGGAACATGTCAGCCAGTTCATGTAAAATAAGCTGTCCTGAAATATCATAAAAATGAATTGTATTTTTAATCTCCAGTCAGCATTCATATATAATACAGTAATACACAAAATATCATGATCCAGAATACCACATAAACTTGAGAACTGACAAGCCATACCTTGAGCAGCAATATATTAACATTTAAAGGTATGATATATTCATATTTTATTTATTTGTACACGTACAATCTTTAGAATTAACAAATTTGATCCCACTTCTCTTCCTTTCTACTAAATAGTGTCACAAAAATGACTTCATGCAATGATGTTATGCCTGGAGAAAAGCAAAGTATGCTTGGTATCAGGAATTTGTGCTTTCAGGTGGATTGGTTTCAAATGTAAAGGTCGGTGAGCTAATTTTTGAAGCAAGGTTTTTTTTCAAGACTCAGTATGTTGACTTGACTTTCTGTAAGATGGTGAAACCACAAGCTATTAAAACTTTTGGCCCAGGTTTCGTTGAGCTAACACATCTAATTGTTATTATTATTATTAGTAGTAGTAGTAGGGGTGGAATAAATTCTGTTTCACTTTATTGTATACTTCCACACACACAAACCCTTGAACCTTCCATAAAAATAATCATATATGAAGTTTTACAGTTAAAGTGAAAAACAAGGGCAGTCACAGGTTTCACTGCGCAGGATTTGCAATGCAAAATGTGCCCGTTGCTTGATATTTTGTTTATAATTTCAGTATATATCAGTATGTCAGTGTTTTAGCATAAAATGTTCCCGCTTCACCGCTTCACGCTTCACCGCCCGTCACCCTCCCGGTTCCCGCTGCCCCGCTCTCTCCCTCCCCGCCTGCGCCGGAGCCGCTCTGCATCTGTATCTGTTGACTTGCCTGCATTGTTTGACTCTCTCTGTTTTTGAATAAACCTGTTAACCGCAATTGGATCCCTGTCGTGTTCGTCAATGCAGCAGGCTTATATTCAATACACAAAAATCACTTACTTGCAGACAAAGGTTTTCAAAGTGGTTTGTAAACAGTGTTCAGTGAATGACTGTGTAAGCGGTTAAATCTCCTTCTGTCGCAAAATATTTTTATGATGCAAATTTAATGTAAACCCAGTAAGTTCAGAATATGATGATTCAGATGAGGACATGTGTGAAGATGACGCGCATAAAGATGATGATTATGTACCACACACTGACTCTGAATTTGATTCGGATACAAGTACTCTGGATGTCTCAAGTCTGTCCCAGAGTCCCCTCTCACGGAATAATGAAGAATTTCTTACTACAACAAAAGCCATACATGAAACAACAGATGACACAAGAGAAGAAATAAACAGGTGTTAATGGGATAAACTACTGTTACATTTGTCAAAAACCTCAGTCAAAGCTTGCCAGACATCTGGAGACAAACAAGACAGATGCAAAAGTGATGAAAGCTGTCAGTTATCCAAAATGCTCAGTAAAAAGACGACGACTTCTAGACAAAGTTACTGAATCGTAACTTCCAGCAATTTAGAAGTTCTCAAAAATGGAACAGGACAAATTTAATTAAAAAGAACATCTAAGCAGTCTACATTTATACACTTTGTCTATTGCAAAGGAATGTTTTCCCACAAAATAATTGGGGTGACACTCTCGCAAATGCCACTTCATGCCCGGAGTCTACAAAAGAAAAATTATTGAGCTTGGCCACAACTGCTCACTCTGTATTCTCCAAAAGTATATCTAAAGGGGGCTGGAAGCTTCTTGACCCAATGAGACTAGATGATATAACAGCAGATGTTTGCAATGATTTTGGCATTTTGCAGCTGGCACAAACTCTGTACAACAAGCATGGTAATGACCCTACAAAACATGTGGGTCATTAAGTGAACTTGCACGTGTTGTTGGTTTTACATAGTGATTCAGTATACACCATTGAAGATGCTGTCAAACCTGGAAATTTTAACAAAGTTGTCAAAGCTGTGAAAGTGTCTGGTTTTGATGAAGAAAACCACACTTGCACAGCACCAAGTCTTACTTTTAAAATAGGGCATTCTCTGCAGCAAATAGCTGACAATTTACAGTAGAAAAATGACAACTTGATCAAATCAACTGAAGCTTTTAAGTCACTGTACTCCGCAAAGTGGTGTGTTCACACTCTGCCCTGAACACACTTTTGAACAGAAATTCAACAAACCATTGACTTTACCTTGCACCCAGAGAGGAAGGTCCTTGGAGGAAAGCCATACTCGTTGACCGCAGACGTACACAGGATGAGGGGTATGGCGACGGTCGGCGGCTGCCTTGGTGCATCTCGACGTCTGGGCCAAGACCCCCCTAACCCTCTTCTAGGTGCGTTTACAGCACATGATGAAGGCTAGGGCCGATGGCACCGCAGCCTCTGGTTCCTGAGTGGGAAACAGAGGGGGGACATAACCAATGGAAGACTCGAAAGGAGACATACCAGTGGACGCGACCAGAAGGGAATTGTGGGCGTACTCCGCCCAGGAGAGCTGGTGGCACCAGGAACTCAGATTCTGTGATGTCAGGCAGCGGAGGGTCCTCTCGAGGTCCTGGTTGGCGCGCTCGCATTGCCCATTAGTCTGAGGATTGAAACCGGACGACAGACTTGATATGGCCCTGATCTGTCCACAGAACTCTTGCGAGAACCAGGAGATAAACTGCGGGCCCCTATCGGACACAACATCAGTGGGCAAACCGTGCAACCGAAAGACGTGGATGACCATAACTTGAGCTTGGGCAGGGAATGAAATGGACCGCCTTGGAGAAACGGTCCACCACCATAAGGATGATGGTGTTGTCATTAGAGGGGGGCAGGCCGGTGACAAAGTTGATGGTGATGTGGGACCATGGGTGTGAGGGAATGGGCAAAGGGTGAAGAAGACCTGATGGCAGTGTGGAAGAGGTCTTGCCTTAAGCGCAGATGGGACAGGCCAACACGAACTGCCTGACATCGGTCCCCATAGAGGGCCACCAAAATCATCGGCGGATGGCAGCCAATGACCTCCGAATCCCCGGATGGCAAGTCAGCTTGGTTGAATTCCCCCACTGAAGGACATCAGGACGCAGCGCAACCGGCACAAACAACCGGCCCTCGGGACACCCTTCTGGGACCTCGACTCCCCGACCGGCCTGCTGCACTCGCTGCTCGATCCCCCAAGTAAGCGATCCTACTGCTACGCCTTGGTTCAGGATGGCTTCGGCCGGAGCACGCCACCCGGAGGACTCAAAGGCGTGCGGGAGGGCGTCGGGCTTAGTATTCTTGGAGCCTGGCCGGTAGAAGAAGTTGAAGCGCCCAAAGAGGAGCGCCCACCGGGCCTGGCGCGAGCTCAACCTCTTGGCTGAATGGATGTAACGGAACATTCCAGCCACAGGAGGCCGCCAGGGTACTGAACTCGATGGCATAGTCTGTGGCAGAGCGACCCTCCTGTGACAGCCATACCAGTTTCAACGCCGCCTCGTCACCCCAGGCCGACCAATCGAACAGCTCGACCATCTCCTGCTTAAACGTCGAGAAGTTCTCACAGCATGGCGCTGTGAGATCAACAGGGAACAGGTGTGGGAAGTAACGAAGAAACAAGGAAACAAGGAGGGCAGGGGAAACGCAGACGCTGGGACACATGGCGCGCCGCCAAACAATGCCGCGTGCCCCGACAGAAAACAACAACAGAACACGAAGAACAAACACGGACTGGGATGATCACACTGTGGACCTGACAGAGACTTCTTTATTATTATCTTCACAATCTGCTTAGTTTGACTACTTATCTGCCTGGTTGTCTCTGCTTTCTGTGTAAACTTTCAGCCCAGTTAGATTCTACAAATTAGTATTTATTCTTTGTAACAGCAGTGCGATGTTATAGCTGCAATCAGTAACATTGTGTCTTTGAAACATTCCTTAACCACTTGACATTTATTTCAAAATCAGACCTGACAATTGTAATCCAAAATTATAACTAATTACTATAAGCCTTTTTAATTACAAAATCAAACAGACAGTTTAAAACATTAAAAATTTTATTACAGGTTTCTGTTTTAACCAAAAGTTACGGGGTGCAGCTGTAGCACATCATTGGTTCCTTGCTGCTGTCACTCCGTTGCCTTGCTTACTGGGAGCTTACGGGGGGGTTCAGTAAATTCTGTTAATATAGCTTTTATTTTAATGTTTCGACTATAGTCTTAAATATGTCACTTTACTTTTGTGGGTGTGTGGTGCTGGGATGCACTTAATGATATTGCTGCAAACTCTGTATGGTTTTTACATTCCTGTCCATGGTTTTATTGCACATTCTTTATGTAATGTAAAACTCCTGCTCTTTCACGTAAGATGGAAAGGCATGTCTAGTTTTATAGACACCTGTTATTTATTATATTATCATGTCCAATTAATCGATCAAGTACAGTTTGTAAAAGTACTGAAACAAATTTGTTCTAAGATACTGTCATGATTTGCACGTGTCAAGATCAAATCTCTACTCCTTGCATACAAAACCACTACTGGCTCCGTACCAACCTAGCTTTACAAACTCATTCACATCTACACCCCTTATAGGTCCCTATGGTCAGCGAAAGAACGTTGCCTGGTAATACCCTCTTCAAAGGGCATGCTATCACTTTGCTCGCAGGTTCATCTTCACTATTCCTTCTTGGCGGAATAATCTCCCAAACTGTTTATTCTGCTGCATCTCTCACTACATTCAAAAAACAGCTAAAAACCTTAGTTATAATTAGTGGGGATGGAATTCCCCAAAGTTTAGGTTAGCTTGACTGAATTGTTTCTCATGATCTTAAAAGTCTTTTGATCTGAAGTTATCTTAAATGTTTAAAATTATTTTGTATTGTATTGTTTGTATTGTATTCTTGTAAAATTATATAAAATAATAATAATAAAATGCAAAGAGTACATATTCGCAAATTCTAGTCAAAGACTGGCTACTTAAAGCTAAAATAGTCTGATTTATTTTTAATCACAGCATATTACCCATACTGTAGATACATTTGGGTTATTCTAAAGTTTTGATGAATTTACTATTATTCTAAAATGTAAAAAAATATATATATATATATATTGGGTAACTGACCCTAAACCTGTGAACAGTACAAAACAGAGACGTTTTGTTGTATACTCACACTAGGCACTCTGAAGTGCACCTGAGCACGTTTGACCCCAAAAGCCTGGTTCGTCTGACCAGTTTGATTGCTCCGAACCATGCCCTGACACAGGTTCAATCGGGCTTGGGCACAGTTTGCATATAGTGTGATCGCTAACAAGAAGAAGCTACAGACACAGCTACACATTACGACAACAAATACCTTCTTGGATAGTACATTTTTCAATTAATTTAAGCATATTTAGGTTTATAACGGGTCTGGTTCTCATCTTGATGAACAGAAATTGTAGTTTGCGAGTAAAGCTGCAAATTGTTCTATCAAGTCAGCCATCTCCGTAATAATCTTATAATATGTGCTGTACAATCACAAGTGAAAATTTCTACACAGAAGTGATACATTTATTAGGTAGTGTATTAAAAAAGGGTGGTTGGTAGCAGTTGGTAGATGCCTTTCATATTTGGCACCCAAACGCTGGAACAGTCTTGCCAGTATTGTCCAGGTGGCAAATACACTGTCAGTTTAAATCTAGATTAAAGACCCACCTCTTTAATCTAGCCTACACATAGTCCTATGGAATTATTAATAAACAAATCCCATTGTTTAGATGCATTTTCAATTGTCCATTTTCAGAAATTTTATGGTATTATTGCAAATCTCCTAAATCCCCATAAAATTTTATCTTTTTACTATGGGCCATCTCCATGTAAACCGGAACAGAATATCTTGCTTAATATGATACCTGTCATCTATCATGTTAATTGACTAAATGTTGCATAGTCCGAAGAAGTACATGCTGTTTCAGTAAACAATCTGAATATATTATCTTCTCATAGACCAGTGAGAGAGGTACAAGCCTTTGCAAGTAATGTCAGGTATTTCTAATGCATGTCCATTCATTCAAATGGTCCAAATGTGTGTTAGGTTTCATCAGTTAATCAACTTTTTATTCATAAACCAGCTGCAAACCTAGTATCCCTAATTAGCTTTATTAATATACATCTTATAATAAAAATTTACAGTGATAACATGTATTTTACATGTTATACATGTTTGATATTTTTTCAGTTTTACTTTTCATTATATGTAAAGCTGCTTTGAAGCAATGCAACATTGTAAAAAGTGCTATATAAATAACACTAAATTGATATTTCCGCCATGAAAATTTTTGCATTTAAATTTAAATTTTGAAAAAACTACTTTTTTCGAACTCTTCCCTATGCCATTTGTTCAATTTGCTCAAAATTTGGTGTCGCATCTAGAGACACCCCTGACAAAAAGTTATGGAATTTGTGTCAATACCTATTACCATTCTCGTATACCATGTCTACAAATTATTTCAGCAAGCACGCAACAGTGTATATGAGGCTTTATCTTGGCAATGCTTTGTTGTATTGACATGAAACTTGGTACATGTCATCACAGGCATGACCTAAGGATGCATGCACAGTTTTGTCATAGCATCACTGACTGGCCCAGATATATGAAAAATGACTATTTTGCTTATAAAGTATTTGTGAATACTCTGGTCTACAGTTATGAGAGTGGTCTCTTTAGATTCCTTGAGGCATGTCCAACAAGTCCAACAATATCTGATGTTCTGTGGTAAGCCGTTTTGGCATCACCCATTTTCAATTGTTGCAAAATGCAGTATTTAACAAATCATTACAAAGCTTTATATGGTTCATCCTCACCACATTCTGATGTAACCTGCAAAGTTTGTGGCCAGCACCACCAAGTGGTCAAAATATATAAAATTTGTAAAAAAGCTTATAAAATATGATTACAGTAACATATTGTTATGCAACTTCTTTCTTTAGATTCTTCGGCTCATTCCAAGTACTAAGATACCATATATGTCCTAGTCAATGCTACTTCCTGTCAGTTTTGTACTATATTAAAAACCTACTTTTTGAGTTTGACAAATTTGCACAAAACCTGGTATGTGGCATCCAGAAACACTTAAAAAAAGTTGTAGAATTTGTGTTAATTGCTCAGATCTTACCGTGTCAATGATTTTGACAACATGCATTTACAACAGACTTCAGGCTGTATCTTTGCAAAACTTTAATGCATTGACTTAAAACTTTGTAGGTATCATTGTCACAACATCCTGACTGCCTCTTTTAAAATAATTTTTGTTGATTATTGTTGATGTCTACATGTTGCTCTTGTCATGTTACTTGTGCCTTGAGTCGTCGTGTTGTGTTCCCTGTTTCCAGTGTTAGTTTTGTTGGTTATTGGTGCATATCTATGTGGTGCTCTTGCCATGTTCCTGGGGTCATGTTCAATTTGCTTGGATTACCGTTTGCATTTTGTACTTCAAACATTACTGATTTGCATTTTTATCATGCCTATTTGTTCTATCTTTGTTTCAGTATGTGACAATATGTAGCTGTCTATGTCCAATATTCTGTTCTGTCCAATGTTAAACTAAACATTTACATCTGCGTAAATAAAACGTCCCAGGCACGTAATTGAATTACCATTAAATTAGTTCACAACTTGGTCTTGTAACCATTTGCTAATAAACACAATTACATTTGTTTAAAACATTTCCAGTCACAACACTGGAAAATCAAAATAGATTTAATATTACATATGCTGCTCTTTTAATGTTGTTCTGTATGGGGAAATAGCCTACATCAGGGGTTTTCAAACTGTGGGACACGACCCACTTGACGACCCCACAAATGTATGTTATGGTAAAAGAAACAAAACCAGCCCGAAAATGAACAAACTATTTTTCAGAGATGATTTTTTTAAAGGAATCATTTAAATTAAAACACATTCACACACAGGAATCAGGAGACTGAATCAACATAGGATTCATTGAATGACTGAATAACTTGTCTAATTCATTTGTGTTGAACTGTCACGTGTCTGCGTCAGTAACGTTCGATGCGCTACGTTTGACCACTACAGCATTCAATGACTGCACAGTGTATGTTAAAATGGAAAAGTTTTTAAAACTAAAGGCATCACAGCCCTGTGTGAAGCCTTCAGATCAAGTCAAAATGACAAAATCTAAAAAGGAGCCACACAGAAAATATGACCAGTCGTACCTTGATCTTAGTTTTATTGTGGAGGTTCAGTGTTGCATTTGCTCTACAACTTGACAAAAGCACAGATGTTGCACAGTTAACGGACTTATGCCAGGTATGTTGACTCCACTGACATTGTTGAGGATTTCTTATTTTGTGAATAAATAAAATAATGAACGACGGGTTGATATTTTTGACTGCATGAATGGATACATACTAGCCGAGGGCTTACAGTGGGAAAAGTGTATGGGTCTCTGCACGGACGGAGCAGCGGCGATGACAGGCAAGAAAAGTGGTCTTGTTGCTCAAGTAAGAGAGGTTTCCCCATTAGCTACTTTCACCCACTGTTTTTAACATTGAGAAGCCCTTGCCAGTAAGAAACTGCACCCGGATTTAAATGATGTCTTGCAGACAGCCAATCAAAATAGTTAATGCTATCAAGGCCGGGGCACTCTCCTCCGATTTTTCACATCGCTATGCACAGAAATGGGCTCAGAACATCAGCACCTGCTTTTTCACTCCGAGGGCAGGTGGCTATAACGGGGTAAGGTGTTAACTCGTCTGCTTGAGCTACTAGAAGAGGTCTCACAGTTTTTACCAAATGTTGATTCTCCTCTTGCTGTACACCTGTCAGGCAGTGAATGGTGTGCGAAGCTTGCCTATCTGTCGGATATATTCACTCATATAAATTAACTGAGTGAAAGCATGCAAAGTCCATCATCATCCATCCTGTCATATATCGACAAGATCACAACTTTTACCAGCAAGCTGAAAATGTGGCGCTCCCGAGTGGAAAAGGGACTGTGGGACATGTTTCTATCACTGTGTGCCACTGGGACTGGATATGGGGACCCCTTCAGTAGTGAGTCAAGCGAGCACTGTATTGTAACAGGAATAGCAGAGGAGGAGCTGATAGAGGTCGCTTCAGACAGGAGCCTTCAGCTTCTTTTCAGAATCTTGGACAGTTCTGGGTATTTGTTGCCAAGGAATGCCCCACCTTAGGAGCTGCAGCAAGTTTTTCTACCATTTACCTGTGTGAGAGTGGATTTTCTGCTCAGACTGCAATGAAAACAAAATACAGATCTCGTCTGCAGCCATCACAAGGCATGCGTGTCAGTATGACAATAATTCCTAGATTAGAAATGTTGTGTTACAAGAAGCAGGCACATCCTTCTCACTAATAAATCTCCCTTGCTTACTCTTAAGCTCTAAGTAGTTTTAAACAAATTTTCAGTTCTTGAAAAATTGTATTGCATATGTCTGTAAATCAGTAGCTCTCAGTACTTAGTTATTCCTCATAATTTTAACATAACTATAAGGCTGCTGTTTTGAAATCTGAATGCTTATCATATATTTCTTTTGTATATATTTGCATTTTGGTATTGCAATAAATTGTAGCTATATTTCATTAAGTGAGTCTTGAGATTGATTGTACTTGTCTAGGTGAATCCTGGAATGAAAAAGTTTGGGAACCCCTGGCCTACATAACAGCGCATGCCTCCTGAGTTTCCACTCAGAGCGCGCATGGCGGAATAGCGTCTGCCAGGATATAGCGTTGCTCCGACGTGGTACGTTTTATTTCACAACAATTTATATCAATGTCTTGAATATTTAAATCAGTGTTTTGAAAATAACATTTTAAAATGTTATATTAACTTCCAAATTCTAAGGTCATGACAGTTTACAGATATGAGATTTTGTGTGTTTGTTTGAGTACAACTCCGAAATGTACGACTATGACAGTTAACAGACACGACACTTGTTTTCACAACAGCTCTGTTACATGGACGACATGCAAATTACGACCATGAAGTGTGGTGTGTGTGAAACGACTGTCAAAAATACGTCATCAAGGTCACATTACTATCTTGCTACACAGAAGGGCATTACTATCCAAGGGAAAATTAATCGATTCAACGAAGTGCAAATGCGTCCCACCACTGTTTTAAACCACTGGCGCCAAAATGGCGGATCAGCAGCCAAACGCTCACTATTTTTTTTTTCAAATTCTGACATATTACTAATAACAGAGAGGAGTAATACTACAGCAATAGTTTAACTATAGTAGGTAAGATTAGCTCTCAGAGAACATGTAGGTGCAGAATACAGCTGTCTTCTGAGTACATGTAGGTGCAGAATACAGCTGTTTAAGAGGTCATCACTGCAGCCTGTAGCACGATGAGATAGGCCTACATAACAGAATTTGCAATTGTTATTAGTGGTGTCCGAATTTGAAATAAATGAGTGAACGCTTGGCTGCTAAATTGACTTTTGTGTTGATATTTATTACTATTAGACAAAGTTCTCTCTCTTATTAGTGTTAACTATTATACATGTCCGAATTTTAAAAAACCTCACCTGAGACGATGAATGAGCGCTTCCCTCAGATTGTAAATGTAGAAAAAATAGACACAAAGTGTATGTATAAGTTCTGTAATCTTTATTATTTTATTTTAATTGTTAAATAGGCTATTATACGCCACTGATAGCAGTTGAAAGCAGAGTTACCATGGCAACCAGAACAGACAACAGTACAGCAACTTCTCCAGTCGGTTATGACAAAACATGACAACCTCAGAATACTTAACATTATTTACCTTCTAGTTAAAGTGTTTTGGTTCATATTTATTCCTGTGTAATTGTTTAGTATTTTTTATCTTGTCCACTAACATTATGCTTTTTTATGTTCATTTAAAACTGTGATATAATTTTTTTAAGGAAAATGTATTGTCCAAGACAATATACAAACCCATCAAATAATCCCTTGCACACTTGGGTAATGCTTAGGTTATAAATAATACCTAAACATTATAAATAATTTTATAAATAATTAATAAATAAATAATTTAATAAATAAATATTTTTAATAGTGTAGTCAAGCTATGGTGTCAAGCTTAAAAATAAATTAAGTACATGAAATAAATTCAGTAAACTGAATACATTTGAGTTAGAGTCTCCTCATTTACATTTTATATTGGTTTGGGGCAATTAAAGGACATACATAATTTGACTACTGCATGTCCTTCCCTAAGAAGAGAAAACAAATCTGAAAATACAAAGTAAAAAACTACCAAATTACTTGTAATTACAAATTAACTAACTAACAAATTAACTAACTAACACATTACATTGTAAAAAGTGAAGGTGCAGTTGTTGACTTAAAGAGCTATTTTTATCTGAATCTACCCATAAAATTAATTATGTTTATGTAACACAAAATAGGGTTCAAACCTAGTTGAGTTACATTGAACCAACTTACAATTTCTAACATAGCTTGGGATGGACACATTCAGCACATGCACACTATGTCAGCCCCAGACATAGAGGGTAGTATAGAGTTTTCTACAGGACCGCTGCTCTGAAGGACAGAGAAAAATAAGAGTTAAAGTTCAGAGATTCCCCTGTAGATTAAGGTAAACAATTGGAAAATAACAGAGAAATCTATTTTACCCACTGGTTGTGTGTGATGTGAAATTTTCCAGTTGCACATGTATACAGGCCAACTGCAACAATGTTTTATGCAATACCTCACTTCAGCTGCCAAAGTTATTGCATTGTAGTGTACTGTGTCATATTTATTGTGCAATAGTTACACCTATTGCTGCTGTGGTGTTGTGGATGCACTGTATTGCTAACTAATTTCATTGTTTATTATGCAGTGACAATTAATGTGGCTTGATTGGAATTTTGAAGGACAAAACTGTAACCTTTTCATGTTAGTGTATGTTGCTTCAGTGTTGTCTGTCACTTGCAGAGTTAAAATATTTGATCCCAGCAAACACAGAATGTTACCCTAACGTTAGTATTAGCTTTGCAGACTTGTCGTGCAAGACAAAATGTTCAGTGCTTTCGTCCTTTGTAAGTCGCTTTGGATAAAAGCGTCTGCTAAATGACTAAATGTAAATGTATTTAGTTCCCGTTTGGTTATTTTGGGGGAACCAAACAATGTTCTAGGAACGTTCTTTTTTGGTTTTAATTGTTGCAAACATAAATATATAACGTTACTAAAACGTTGCAGGGTGGTTATTTTTAAATAACCTAAAAATAACAGAACGCTGTGGTGCAATATAAATTAACGTTCCCAGATGTTGCAGGGTGGTTATTTTTTAAAATAACCCTAAAATAATTTACACATAAGATTCCATAGTGGTTGTTTTTAGGTTATTTTTACAACTAAAAATAGCCTTTCCAAACTTTAAGTATACTGTAAAAAGCAAAAATCATAAAACGTGATTATTTTATTCTTCCTTTACTGCGCACCTCTGATCTGCACGCTCTTCTCCAGCACACACTTTGTGTTACAGGAAGACGCGTAGTAGGAAATTTTTAAAAATAACGGTCACTTCGTTTTACTGGCTGACTGAGTAACTGTCATGTGTCACGGACTAACGAACCCAGACGCAGACAGCGTTAAACAGAAAAATTCTCCTTTATTAATAAAACAAAACAACAACCCACGAGGGGGTAAAACGGGAACCAAAACAGCAATAGAACTTGAACAATGCTCTAAAAACCGGAGCTTAAATGAAACTAAAAAAAAACCGGGAAAAAACAGACAGGGCAGACGCGGGACAAAAACACGACCAGACAAGACTCACTGTGACTAGGAACAAGATACAAGAAACGAGACACTAGAGAGAGACACTAGATACTAGAAAGAGAGAGAGAGAGAGAGAGAGAGAGTGCGCGAAATCAGCACAAATGAGACAAGAGAACAAGGGGGCGGGGCCAAGACGCGTGACCGGAGAGCACATGGTGAATGTAAACAGAACAGAGGCCATGTGCTTCCACACGAGACGAGGACCCAGAGCGCGCGTTCTGGTCATCCCTGTCCGTGGCCAGCTACTTCCACCATGCCTCTGCCATCCTGGACTGCTGCGCCAAGACCTGGTCCCTGGCCCCGATTATATCGCCAGGATCCTGACATGCCCTGTGTGTTGTGTCAGCGTGTTGTTTTGATCCCGACTCCTCCTTGTCTTGGTTCTTGTTTCTTGGAGTCGGGATCAAAACAACACGCTGACACAACACACAGGGCATGTCAGGATCCTGGCGATATAATCGGGGCCAGGGACCAGGTCTTGGCGCAGCAGTCCAGGATGGCAGAGGCATGGTGGAAGTAGCTGGCCACGGACAGGGATGACCAGCAGGTGGAGCTACTGCCACAGGTTGTGGGCACCGGAACCGAGACGTGGGACCCAAAGCTGGAGGGTCCGGTCTTAGAGAACGCCCCATCGTTGGAACATGGCCAGGACGAACCACCGCAGGAATCGACCTGGGAGCAGGCACTGGAGCCGACCTGGGAGCAGGCACTGGGACTGAGACAGGGACAAACGTCTGTACACACACACACATATATATATGGCATATCTTCTGAGTGATTCCGAAGAGATTTGGCAGGCCTAGTTGGGGAGAACATGATTTTATGTTATGAAGTTATGGTTTACGGATGAGAAGAGGGAAGTAAGCCTATGTTGCACTAAACTAAACAATGGCAAGAAATAAATGTACTGATATTCTAATTGTGTATTGATACAATAATTGTTTATTCATTTTTAATGTCATTCTCATGTTTGATATCATTTTAAAGGTCATGGTGTGATGGGTAAAAAGGTGTAATTTCTTTAATTATGGGATAAAGTACATTAGAGGGAGAAAACTTAATAGAAAACCTACACTTCTGTTATGGGTGTGCTTCTCTCAAGACATCTGGGTACTGATTATCTCAACAGGGGTCTTTCAGGTCACGAGAAACTGACCAACCAAATACTGAACAGACCACAAAGTTTATGACTCTTTGTCTTATCTGTGTATATAAGGTGGCTAGGCAAAAGACTCGGGGAAGCTTTCTGTAACCAGAACTTCCCACACAACTGCTGCTGTGTGTCTCATTTGCCAGGTATGATTTAGACTTTGTACCTTGTTTTATTCTGTTGATCATGTATTGTTTTTCTTTGTATTCAAATTCATATGATGTCTTTTACTTCTCTAAATTGATGTTTTAACCTGCCTGGCAAATAAATAGTTTTTTCTTAAAACATTGTAAGTTCTTAAGAAATTGTTATTACCGGTAGATTAGAAGGAGTCCAAGGTTACCGCAAAATTAGTGTCAGGATGTGATCATACTGGGGACTTGTTGAAAGGAGCTAGGAGCACATCAACCAAGATCTCCAGGTTTCTGTCTATCACCTGTCTTAACAAGTTGCATGATCATGACTAAGACAACTGTTACTAGATCTGAGCAAGTATGAAACAGCCAGGTTTAATAATATTAGTTTACCCGGCAACCTCTGAGTAAGATCAAAATGACCGTTTTGTGATCGTGGGATCCGCGTATATATCAGCCGGCGCGAGACTCAGTGCGACCTTGGGTCCCTAATGAAAGAATAACTAAGAGTATGGGAATCTCCAAGTAATCAAATCTAAATTATGATCAACAGATAATTTGAAATCATTAATCTAAAATTAATATAAAATTTGAGTCAGATTGGAACTAACCACAGGGTCAATAAAACTAAATTGTAACAAATTAAAGAAATTTGTAGGAATGCTATGGAAAGGCAGAACACGTGAGATACCTTCACCCACACCATTGGATTCCGTCGTTGGGCCAATGGGTGGTCCTTACAGACAGAACATCAGAAAGTTACGTTGTGGCAACGAATCCAGGAATTTCACTTTTCCGGTTGTCACAATTTAACTAGTTACGTTGCCACAACGAAAGTGTGGTCGTCAGATTACGTTGTCAGTAAGTAACCGCAACGTTGTTTCAACGTCCTGTGTTTATTCATATATACATGATGAATGCAAACCAAATTATGAATTTATCATAATTTGGTAAATTCAGATTACAAATGTATTTCGAGAAACATTAAAATATTTTTGATTAAACAGCTGTCAAAGAATGAAGAATGACCAGTTTTGTCCAAACAATGGCTACTCAATCTTCAGGCAGACAATTCTAAAGAAACAACAACAAACAAAACACATTTTCATCTGAACCTTTTTAAGTATTAATTCAAGACAATTCTTTTTAAAGATAAACTATGGAATTTTATGACAAGGACATGTTAATGCACCTAAGATTTGTTTTTAACAGGATTTGTTTAGTCTGCTGATAAACTGTTACTTCATCTAGGAATAATAGACCAATTGTCCAATTAAAGGAAAAGGTAAGCTTTTTTTATTTAACCTTGTATCTCTTAACCTTGTACACAACAAAATCCACAGTGTTAACCCAGACACATTAACACATTTAATGTTTAACATGGTAAATCTTTCAAGATCTCAGAGAATGATAAAACAACTCCAGAACAGCATCTACCATCTTCACTTATTACAAACCAGTTTGCTTTATTTCTTTCGTACAAGTACTAAGGCTTTTTGAGAATTAACAGTTAACAGTGATGTTACGTTGCAACTAACAGTTAGTGTATGCTTTAGTTGGCTTTAGTAATTTATTGTTAGTTTTCCTGATTAACCACTATAACGCTGTGCTTATAAAACACATTTGTTGTAGCAAGGGAAACTCAGTTGATGCTGACTGTCTATTAATTGTGACATAATCATGATGATGATATAAAAAATGGACTGTATAATAATCATTAAATAAACACATTAAGTGTGTACAAACGCCGTCGGACAGGCAACGCCAGACGCTCATAGAAAACGTTCACACTCATAAAAATGTGTTCTATTTTTAAATATGAGGCTCAACGCTTCACGGCGATATTTTTGTATTCTCGTAGGCAGAGTCGTAGCAACAGGGCAGGCAAGTGCCTGGGGGCCCCCGACGGCTGACAATTTAAGCAATAAGAAATGTCGTTATTAATATAACACGGAGCAACATTTCTGCATCCCCCCTAGGGGCCCCCCTCTCTTGTTACGCTGACTGTGCTGCTTTTCCCCGAGATGCACCGGTCGCCGTTTTCAAACTTGCGAAGCGCTTGTGGTTCTGTAGAAAATGCATTTGCTAATTTAAACATGAAGAGGACTTATCCGTCTGGCATCCAGAAACGAAAATGAAAGCAAAAAGAGGAAACAGGACAGCGGTAAGTGACAGAGATAAGATTGGTTTAAGGATAATTGTAAGACTAACAGATGTTTTTGTTGTTAATTCCAGCTTGTTTTCGTTTCATTATTTGCATTACGGCTTTCCAATAAGCCGCCGCAGTTGGTAATAAGAGTGAGCAAGTTTAGAACGCGTACAGAGTCCATGCAAGCAGAAAAAGATGCGAATAAATATCTTTCTTTATTATTCTCCAATAAAGATTGTTCTCAAACATGACTTCTTGCGAGTTTTGCTTGTTCACATGCATGTATAAACAAAGTCCATACCATGAGAACACAACACAATCATAGTCCAAAAATTGCACGCTACTCTGCCGTGCGGTCAAGACTGTGTGCTTCCCAACTACCAACGCGCACACCTTTTCCTCTTACACCTGTGCTACAATTATACTGTGTGACAGTGCCACCAACTACCTTACAGAACAACCTTACAATGAATGTTATATTATATGTTGTTATATTATATCTTTAGGTAATGCAGATATATTAACAAAATAATCTTTTAGAAGATCATCTATTAATTTTGCCTGCAGCCCCCACTCCATCTTGGTTCGTCTCTGCTCTCAGGGTGTGCGACCAGCGAGCGACGCATCAAATCCAGAATTGAGAATCCAAAATAGAATCCATTATAATCAGCGATGATGTCACTGGATACGACACAACAAATGCCTCGTTCCTAATGGGTTATATTGTCTTGTGACGCGTATTTGAATGTTAGGTAGTTTTAAGTGTGTCTCTGTAAAATCTTTGACACTTCTGTCATCTTAAGCCAAATTACATTACAAAGAATTTACAAATTACATTTTGATATTATTAGGTCTTAGTATTTATTATTAGGTTTTATTATAACAGATATTGTATAATCTGTTATGGCTTTTATCAAATCTGCAAGTCATTAGGAGAGCTGTGCACACCATACGTGCTGAATACAGATCATAAACCTTCCCAGAATTTCAGCAGTTTGTTTAAGCACACAAATGCTGTAAAATATTGCTAAACAAATTGATGCTATAACTATACACAATTTTTACACTTTATTATAGGCCTAATATTAATATGTTAAGTGCATGGGCAGGAAAGTAAAAAGGCAAAAAGTTTAATAAAAGTAAAATTGTTGTAGTCAAACTAAACAGTTACATTTGCTCCTATCAATTCAATACCTGCAAATGTTTTTTTTTAGTTGGGCTGGCACGTTTCAGGGTTTCTGCAATGTAGGGTTAGGGTTAGCATTCCACATCCTTTTTGTAACGAGTAGACAGAGATGGTAGGATCCATTTGCAGTAGTTAAATTTTGAACAGGCAGGGTCGACAACAGCAAACAGGTATATCAGGGGCTAGGCTAATCAGCAACGTTAAACAATCCAAGGTCAGGGCAGGCAGAAAACAATCAGAGAAACAATAAACAGTCCAGGTAATAACAGGTAATCCAAACAACAATAGAAAATGCTCAGAAATGTTAGCCAGGGCAAAACAAGACTTCGCAACGAGTTAATCAAAGACTGGGGTTTATATACACAAGAGTTAATGGGTATTAGGTGAACAGGAAGTAATCAGCCCCAGGAATGTGGCCCTATGGGAAATGTAGTCCAAACATGATCTAATATTCAGGTGATATTCCGGTCTAATATTCAGGTGAAAACCTGATTGCACAGAACCTCGGCCGTCTCAAGCACTGTGGGAAGTTTGGTTAAAGGAACCAATCTGCATGCCTTGGAAAATCAGTCGACAATGGTGAGAATAGTGGTGTTACCCTGGGAATTCGGGAGGTCGGTAATAAAATCAACTGCAATGTCGGACCACGGCCTTTGGGGAGTGGGTAGATGTTGTTAAAGTCCTGAAGGTAATTGTCTGGGATTCTTTGAGGCTTGACAGTTGTTGCAACCCTGGATGTGTTGAATAGTGTCCATAGCCTTGATGGCCACCAGAAACGGTTGCGAAGTAGTTGAAGCGTAGCTGTTACACCGGGGTGACCCGAACTGGGACTTTTGTGTATCTGGGTGATTAAACGTGTGCGTATGGATACAGGGACAAAGAGAAGGTCGTCGGGGCATTCAAGAGGAGGAGGGTTTTGATTGTTGAGGTTGTTGATTTCTGTTATGATATCCCACTGGACTGGGGCAACTAGCAAATTCTCTGCAAGAATGTTCTCTTGACAAGTAGGGTCTTGAATTTTGTCCATTTGACGGGATAATGCGTTTGCCTTAGTGTTCTTGGTGCCTGGTCGATAAGTAACAATAAAATTGAACCGGGTAAAAAACAAGGCCCATTGAGCCTGCCTGGAGTTCAGTCTTTTAGCAGAGCGTAGGTATTAAAGGTTCTTGTGGTCCGTTAAAACGCTAAATGGATGTGTGGCCCCCTCTAACCATGTCTCCACTCCTCAAGAGCTAACTTCATGGCTAAGAGCTCGCGATTTCCCACATCATAATTCTCGCTTTGGATAAAAGCATCTGCTAAATGAATAAATGTAGATAGTTTCTTCGAAAAGAAGGCACAGGGAAACATTTTGGGTGGTGAACCATGACGTTGGGACAATACTGCTCCCACACTGGTATCAGAAGCGTCAACCTCCACAATGAAAGGGCGATTGGGATCAGGATGTTTGAGGATAGGGGCTGAGGTAGAGCCCTCTTAAAATCGGAGAAAGCCCGTAGAGCCTCCGGACCCCAGGTTAATTTGGAGGATTGATGTTTAGTTAACGTTGTGAGAGGTGCAGCCACCATACTGAAGTTCCGAATGAATCGTCTGTAAAAGTTTGCAAAACCCAAGAATCTTTTTAGCTGCTTAACCGTGGTAGGTTGTGGCCTTTCAGTGACTGCTCATACTTTCTTATCATCCATAGCAATTCCCTCGTGACTAATGATGTAGCCCATGTGTAGGAATGATGTAGGAATTTGCTTCTTTGGCGTATAGTTGGTACTCAATTAAGCGTTTGAGAACTGATCTGACGTGTTCAATATGTTCCCTCGGCGTGTCTGAGTAGATCAGGATGTCGTCAATGTAGACAATCACCCACTTGTCCAGCAAATCGTGGAAGACATCGTTCACAAAAGACTGGAATATCGCCGGACTGTTGGCAAGACCAAAGGGCATGACTAGGTATTCATAGTGCCCGGTAGATATCGAAAAGGCCGTCTTCCACTCGTCACCCTCCTTGATACGAATTAGGTTGTACGCACTTCTGAGGTCCAATCTTGTATAGAATCTTGCTTGTCTTAGCTGTTCTAGGGCCACCGGAACCAACGGTAGGGGATAGCAGAACTTGACGGTCACATCGTTCAGCCCACGATAATCAATGCATGGTCTAAGACCCCCGTCCTTCTTCTTTACAAAGAAAAACCCAGCAGCTGCTGGTGAAGCACACTGATTTGTAAAGCCTGAGTAGTTAGCTCTGAGGTTAATCGGGTGATCACTGCTGGATCCTCTGGTGGCGAAGTCTTCTGTAACGAGGAAACAGAGACGGTAGGATCCATTTGCAGTAGTTTAATAGAATAGTTGAACAGGCAGGGTCGACAACAGCAAACAGGTATATCAGGGGCTAGGCTAATCAGCAACGATAAACAATCCAAGGTCAGGGCAGGCAGCAAACAATCAGAGAAACGATAAACAGTCCAGGTAATAATAGGTAATCCAAACAACAATAGAAACCGCTCAGAAATGTTAGCCGGGGCAAAACAAGACTTTGCAATGAGTTAATCAAAGACTGGGGTTTATATACACAAGTTAATGGGTATCAGGTGAACAGGAAGTAATCAGCCCCATGAATGTGGCCCTATGGGAAATGTAGTCCAAACATGATCTAATATTCAGGTGACGGCTCCCTCTGGTGGTTCGGGGAGGCGGTACGGGAGCCTCCAATGTAACACTTTTCCCCAACATCAGACTTACACTTCATGACAGCCTCTGGAACAAAACAGAAATTACAAATAATATGTAAGTACTATTTATTTCAGAGATCAAATCTATTTTATAAATATCTGTATTCATAATGGTTTAATCATAAGTTTGTTAAAAGTATTTCACCAAAAAATAAAAGTTGTCATTATTACTTACGTTTAATTTAACTTACTATTTAATTTAAATATTAATCCTGATTTATAATTTACAAGTTAAATTAAATGTTTTCTGGCATAGTGGTTTGTTTACAGTACTCACTTTTGATAACTTTACACACTGTTGTATTGATTAGTGGCAACTTTTCCCTCTTTCCCTTTAGACTGTAGTGATTCCAGACAATGTTTGTTGCAACTGCCTGCATCACCCTCCTCTGACACTCCCATGGATTCGCCCAACCAATAAGGCTGACATGATGAATCTGTGAAATGCAGGTAATTACATTTAACAAGAAACACATTGCCATTTTAAAGACAGGGTAGACAATTTTTCCAGAAACAGTTTTTATTTCTCTTCACAATCTTCTGTGGAAGGTGCAGGACCATAAAATGTTTGTCCAATCATTCACTGTTAACCCTGATGTTGTTTTAACCCAAATAAATTAAGTACACTAAACATAAATCATAAAATATTACGTCCATTATTTAATATTTTGAGTTTGCTGAACAATTTGCATGTATTTTCCCATTCTCAGCTTATTTTAGTCTGTTGATTGAATGTCTGAATATCTGTTGAGTGAATTGATTGTTTGAAAACTGACACAGAGGACCAAGTGTTAGGGTTTTGTTTGCTCATATAAATATGAGTACATTTCAGTTAAGCAAAACAAGTTACTGAGTGCACTTTGTATAAATTAAATAACCAATAAACTAATGTGAGCTAAACAAATAGTTTCATATTAAAGAATGCTGCAAAGGTGGAATGTTTTGACATCTTTTAGAGGCATGTTTTTCATCTGTGATACTAAAACTAGACAGCATAGCACATTTTGAGTGTATTTATGTGGTTAGATTGATTGCAGGTGAGGGCAATAGGTCAAACAAACTGTATGCCCTGAGTATGTCTACTTGTTGATACCAGCATTATCTGAAATAAGTTGTTTTTGTATGGACATTGGCATTGGCGAATTGGCCATCTGGCAAATGCGAGAGGGGCCGGTCACATTTTTTTAAAATGTGGGCCGGTCAGATTTTTTTTTTTAAATACATAAATGCATTGTTTTAACAGGCCAGCAGTGCATGGGACGGGTTTTTACCACTTGATATTAATATGGTTATAGTAATAACAATAATAAATAAGCATTTGGCCCAGTTGGCAACAGCCGGCCTGATCCCGAGTTGGACCGACCCGAAGCCGATCAAAAGTACGCAGACATTCAGTCAAAATCAAGCTTGTCATCAAAGAGAGGTACTGATCAGGGAAGTGGTCACGTGACAAAAGAACTAATTAACTTTTTCTATTAAATGCTGTTACATGACAAAAGAATGAATGACTCGAAAGACTCTTCGAGTCTTTCGAGTCATTCAGTCATTCAAGAAAGAGAGATTAACTAATCAATTCACTTTCTGGCCCAGGCTGCATAGGTTAAGCGTATGGACCTGTCACGTGATGAACAAACGACTCAAACCCGAGGACTTGTCAGATAAGAGGTGAGGTGAGCTAAAGACCCAGGTAAACAATGAATTAATCTTTTCTGTTCCTTATTGCATTATAGTTTTGTCTTGTTTGTAGTGTGATCAAAGTTTGCGTAAGCAGTAGATGTGTTAGAGAAGTAACACATAACATTTTAATTATCTTTTGCTAAAATGAACAAAATGACTCGAAAAAGATTTGTTCATTTTGCTGAACGAGACTCAAAGGTCTGAGTCGTCCGAAAATGATTCGAACCTCCCATCACTAGTAGAGAATGACAGTAACAGCAGACAAACAGCATAAACAGACAGCACACAGAATCTACAACATTCACAAATTATTTTTCTTTTGATTTTACTGTATGTGTAAATTGGTTATAAATGTGTGCTCTTTAAAATGTAGTAAGCATTGTTTGCCAGTCACATACATTAAATGTTTTTTAAATACAAAAAATCTGTTACATACTGTACTGTTTGCATTATTTCACCATCTGTACACAAATAGTGAATGCGCATGTTCATGGGTGGGTCTGTGTCGGTGTAGTAATGTGGGCTGGTGTGGCTAAAGTGCCAGGGCTGAATTTTTGTCCCAGTCAGCCCCGGACATTGGAAATAAGTACTGGACTGATTGATTTTGTTTATTGTTTGTTATTACACCAAAAGAGACAAATAAATGGTTTGGCATATCCAACGTTTTTTAAGTGTATGAACAATGCGTTTGTATTAGCAGGCAACGATGAACGCCTTGGAAACCAAGCTGCAATTACATCATTGCCTCTACAGGCAATATTAGCTTACCTTATGTCAACAGAATTTCATCACTGTAGTTAAGCTTATTAAACATACATTTAAAGTGCCATAACTCAATTGAACACATTCTAATTCTTCTTCTGTCTTAATACAAACACTGCTTTTGTAACATTGCTGCACAGAGAGACAAATAGTTACCTTAATACATATAAAATTCCAAGTACCCAACCATATGAAACTCTATCTAAGTTTGTGGGCCCTATAAGTCTATTTTAGTTGTTCTCTTTTTCTGTTCTTTCTTGTTTCTAATGGTCAATCGTCACTTAATCATAGTCACTTACTATAATCGTATAGTAAATGTAATAACATAGGTACATTTTCATGACTTCGCATGATGCTAGCATGACTTAGCATGATAGATATAGTAAAATATGGCTTATTTATTATGTTAATACTTTAGCTAGTACTTTTTGGTTGCTAGGGTGCTCTAAATGGTTGCTAGGGCATGGAAGTTTCCATGTTAATAATTAAAGACTACTTGCCAGTCTGAGTCAAAAGAGGCCACCCACTTGTCTCTACGATGTTCTGATGCTTCTCACCTCTTGTAATGGAAGTCAATGGGGTGGTTGCTAGGATACTGTAACTGGTTGGTAGGGCATGGCTATGAAGTTGAAATGTCTTACACAGGTGATGGGTTCAACTCCCAGTGAACACAAATACTGATAAGTTCTGTACCTTACCTTTACTGAAAGTCACTTTGCATAAAAGCATCTGCCAAATGCATAAATGTAAATGTAGCTAAATTTGAATTTGTTGAATGTAATTTACAAATGCTGTGTTTTGATTGGGGGTGCATTTAGGGGTGTCTCATGTATAAAGATCGTACATTATGAACGTGTAGTTAAATTGCATTTTTTGGATGCTTATAATAACCTAACTTTTCTGTTTTACTTTTAGAAGTTTATAATGGACAATACCCAGAAGGCATAATGTATTGCATACCATCAGTGCTGTCATCATATCTTGCAGGGTTTTTTTGACCTCTTTGCGTTCATTTCTAGATCACTCTCTACAGCACAATGATATTCAGCTGCTTTGCACAGCTTGATTGCCTTCTCAAAACTGCCTGAAGATGACAAACCAATAATAAAACAGTAATGTACAATCAGGTAACTTAATAATGAAACTAAAAATATATCAAAAATCTTACTAGTTTTTGCAAAAACACGTATTTTTCTGGAAATCCGGTTTTCTGGATCAGGAGTTTCTTGCCTTTTTGCCCTTTTAGTTATATAGTTATATATATATAGTTATATATATGGCCATGAATGTCATTGTGTCTATTTTCGATTTTGTTTCAATTTTCAATTTGTTTTTTGGGGATCCACCTCATTGTTGTTTGTTTTTTGTTATAATTGTATACCCCCAGATGAAATTAATGGCAGGGCTCCGTGAACAGTGGTGCAGGGTTATGATATACCCTGCAAAGAACTTTTCCATCTTTCTCCTCATCAGTGATCTCACAGCCATGGTCATCATCTACAATGAATGCTCTATCCTTATTCTTCTTTGTTTGTCTCTCTGTGTTTTATTCTGTTATGGATAAGCGTCTTTCCTCTATCCTGTTGGCAAAAAAGTGGGTGTGTTCCACTCCGTACCATCCTCTTCAGTGTATTCAGGTATGCTTTAAATTTGAAGGCACTACAGTTGTCTAGACCATTGAATTCAGCATCATCAGTGATGTGGAGCATTGAGTGAATATTGTACACCATAAACTCACTTCCAAGTAGTGCAGCAAGTTTCTTGCGTACTCTGAATGCTTTCTAACCAATGTTGAGGATACTAAAAAGCACATTGCTACAACTAAATGCCAAGAAATGGAGGTACATGTCATCTCCAAGAATTCCTTTCAACACAAGCTTGCCTGTATAAATTGCATAAATTGTCAGAATTCTGTTGCCTTCCATCTCTCAAGCTCATCCAGGCCTCGAGGGGTGCGAGTAAAGATGGAAGGTATTTGACTCTGTAGTTGAAGCAGCTTTCTGGGTGGAGGAGAGCTTGACTCTTCTCTCTCCACAGGTCCAGTCAATTGGGAAGCTTCTTATCATGTCTATGGAGAGCTGGACTAGTGGTGTGTTGCCATTATGATGCTCAGGCTGAACGTGACTTCTGAAGGAATCATCTGTGCAAAGGGTGAGGTTTTCTGTTGCTTGAAATGTTACTTTATTAAATCATTCATCTTTCTGGTCACATTTATCACAGTCATAGTACCCGGAGCACAGCTTTGTGCCTCGGATAAAGGCTTTCGCTGGAACGTCACACACAATGCATAAAACACACAACACACAATGCCCTAACAGTGAAGTTTCTCTCCCTATATTGAAGGCGACTTGACATCAAATCTTTTAGGTCTGCTATAACATCATCCAGGAAGTTCAGATTAGTAGGTTTTTTTTCATTTCGCATGTTAATGTTGTAGGGAAAACGGTGATAGTTTTGAGGTGGATAGCACAAAGGACAGGCCACATAACAGTTCCTGAGCTCTTGAACAGTGGCAAGCCATCAACGTTAAATGACAGATTAATTTCATCATGGTCCAGAAACTCTTCAACTGGGTATGTCTGCAGAATTTCCAATAACTTTCGATGCAGTGAGTAATGTAAATATTCCATACCAGATTTCTGTGTTGTTTTTACATGCCTAGGTGTTTTAAGCAGAGTACGAGCAGAGGATGGAAGATCAGTGTGGCCATGTTTCTGAAGAATCTTTAACAAATGGTCAACAGCATTGTTCTTCACTTGAAACTGAGAAGGCCAGGTTACCAGGTCTGTCTCCAGCGATAAGTAGGCCATGCTGTCTTCCTGGTCAGATGTATCATATTATCATAAATATTTTTAAATTTATAAAATATTTAAAAATATTTTATTTTTTAACTCCATGACTTCCTCCGCATCAGCCTCCTGGTCAGTTTCTTCTGAAATGCATTCTTCTAAAGACACTGGAGATGTAAGGTATGTGGAGTCGTTCATGGATCTTAGGCCAATTACCTAAGTCCCTTTGACACTCTGAGACTATGTCAGAGTCATCATCAAAACTGTCAACATCAAATTGTTTGGAATTTTTTGAATATATTTTGACTAATTCGTCTGGCTGTTCTCCATGATCTTAGATATTGTCTTGAGTTTTTTCTCTTTTCATCACTCACAGTGTAGTGTGTCTGTAAATATTAGTGTAATGACTGAATATGTATATGACAAATTATATATGAAAAGCTGCACTTAAACTGTGTTACTTACTTTGATCAGGCTATAGAATTTTGAACCGTGTCTGGCAGATAAAACCAGGCTGCAGGAGCTGGGATATAGAGTATGCCTGCTAGGAAAAATCAAAGCTTTAAAGTTCATTATATACAATATAACGTTCTATATAATATAAAATACATAACATCCTATATAATATAAAACTAGCTATATAATATAAATGTCCTGACATTTTTGTCATTATGTTCCCAGAAACTATCAAGGAATTTTTCCGATTTTAAAACGTGCTTATAGAATAGTTGTCAAGTGAATGTATGTAGGAATTGCATTTGAATGTATTTTTTATATAAATTAATAAAGCAGACAAAAAATAAGTATTTGTATTGTAAAAAGTATTTGTATTAAACAGTATTTACCCAGTTCCTATTTTAAAATATTTAGTATCAATATTAATTTTGTTTTTGTTTATTCCTCATGTTTATTCTGTCAATTTTAGGTGGAAGTGGGGTGTTTGTTAATAAACAAATAAATACCAATAGTTTATAAAGAGCTGCAGGGATGACGTATTGTTATCGACGAAACCCGGAAAGGAGTTAGCATTTTAGCACTTTCGGTTATGTCGTGCCAAGGCAATGGGTTTTTTTAATAGGATATTGGTTAAACGCTTAAAAAAAGGTCGGTGAATAACACATGCAACACATGCTATAATGCAATAAGAAACAGAAAAGATTAATTCATTGTTTACCTGGGTCTTTAGCTCACCTCACCTCTTATCTGACAAGTCTTCGTTCGAGTCGTTCGTTCATCACGTGACAGGCCCATACGCTTAACCTATACAGCCTGGGCCAGAAAGTGAATTGATTAGTTAATCTCTCGAGTCTCTCGAGTCGTTCGTTCTTTTGTCACGTGACAGCATTTAATAGAAAAATTAGTTAAAAATGTACAACCTTCCTTACAAACGGATGCATAGTTATTATAATAACTATTACTGCTATAATTATTATTACTATTATTTACTCTTACAGTTACGTGAGGCGTTTCTGGTCTCAAATTATAGATATTTATTTCTTACAGTTTATAAATGTGTGAATTTATGTCATAACACTGAATGTGGTAAAAGGAGGAGTTGGTAATGCTATATTTTGTCCATATGATGACGAAATCGCTGTGATAAAGCAGAGATCAGTGTTGTACTTGAAGTTTACGTTACCATAACCTCATTATGATACAATATGATCCTCAATACAATTTAAACTAACATTAATCATTCAAATTCAAAATGTTATTTGCTTTTACTTTGTCATTATGTCCTTTTTGACCAATCTTCTTATAAAAATATTAGACCAATATGTCAAGTCTGTCTAGCAAAACAATTATACCAGCAAACTCAAAACTTGAGTAAAAACAAACAGTACTATAGTGTATAAATATTACACTATATATTTATACTATAAATACTTTCTAATTGTAGGCTTGGGTTATTTTATTATATAACCTAGTGTTTGGTTACTGATAGACAAAGACAGTGAAATGACAAATTGATCAATATTGTATTTATAACAGGTTTTTATTTATTTATAAAACAACACCACAGATCCTCAAGAAAGAGTAACAAAAACGTAGTGACAGAAATGGACAGATCTTTTTATTTCTAGGAAAATGCTTATTACACATCTTTTGATAATTTTATGATAATTACTAAATATGATACAACATACATCAAATACAGTTTAAGCTAGTATTATTGACTGAGGTACTGATTCGGGAAGTGGTCACGTGACAAAAGAGCGAACGACTCGAAAGACTCCAAAGATGCCAATTAATCAATTCACTTTTGCTGCTCAGACTGCTTTGTTATATACATGTAATTTAATCTTGTTAATAATAAAAACAAGGCTGACCTACAAAATACGTCATCCCTGCATCTCTCTATTGATCAGTAAAGAAGTGGACTTAGAGATTTAGTCACCAATCAAATAGCAGAATCCTCTTAACAGTTTTCGTTTTGGGGAAGTTCCCGCTTTGGCAGGTAAAAGCATGTTCATATATGTATGCTCAAATTTATTAGTGGACGTGGAAAATGATCGGTTGTCCTTCTGGGATTATGTTTCTGTCCTCTAAAGGCATATTCCGTTAGTTTTTTTTTTTGTGTAGATATAGACATAGGCATGTAGACATAAGTTAACTGTAACTGTTATTAAAACAATTGTCTGCTGTACAGCAGTTCAGATAAGCGGTGAAATTGTTCTTCTTCTTTGCAAATGAGCACGTGCCTGTTAGATATTTAGACACAGAAATTGTAATCAAGTCAAATGCTGGTCTTTCGTGGGACCAGAGGTAAAAACAGATTGGAATAACTGTAAGCTGTTGTCCTATATGTATCTTAATTAACATTATTTCCAATAATTAGCGGTTCCAGGTGCATGGGTAATGAGAATACGAAACAGACAGTTTGATTAACAATTTAATGATATGGCACGATATAATCCAATCGGAAATTGCTGTTTGTATATATATATATATATATATATATATATATATATATATATATATATATATACAGTTACTGTTCTTGTCAGGTGCTGCTGATGATTTCAAATGTCATTCTAACGTAAGTTTAATCATTTTATAAGATTTTTCCCGTCCCATTCGGTTTCGGAAGCATCCCAAGAAGGCCAGGGGCTCCTTATAACCGAAACGTCGACTTGAGGCTTTTAAACTGGATAGGGATATCCAGTTTAAAAGGGATATCAAATGTAAATTGGTATCGGATTATTTTTAAAAACGGAAATATATTTTTTATGAAACTTATCTAGTTTGACCAATTTATGTTTTTAATGTTTTCGATGTCATGCCAAATTTTAACTCACTGCCAGACTGTATTTCAGTTTGTAAAATTCAGCTACACACCGTACTCGCCTTAAACAGTTAACCCTGCAGTGTTTACCTCAAAAACCTTTGACACAAACAAAACTCGTAAACATAACTAATTCAGAAAAACAAGCGCTGATTTAAGCGCTTTCTGAACACTGTAGTGTAAACGCTAGTAATGTAAAATACACATTTAATTTTCAAAACGATTAGTAATGGACCAGTCAAAACGTTGAGAGACAGCGAGCTCTTACCTTTTACTTAACTGCTTTATTACTTACAAATTTAATATGGTTTCTTTATATAACTTTAATGAAAAAATTAAAATCCTTTTTTCGTGTCTACCCAATACCTCAGCTGAAGGCTGCCCTTACTGGAAGCGTCAAAGTGGCACAACACATCAGTATAACGGTAAATTATTGATCCTGTAGTTCAAACCTGAAATTAATTTGTGTAACATGTTTTTCTGCATCTGTGTTACCCTTGAACGTGGAGAGAGAGAGCGATCAGATTTTCCCTCAGGAACTTTTTTATAAATAAATATACCCAGAACGCGTAAATAAAACAAATATATACAGAAAACGTTATGACTGTACTATAAACACTAATTCTAAACACAACAACACAAAAAGGAAGCGTAATATTAATAAGTAAACCACACGCTTTTCAGCGATCAGCTGCGCTTTTACTTCAGATTTGGTGCCGCAGCAACTCACCCTCAGGCCATTCAAGGTGTGGGTAACTTTCTCCTCAATAAAACATTACACAAGATTTTAGTTGAAACCATCGTCATTGGTGAATCATAAAATGCAGTTCAACTGTTGCTTTCTCTTTAGAGTCAAAAAGGAGATACAGACAGTTTTTGATTTTGTTTGGTTGAACTGCGTTTGTCACAAGGATTTCAAAATGTGCAAAAATGTGTTCAAAACAGGGCTTTGGATTTCAGTTCTTATGGTGATTTTGCATATTTTGCATATTTTGCAGTTTGCATATTCATCCATGAATATTGGAAGTTTCAGGAAGCTATTCTGTTAAACTAATGTGAATCATGTGTTCCTGTTTAAATAAGATGTCTGAATAAGATTGTCCTGTTTTTTGTCTGTATCCAACGGCTCTAATGTCAAGGGCGGGAGAAACGAACCCAGTCGCAGACAGCGTTAAACTGAAATGTCTCTCTTTATTTACAAAAAAACAAACAATAACCCACAAGGGGGCAAAACGAGAACAAAACAGGCTTTAACCAGAACAAAGGATGACTCCAAAAACCGGAGCTAAAAACGAAACCAAAACCGGCAAAAACACGGGACGAAAACTCACAGCACAAAACACAGCGGGACTTGACGGGACAATAAACGGCACAAAGACTTTGGCAGGACAAGAACGAGAATCAACGATTACTAGAAATACAAGATTACAGAGTACAAGATAACAATGTTACAAATGTTACAAAACGAACCGACACAAGACAGAAAACGCGGGGCATTAAATAGTACAAAGGTGCGCGAAATCAGCGCAGACGAGACAAGAGAACAAGGGGGCGGGGCCAAGACGGACTACCGGAGAGCACATGGTGAATGTAAACAGAACAGAGTCCACGTGCTTCCACACAAGACAAGACCCAGAGCGCGCGTTCAGATCCCGACTCCAAGAAACAAGAACCAAGACAAGAAGGAGTCAGGATCAAAACAGCACACTCTGACACAACACACAGGGCATGTCAGGATCCTGGCAACATAATCTAGAAATACTCAGGACAGGAAGCCAGGACCTGTACACTTAATTCCTGTACATCCTGACATTAGAAGTTTACAGGATGTAACCTGTTATTTATATTTAAATCATTTGTGTACACAATATAACAAGATTGTTGTAAAACAAAGTTTTGCCGAAGCACGAGTTAAAACATTAACAGTTAATGACATCTGGTTATCTGCTCTCAAAAAGCTTTTGATTTATAACGTTTGTATTACAAATGATAAACATGATGGTGAACAACGTGTATTGTAATTACCACAAACACCCAAAAAATACAAAAGTAATGTAGAAATTTAATTTTGCTGTTGTGACTAGAATAGCAGGGGAGAAAATGAGGACGTACAATTTCAGAAATGGGAAGCAACTGTTTGTGAGATCGTTGTCTTGTTAGGAGCAACTAAGAACTCGTTTAGTTTGAGGTAAGTTGTCATGCAAGTATTTTTCATATAATTTTGTATGTAGCCTAGTATAATACAGATTTTATAAATATTGCTATATTTGAATGATACTTTACTGTTGGTGGCAAAATGCCAATTGTAGCATTCCCAGCTGAACAGATGCACTTTACTTTCTTAACTGGTGTTTATAAAGGATTTAATTTCCAAATTAAGAAAAACGACAACAATACCGTAAGAGCTTGTGACCTTTGTCAGCCAGAAGCTCAGAGGTAGAGAAAGACCTTTAAAACATTTACACAGCGTGTACCCAAAAGTTCACCTCTTTTGGCAACGTTGATCAGAATGACGCCTTATGTAAAAAGTGTGCCAAGACACACCTCACTGCTGCACTTCCTTTGCCAGACTTCAGAATAAAAGTAATGTGTGGTAAGAAACATAAATACTAAAATAAATAAAATTACAATGTCCTAAAATTACAATGTTGAGTATTTAGCGAGATCATTACTTAACCAAAACAAACAAATACAAAGTTCTTTATTACTAAACTTGAGCCAAATGTTATTAAAGTCCTTTCTTGTGAAATCCAAATATACCATGGCAACACCGCCCTCTATGACTGGAGGAAAGGTGTAAGCCTATTTCAGTGATTAGGAATTAACGGTTCATTTACACCCCACACAGATCTGTGCTGTCATGATGCCAACATTTCAGTAAAAAAAGGTTGAATAGATTGTGGGCAAATTCCAAATGGAAGGGAGCATCCTTATGCCCTACTCCCTTCAAAGGGCAGAGCCCTTGAAGTGAGGACTTTGGAGGGAGCAGGGCACCTGTGCACCATTATGTAATCTAGTAATGAATAGACAATCGATTATGTATTATAGATAGATAGTTGAGAATATAATGTTTTGTTTGTTTGGTATTAGTCAAGGCTAATTTAGGTTTGATGTTATGTTGATTTCAAAGCATTATGTATTGTACACACAATTGTTATATAATTTTGCATAAAAAAGTGAAAAAAGCTCTCGGTTACCCACGTCGTAGTATCTCTCTGCTGCCGAAAGTTTATGGGAGAAAAAGGCACATGGGAACATTTTGAGTGGAAAACCATGTCGTTCGGAAACTGAGAGCATATTCGGAAGCCGTTAATCCTTCTTGAGAGAGGGTAAGCAGTCTTTCACCTGGGCTCCTCCCCTCTGCAGAATGTTCAAACACTTCCCGAAATTTGTTCAAGGAAGGCCTCATAAGAAGGAAAAACTGCTCCATCATCTTACCATACGGCGGATATCCATTCGAGAGCTCTCAGGAAAGTAATGAGCTGAATAAAGTGATGCGACTTGAATCTGTGGAATAGAGAGAGGGCTGTTGATTAATAAACAGAGAGCATTGTAAGAGGAAGCCCTTACATTATGCGGGATTTCCATCAAACTTCTCCAGAAAAGCCATGCGCGGGTTGAATGTGTTGCTTGAAACAGTCGGAGGATTAACCAGAGGCATTACGGGACTTGGAATGGGTGCTGGCAGAATGGGCATGCTCTGCAGAGTCTTCACAAGCTCCTCAGAGACCATGGTAAACCGAACCAACTGCTGATGGTGAGCGGCTAGCTGTGCGGCCTGCATTGGAGACATCAGACTGGAGGCAAGTAATCGCTGCTGGATTGTGGTGTGGCAAAGTCTTCTGTAACAGATGGGTGGACTCACGAGGATCTATTTGCAGCTTTTATTTCGTAGTGTAAACAGGCAATGGTCAGAAACAGCAAACAGGGTTAACAGAGGTAAAGCAAGATCATAAACATGAAGCAGGCAAGGGTCAAGGCAGGCGGCAAACAATCAACAAGGCTGGGCAATAGTCCAGGGATCGGGGCAGGACAATTGATAACCAGGGGATCCAAAACCAGAATAAACAATGCAAAATCCAAAAAAACAGTAATCCAAGAAATGTAGAAATAATGCTCAGTAATGTTGCCGGAGCAAAACAAGACTTTGCAATGAGCATGAGGCCTGATGGGAAATGTAGTCCAAAATGGAAACTAATATTCAGGTGACGGTTCCCTCTGGTGGCGTGGAGGAGGTGGAGCCAGAACATTTTCCGTAATAGTGTGGTTACTGTGGTACTGGTTTTGTGGGGTAAACCCTTTAATTATTATAATTAAAGGGTTGTTATAATACACATCCCCTCTGCCCTCACTATTGTAAATAAAGTGCCCTTTGGGCAAGTTAATGCAATTTGACCTTATAAATGAAAGTTTAAAAGTAAAACTGTGATTAGATTTTATACAAACCATGAAATTACATCAAAATTAGTTCATTAAGTGACTTTCAAGTGACTGAACAGCAATTGTAAGGTAACTGATGTTGATCACATGATCAACATCATGTTGATGTTGAAGTGATTTAAGGGTACAGAACACATAAAATTACATAAAAATATTTTCACCTTACAGAAGAAATGACCTTATATCAAAGTATAAATGTGATTTGAGGTTGCAGAGCATGTGAACGTACAATAAAGTTACAAATAAAGGTTTGCTGTTATACAACACATGATGTTACGTCAATGTGAAATTGGGATTTCAGGTAACACAAAACATGAAGTAACATCACAGTTTAAATTACATTTCCGCTAATAAAACATACATATTTACATCATAGTGGAAATAAAGTTTCATCATGTAAGCAAAGTGATTGCAAAGTGATTTAAAATGGCAGCTTCAAAGCTTGTGTTGAATGTCAGGTACTTAGCATCTGAGCTCCTTATCAAGGCTTGCATTGTTTTAGTAAAATTACATCACTGGTGATGCTTAAAACCTCTTGAGTGCAATGCTCAAGGAGTTCACTAAAATCAAATGTTAACTTTAGAATCACAGGCTCCATCTTATGCAATACAGATAAAAAACAAATTATGGCATTAATGACGTTGTGACTAAAGCTAGAACTTTAGCACTGAAATGCCAGTTTACTGACAATGAGCTTAACCTATGGCTAGTCAAGCTTATCATTGCCAGTACTCCCTTTGATGCCTTGTGAAATTACCTGTACAGCAAGTCTTTGTGCTACTCTGTTGCTGATGTACTAGCAGAGGGGTGAAAGAACAAAGCCTTAGCAGCTGGTAATGAACAGCTATAGCAGCTTGGCATGTTAGACATCAAGAAGGTCAGCCGTAAAGGATGAACTTGTCAAAACTGACAAACCATAAGCCAAGGCAATGCCCTGCATACAATAACATGTTCTGTTTGTGGTAACAGACCACTGGGCAAAATGCTGTAAAAAGACCAGACAACTGAGACAGCTGTCCAGCCAGCACAGGAGAAGCAAGCTATAAATAACACAAGAGGTACCAAAGCCATATTAATCCAAGAATGAACCCAGTATTAATGTTGTATACAGCACTAAAGACAATGATGTGTACCCATATCAAAAACACTGTTACTCCATCACTGTTAGGGCAAAATGCATAGCATTCATATGAAACCACAGAGATGAAGCATACACAACCCTGATTAAGTCACCTCACCAGCAAGGGCACGGATATACACTTTACTTGAAAATTGACACTGGGGCATCAGGTAACACACTTCTACTTTGTATATTAAAGCAAATGTATGGTGCATCATCACAGAGCATGGAACATCTAAAACCTGTTTTCAATGTAACGCTGACATCATACACTAACAAGTGATTCACTGCTTTGGAACCATCAGCATACCATGCCAGCACAAAGAATCCAGATGGATTAATGCAAAGTTCTCGTTGATGTACCTGGACCAGCTATAGTTGGTAGTAAGCACCTCAGCCCAGAAAAAGAATATAATGACCAAGTGAAGACAAATGGAGTACCCAAAAACACACAAATAGAATAAAAGAACTAAATGAGAAACACCCAGACCACTTTGATAAAATTGGCAGCTTTAAAGGCACAGAAAAACATATCCTAAAGGGTACTGCATTTACAGCCACCATGTAAATGCAGTACCCAAATCAAAAATTAAACTTCAAAATGAATTGAACAAACTTGTTGACCAAGGAATCCTGCAAAGTAAGTACAGGAGCACACAGATTGATGTTCTTGCCAGCAAATTCCCAGGTGTGGAAGAACTGAACCAAGTATTTGCAAATGCAAAAGTATTCAGCAAGCTAGATGCAAAAATTGGATACTGGTCAATACATCTTGAATCTTGATGAGTCGTCACAAATTCTAACTATGTTCCACACTCCCTTTGACAAATACTGCTGGAAACACTTACCATTTGGCCTCTGTGTGTCCCAGGACCTTTTCCTTTTTTATTATTTGTTTACTTTCCTCAAACAATATTACACTTCCATCAGATACACATAACACATTATATATCCGAATACACTCATACATATGCACACATATACCTACACTCACATTCACATGTATGTATATATCTAAATGTGCCCATATATATGCACCCACTACATGTTTTGTACATACTGAGGATATAAGGATATTGAAGACAAAAAAAAAACAATATATAAGGGATGGGGGCAAGAAAGAAAACTATATACATACAGGGAGTGATCTTCCTTTATCAGAATTTAGATTAAAAAATAAGATAAGGTCTATGACATGTTGCATAATCAATCCATTTTTCCCAGTGCGAAGCAAACTGTTCCATTTTGTGATCCATCCTTTGTGATCCTCCTTAGAGGAGAAATGGATTATAATATGGAGGTATCAATGGAAATGTTCTGTTATAACTATCCCTCCTTCCATTTTATTTTAATATAAGGAGTTGAGTGTGTTTTAAGGTTTAGCAAACATTTGTATATGCATGAATCAATTGTACTATGAAAATCTGATTTATATGCTTTTCTAAACAATTCTATTAAGTCTGTCCTTGTCTCAACCACATTCTTTATCTTTATATTAACAAAATGTTGCATCCTTGTCCCAAATGGGTAGGGGGCCCCCACTGCAGCATCCAGAAAAACAAATGTAAAAGTCTATGTACATTTTACCAAAATTACTACCTTGCATATTCCTCCTTTGTACGTATTCTCATTTAATTAGGGGAGAAGGATGTATACAGAATCTGTGTTTTCTTCGTTATTAAGCAGCAGGGCATATCCTTCTTTGGGAACCTATACACAGACATTTAAAATACTACAATTCACAGAATGGGATTGGCGTAGCAATGGGACAAGAAAACAGGCCTATTGTCTATAGATCAAAGACAGTAACTGAATGTCAGTCAAGATACAGCAGCATTGAAAGAGAAATGCTTTTTATTGTGTATGGTATGCAGCGATATCACACAAATTTGTACAACTCATCTTTTGTTGACTGACCACAAACCACTTGTTACCATATGCACAAAGCCTCTTCATGTTGCTCCCCCTGATCTATAAAACAGTGATACAACTCCAGTATCATGTATCGCACTGGAAACCAAATGATTTCGGCAGACACTCTGAGCTGCATTCCAAATCCTGAAAACAATGAAGACATTCAACTTAATGAATGCATTGCTGAATTGGCTACAGAATTTGAAGGCAAGGAACATCTTACTGTTGCAATTGTAAACTTCTCCCCCGATGAAAAGGAGATTCTCAGAAATGAAATTGCAACATACCAAGCTCCATGCATTCAAAAGACATTATCCATCAGGCATGGTCAGATAGAATTCAAGATCTATCAACAAACCTATGCAGCGTTTGGCCTATCCGAGATGTACTTGGTGTGGAAGCAGGAGTATTTAAGGGCAGACATATACAGGGCAGGTGAAAAGTAACTAGGCATTGGTAATAAACTGGTAATAATACAGTCCATAGTTCTAATACAAATTGAAACAAATATTGAAATAAAATCTTATACAACATATTGAAACAAATTGTACATGCAGGAAATATGAAATCCTATTTACTATTGTTTATAGACACTGTTTTCATCATGACTCCAGTGATTCTATAGTCTATAGCCAATTTTTAATGACTAGTTCTTTTCACCCACCCTGATTTATTCCAGAGTCTATGACTGATGACATTCTAACAACTCAACACAGCCCATCAAGGTATTAAAAAACATGCAGGTTGGCTCGATAAAGCATATATTGGACAAAGATAAACACAGACTTTGGAAAAAAGGTACAGATCCTGTAGCACTTCCAGAACACCAAAATGCACAACCTAAAGAATCTCTATACCACACAAAACCCCCACAAAACAATGGCAGTACCTAGCCTCTAATCTATTAGATTCATGGACATTTTCTTACCGTGGACAGGTATTCCAAGTACCCACTGGTTGATAAAATGTCCATGCCAGAAAGCAGCCTTGCAGTAGCACAAAAAATACAATATTATTTCATTTTTTGGATGAACAGATGAAAATGACAAACAACAGACCGCAGTATACATGATAACCCATGTGGAAATTCATAGCCGACTGGGAATAAAACAAACAAGTTCACCACATTACCCAACAAGCAACGGATTTGAGACATGAGACAAACAAGAAAAATATCTCCTGCAGAAGTACTCTTTGGGAGGCCCATCACCACATTAAGATGCAGGTAAACTGGAACACAGACAACATCTGAAAAAAGGACAACAATGATGAAAAGACATCATGATCAGTGTAGTGGTAGAGACTTAAACCCACTGTATCCCAGACAGAGTGTAAGAGAACTAGAAAGGAAAACATGACACCCAAGGACTGTTGTGGAAAAGTGCAAGGAGCCAAGAAGTTACCTGATCACAACACCAAGTGGAAGCACAATCAGACATACCAGGGGCCACATCAGAGAAATGTATGCAGCACACCTGAAAGAGATGTGGTTGATCCCCTCAAGGATCCTGTTTAGGAATATTCTTTTACACATTTTCAAACAGATGTCTTGTTGCCCTGGCTGTCTGAGATATTTTCACACTTATTTTAAACTGGGGTGGGGTGTTGAATTGTTACAAATTCTTGGGAGAAGGCATACCAGGTAAAATATAAACCAAAAGATGAAATGTAGAGCTAGTGGACGCAGTCCTCTGCCCCAGAAATGTGACTCAACACACATTGTAGCACATAAATAAAAATGTTTATCTTCAACTAAGCAACAAATATGGAACTAATTAATCTTTAGGAGAGGGCCTAGCCAAAATGATAACTACTGGGAAAACTAACTGGCCTATAGAGGCAAAAGGAAAAGAAACAAACAGCAAAAAAACTTCCCTCTTCTTCCTCACTAACTAAAAACAGGGACAAACATGGTTAAAAAGAAAGTGGCACCCTTTTTAATACCAAAACAAGATTAGAAATGAAAAACATCACTACTTGATAGTAGGAGGCTACAACACTTTTGACCCCAGAGCACACACAAACCACAAGGTTTCTACGCCCAGTTTTTGGAAAAAACAAGTCTGAAGGAGGGGAGGAGTGAACCTCCTCAAGCAGTGTTCACACTGCTCTTTGTAGTGGTTGCACTGCAGCACACTCCTTACAAGCAGCGACTGTAGCCAATTAACTGCATAACAAGTAGAGTGAAAGAAAGCGAATGAGAGAGAGAGAACATGGCAAAAGAGTAAAATACATAAAACACATGATACACACTTAATGCATTCTCAGGACGTAACACCCCCACCACCAAGAATCCAAGCTAGAATTTTTAATCAAATGCTTCCATTCTTATGATAACCATAACCAAAAAGTATCTTTAAACTCTAGAAAGGCACTGAAAATGTTATGGCAGATGCTCGCTCTTGTATTAAATGTCCAGATTATATTCTTGGATAGTGAGAGACCACCGTAGTAATTGCTGATTGGAACCTGACATTCGGGAAAGGAATGACAATGGTCTGTGTACAAAATAATAGGATTACAGCTACATGCCAGTATATCAAAATACTTAAAAGCAAGTATCAGAGCCAGAGCTTCCTTTTCAATTACAGTATAGTTCTGATGAGTTTTAGACTCAAACGTTTTCAGACAAGTAGGAGACAGGATGTTCAGTATGGTATCTTCCTGTAGCAAAACTGCCCCAGCTCCTCTAGCACTTGCATCCACTTGGAATCCGAAGCATTTTAAAGGTTTGGAGCAGACAAAACAGGAGCATGGCAGAGGAGGTGTTTGGCTGCTTCAGATTCAAGTTGACAGTCATTAGTCCATACAAACCTTTGGTTTATATTAAGGAGGTCTGTAAGAGGAGAGACTAGGCCAGAGAAATTGGTGCAGAAACCTTCATCATACCCACTCATACCTAGGAAGTGCCTCAGTTCTCGTTTGTTACAGGGTACAGGGAATTCAAGTATTGCTGAAATTTTAGCCTCAACAGGTTTAATCTGATTCATCATACATTGAAACGTAACAGGTGCATTTCGCATCACAAAAGCTATGACCTTATACTGTAAGAAGCTATGCTGTGTGAGGGGGCACTTGCCAGTAACCCTTTAGCAGGTCTAATTTGGTAAGACATTCCATTCTAGGAAGGTGGGAAAATAGTCAGGTTTTGTCACATTGTTGACTTTTCAATAATCAGTACAAAACTGAAAGGTATTATTAGGTTTTGGGACAAGTAAGCAGTCCCAAAACCTAATATATATATATATATATACCCAACCTCTGTCTGCATAATCACACTTCTGTGGATAACTCTGTAACTCTGATGTTGTTTTAGGGGGACAGCATTTCCAACATCAATATCATGAACACACACAGTACCTCTACCTGGTACATTGCTAAATAAGTCTTTAGATTGCTCATTGGTCACATGAGAAAGAAAACATGGGAGATCCTGCAGCATAGCAGAATTCATCAACTGATTAGAGAAAATTTAAACATCTCTACTCATCAAGCCATCCTCCTCTAAGGAGTAATTTGCTACTACTCCTACAGTGTCAATAGAGAAAGCCAGAGAAGGAACTTCAGTTTAATTTGAAATTTAATTTGAAGCCACTTCAGAGTGAGTCTGGTCTACAATTTTTTTCTGGTCAAAAATTTTTGCATGCTAAATAGAACTAGATAGTAATAGTTTGAGGACAAACATTATGTCGGCTTGAAAAAGTCTGGCCTGAAAAGTGTAAAATGGTTTGAAATGGTCTGACATTCTCTAACACACTTTTTTGTTGACTTTTTCCAACTGATGTCTTCTTCGTAGTGTGCTTTGTTTTCTTCAGCGGCTGACTAGCAGCTGATTTAAGATGTGGTCTGGCTGGATGTTAAATCCTTGTTTTAGCAATGGTATGGCCAGTCTAAAAAGTCCTTTAAAAATTCCCCCAATCCACCTCCATACATAACCCGCCCCCAGCATACCCGGGGAGTCCGTTACCGGCCTGATTTTGGTAATAGGCGACATAACTCTCTGAGTCAACGTTGTTGAAATACGCCATTTATTTATTTTAAAATAAATCCTTCTTAGGTCTAAAGTGAAGTTCGTCTAAAGAGCGTCTTTCACTTCGATAGTAATGTCGGTAACGGTGGATTTATTGATCAATGTGTAGTGCAGCTTATTGTATAGAAAACTGATACTGGCTGGTATTTAATACTGTCAGTATAGACATATAGCGCATGACACCCACTATTGATATCTGCTTGATGTGGTGCATGTTATCACAATCTCTCCCTCATCAAAGGATAAGCCCACTTCCCATTTACCTCTTAAGTTTATAGGAGAGGCCAGTCAGGTTCTATAATCAGAAATACAATTATCCCATAGAAGCGTTGCATGGTAATATAAAGACAAAAATCACGCTCACCTATGTCTGGTTTTTACTCAAATGACGTCATTCTGCGTATGTGTGATTTCTTGTGTGAAGGGGTTTGTAGATCTACAATGTTTTTTCAGGCACCCAGCTACTAAACTTTGATGGCCAACCAAACCATTTTACTAAAACCATAGTTTTCTTACCCTGTCTTTTCCCGTCTGAGATTCTTTCTACTTTGAATGCCTTGTTTTTCTCACCACTATTTTTTGTAGCTCTTGCTCATATAAACTACCCTCGATATTATTTCCACCGTAATCACACAGCTTATAGACTGGTGGGTTACGTGGTATACACGCTGTTACAATGAAGTACTCTTCTGTGTGAATTCATAGCCTTTCGCAAGCGGACCCCTCACTTTAGAAAATTGGTACAACATCTTAAATTTTGTATTTAAACAAAGGCCTACTGTTTGCTATACCAGATGGTCCAAATAAGTTGCGAAACCCCTCGGCTTCATTCTGTTTGTTAACATCCAATGGTCTCATTTTAATACTTCTGCGATAGCTACTGTTGTAAATATGTGTGATGTAATACGTTAATATAATGCCTGGAATTAGTGGCTGTTAAATATCTCCACATTCTGCTTTTTAATGTTCTGTTAAAACGTTCAACAATGCTGGCTTTTAAATCAGAGGCTGTTGCGAAATAATGAATATTGTACTTTTTAGTCATGTCTTGCTAAAAAACTTTCCCCTTGTCCGTAATTTTTGAGGCACACAACCCTCGTTAAATATGGACTCAAAAGCCCTAGTCATTTCTATTCCATTCTTGTTTTATAAGACACGGGTCCATCCATATTTACCAAACATGTCTGTTAGCAAATATTTTTGATTATCATTTTCCTCTGAATAAGCGGTCATGTCAACCAGGTCCGCCTGAAACTGTGAGTCCGCGCTCTAAACAAATACCCTGTTTCTATTGTATTTTAAAGGAGCTGCTCTATGTAGTGTATATGGGTCATCAGAGGCGAGCCAAACTGAAATGTCATTATCTGTTAGATGAACACTGATGTCCTTTTAAACAGCCTGTTTTAAGCTTGCTTTACCCCCAATGACCCTGGATTACAAGGTGTGTAATAAACCTTTTTCAAGAGCTCAGACATGTTGTAGTTTCACCATACCACAAATGAATAACATGCTCGATTTAAGAGATATGTCTTTTTATTTTCAAACAACAAAGATTATGATGATACACATTATCTAGACAGGTAGGAAATTGTATACATATAGCAATGTTTTTGGCAGTCACTAATTCAACCAAAATTTCTATATTATCACACACATTAATCTGATCTTTTCTTGACACCATGCCTATGCATATATCTGTTACATATGTACACATAATAAGAACATTACTAATTTCAAACACACCATTGGCTTCACCCATTACATCAAGAACTTTTCTGATGACTACATTGACAGAATCCCCAGAGTTATTACACATTTGAGTCATATCAGGCCAATCATGACGTACACGACATCATTTGTTGGTAAACATACATCAACAGCGTTGATGATAGCATACGATACATTGGTCAGTTCACACTTAATGGGTTTATAACCAAACCTTTTTTAGGGTTTAAAGGGTTCTTCATGCAGTTCACACAAAATAGCGTCCACAGTTCCTTTAACTCTCTGTGGGTGAGACCTTAAACCACAACGGCTCAAAGCTTTAACTATAATGTGTTTAAACTCCGGTTTGAACAATTTGTCTGTCAGTAACCATCGAAGAAATAGGCTGTTGGTTCAAACAGACAGAAGTGATGTATCTGGCTAGGATGATCCACATCACAACCCTGGCATAGCTCCTTTAACTTTGTATTAACGACGTGGGACAGCAGCACAGCAACGATTGCCTTTATGATTTTAAAACTGTCAGTCCCGATGCACCCATCAGTAGCGTCTACCCACACAGCCTACAGCCTCAGTAGTGCCTTCATACCTATTTGTTATGAAAGTTAAGTTGTGATAACCCAACCCGCTGGAATTTTTCTAGCCATGATGACATGATGCTTTGAATGTATGAGTGTTCCGAATTGTAAACTTGTTTAATGGTTGTAGTATGTGGGCGGTGTCACAAACCTTCCTTCACACGCCCCCATACTTTGTTCAGGCTGAAACAATTTAACTTTTACAGAATTGTATCCATCGTACATTTTACACCATTTAAACATTTTGTCTATATCTCAAAAAATGTCATCCAACACACGTACATCTCTCCACTGAAACAAATTACATACCATAGCAATGGTTGTGCTCGTCCCGGGGTATGGGGAATGCATTTTGGCGAAGATTTTTGTTGTCCCCACAGCAAAAGATGAAGATACAGGTCGGGTTCCTTTTAGCATGATCAAGTACCACTCTGTATCTCATGCCAGGTAATAACCTGTCCCACTTGCCTATGTAGAGAGGCTTATGACAGCACTCATGTAGATTGCTCCATACATAAAACAACGACCAGTCTTTAGCAGGAAAAATCAGACATGGGTCTTTGATCGACCTCTTTTCAAAAATTTACACTGTATAGCATCACAGTGCACTTTGCCTTGTCAAACTCAGACCAGCCTGTTCGATTCCCAGAGAGCGAAAACTCATGTTTCACATAATCAGTCATTGTGTATAAACTTCGTCCTGGTCTTCTTGGTGCAAATGTGAGGTCCTGATCCATTTCTACCCATTCTCTCTGTGGTGATGTGACAAAACATTTCCTTGAAGATTTAGGAGTTTTGATGAATCAGCCATTTTCTTAGTAGCAGAAAGCACAGAATGCAGACTCTGATTTCAAATGCTGGTTTCCAGCCCCATTGAAACACTGCTATTCCCACCCCCACGCTCAGAACTGTGTTAGGCGTAAGTAAACATCTGTTGTAGAAAGGTGAGGAGGGAGGCCAAAGGTTAGAGCAAATCTTATGCACATAAACATGTTTGTCATGTACAAAATAGACTGAAAATCACGTAGACAGAATGGTGTTAGGAAAAGTCAAAACACATCTGTTGTAGAAAGGTGGGAAGGGGGTCAATGCCACAGGAAGATGGTCAGAACCATTGGCTGGAGCAAATCTTATTCATAACCATGATTCAAACTGATCAAACAGACCCCAAAACAGGGTAATAAATTAATTATGAAAATTTTTGATTGACAGTTGACACAAAGTTTATTGTAATTACTGTCACTGAACTGCATTGTCACATGTCAAATTCATGGGTTCATAACTTCAGATTATAAGTTCATAAGTTCGATTCACAGGGAGCACATGTACTAAGAAAATGTATAACTTGAATGTCGCTTTTGGATAAAAGTGTCTGCCAAATGCATAAATGTAATGTGAATGTAAATGTGCTAACTGTTCAAGGTAAAGATACACTGTCAAAAAGAAACTGTTCTGTCACAGTGATGTTAAGAATGGTGAGGGGAGGGAGTGATGGGGGTTCCTCATAAAGTCCATCGCATGTCCAGGTTTCGTGTGTTTTTAGATCAAGCTTGTTTTGACTGCACCAGACAGCCAGCAGAGCAGCTTCTTTTCTTTATGCAGATTTATTACCGTCTGTGTCATCTCCAAACCAAAAAAAGAGGGGTTTTTAATTATCCATACATGTAAACACACACACACACAAAAGATATGAATTCAAAATATGACTGTCATGGACATACCAGGCTCCACTCCCATTCAGTGATCTCACTCACCTGAGTTCTGATCACTCACACCTGATCCTCATCACTCCTGACCACTATATGAGCACACACTTCCCTCTGTCACACCGTCTGGTCTCATTTATGGACAAGGACTCATACCCAATGCGATCCTTCTTACCTTATATAGCGACTTGCTACCTCTTTCATCTACCCTCGTCCTCTTATGTTGTGTGCGCCAATAATCTCCAGAGCCAATGCCCCAACCAGCTCCTGGACTTTCATTTACATCCCAGTTTACATTCTTGGTAACCTGATTGTCATAGAACTGTTATCTGTTATCTCTACGAACTTTACATTTCCATACTCATTGCCTGTTTCAACCATACCTGTGTTCTGCAATAAATGCTTGTTGGGTTTGCTAATAATTCCAAGAATATCAAAAACGTCTAAGGGCGGCAGATCTTTCTCCTACCTAGCACCAAAACTCTGGAATGACCCAGACACACTCAGACACACTAGTGTCAAGTCTAAACTAAAGACCCATCTCAGACAAGCATTCACCTAATTCAACGACTGTCACACCTAGGCCGTAACAGCTAGGCTTAACTGGAACCGAGCACACTTTTTACCCACTTTACTACATGGCTTTCACATTCTGTGTGAACGGCCCCTATGCTAATATAAGCCTGTTTTGTTTCTCTCTCTCCCTCTCCTCCGAGGGACTCAGTGTGATACAGATTAGGTCCAGTTCGATAAGACAACGCTCACAACAACCTGACTAAGGAGGGGGTGACCCCCATGGGAACTGTGGAAAAATCACCTATTACACTAATGCTACTGTTAATCTATATTCATATTCTTAGTAAAATACTTTGTTCTGTCTGTACCAGCAGTTTGATGTTATAGCTGCTCTCAGTCTCATTTTAACGTCGGCATCCTCGCCTAAACATCCCTTATTGTATTATGTCAGCCATCAGGCTAACATAAAATAAATATAAAATCACCAGACCCAAATTAAAACTAGTCATTACTGTAATTCAATACTTAAATCATAACAGCACTGATTGCGACGCTGTAAATCTATAAACCCTTACACCAAAGTACTGATTGCAGCTGTAACGGGTCAGAGGAGAAATGACCCTCCCAGTGAGCCTGGGTTCTCCCAAGGTTTTTTCTCCACATTCATCATTGGAGTTTGGGTTCCTTGCCACTGTTGCCGTGTTGAAGTGCTCACTGGGAGACTGTGGATAATAGATATTTGATACTCCATAGTAGATATCTGACTTATATACTTAGATACCGTTGTTACTTGTATCATTGTATATTTCCTTGTTTTTTTTCCTTTATCCTCCCTGTAAAGCGGCTTTGATACAATGCCACATTGTAAAAGCGCTATACAAATAAATTTGAATTGAATATATATATATATATATATATATATATATATATATATATATATATATAAGCCGACAACAGGTGGAACGGAATATTTATGAATGAAAAGAGAGACAAAAGAACTCTCACTCAATAAAGAGTTATTCTTACTTATGCCAACCACTCCCACCATACACACTTAATACACTTCATATTCATCTCCCCTTTAATAGTCATTAAGGAAAAACATAAGATGGCAGAACAGAAAGTTACACTAAAGAAATGTACAATGTGTAATTGTGTGTTATGTGTAATTATGTGTAATGTGTAATTATGTGTTAGGTATCACACGTTAAATATTATGTGTATTATTTTTTGTTTTTATAGTTTGCAGTTCTCTTGCTCGTTGCTTGTGTTCCTGTGTCCTGGTTCCTTTATGATAGTCTCCAACTGTATGGTTAAAGGATTCCTAATTTGAAACATTTTGAACATTACATTGCAGCTATCTGGTGGACAAAAAGATAAATAAAATATGACAAGGAGCAAGATTTAAGTTTAGTTTTGTTTTTTTGACAGCACTTTGTAAACCCTAAACCCTGCAAACAGTCGAATGGGAGTGCTCTTGCAGACAGCATCAGAAAACAAACTTGGAATTGAGTTTCTCTGTTAAACCGGGGATCCTCGCAGCATCTGACGGGAGCTATGGCTAAGATACTCACAGTATTGGATGGGTAGGCCTGCGTCTACAGTCGAAGTGGGGGTGCCTGCAGCAATTCGGAATGGTGAAGGTAAGGAACGGGTGGGAGGTGGTCTTGCAGGACCTCAGAATGGGGAGCCTACTTATAAACGCAAACGTGACCATCCAATGATGCCTAAGAAAAGCTCTCACTCTCACTAAAGCCATCGTCTGCTATTTGAACAGGGACAGTTCTTCAAAAGAAAAGGATGAAGCTCTGTCTGTGCATGAGGGAGCCTGTAAAAACAAATAAAGAAACTATACTGTGAGTTATTTTTATAGATAAGTACAGTGAAATTGGTGTGATGAACCTACAGGGGATGATTGAGATGTACAGGCTAAAGGTTGGTGATGGTGGAGGAGCGCAGGTAATGGGAATTATTTAATAAACTGAATAGGGCTGGGTAAGCTTTTCTGATATTGAAGTGGCTGGATTTGTAGGTTTCCTTTTTAAGCAGCTGTGGTTGCTGCACATATACAAAATGAATGACTAGAAAATTGGTATACCAGACTGGGTGAGAACTAATTTTACATTTACATTTAGTCATTTAGCAGACGCTTTTATCCAAAGCGACTTACAAAGGACAGGAGCATTGAACATTTGTCTTGTACGCCAACAAGCCAAGTCTACAAAGCTACATTTACAAGCGGACATTGTATTCTGTTACTAGAGAGAAAGATGGACTAGAGACAGCATTTTTTTGTTTTGTTTTGGAAGGATAGAAGGATAGGATAGAGGGATGGGATAGGATAGAAGAGCATTAGGGTTCAGACAGGTGTCTGCGAAACAGGTGTGTTTTGAGTTGTTTTTTGAAGGTTGTGATGGTCTCAGCAGATCGGGTGGAGGCTGGCAGTTCATTCCACCACAAAGGAACGGAATAGGTGAAAGTTTTACAGATTGATCTGATGCCTCGTTGTGGGGGAATGGTCAGCCGTCATTCGTTAGCTGACCGTAGCTGGCGGGAGGGGACATATGTCTGGAGGAGTGAGTTGAGGTAGGAGGGAGAGGTTCCGGTTATTGTCTTAAAGGCAAGTGTAAGAGATTTGATTTTGATGCGGGCGGCTACAGGTAGCCAGTGGAGTGAGGTCAGGAGGGGTGTGACATGGGTTGTTTTTGGTTGATTGAAGACCAGACGTGCTGCAGCATTCTGGATCATTTGCAGGGGTTTGGTTGCCCTTCTGGCTGGAAGGCCAGCCAGAAGGGCATTGCAGTAGTCCAGCCTTGATATTACGAGTGCTTGGACTAGGAGCTGCGTTGCGTGCTCAGACAGGAAGGGTCTGATTTTCCTGATGTTGTAAAGCACATACGTGCATGACCAAGAGATTGTTGCAACATGTGAAGTGAATTTCAGCTGGTCATCTAACATCACCCCAAGGTTTCTAACGGACTGAGTGGGTGTGAGAGTGGATGATCCAAGTTCAACTGTGAAGTTGTGTTCTAATGATGGGTTGGCCGGTATTATCAGAAGTTCTGTCTTGCTGAGGTTGAGCTAGAGGTGTCATTTTTTTATCCAGGCTGAGATGTCTAGAAGGCAGGCGGAGATCCGGGCAGCAATGGTGGGGTCGTCGGGTTGAAATGAATAATAGAGCTGTGTATCATCAGCATAGCAGTGGTATGAGAAACCATGTGATTTAATAACTGTACCTAGAGAGGCTGTGTATATTGAGAAGAGGAGAGGAACAAGAACTGATCCCTGTGGGACCCCAGTGGTTAGCTGATGTGATATTGACTCCCCGCCTCTCCATGAAACCCTGAAAGATCTGTCGGTGAGGTATGAGCTGAACCAGTTGAGTGCAGATCCAGAGATGCCCAGGTTGGAGAGTGCGGATAATAGGATCTGCTGGTTCACCATGTCAAAGGCAGCAGAAAGGTCAAGAAGAATGAGGACAGATGACATGGAGTTGGCTCTAGCCTGCCATAGGCCTTCAACCACGACAGGAGGGCAGACTCCGTGGAATGTCCTTTCTTGAAGCCAGACTGTTGACTGTCAAGTAGGTTGTACTGTGAGAGATAGAAGACAGCTGATTAAACACAACCTTTTAAAGAACCTTTGAGAGAAATGGTAGGAGTGAAATTGGTCTGTAGTTGCTGACCACTGAGGGGTCGAGTGTAGGTTTTGTGAGCAGTGGGGTTACCCGAACCTGTTTGAACAGAGAGGGAACATTTCCTGTAGAGATTGACATGTTTACAATGTGTGTGAGTTCAGGCAAGAGTGATGGAGAGATTGCTTGTAGTAGGTGTGAGGGGATAGGGTCAAGGGGGCAGGTGGTAGGACGACTGGAGAGGATAATTTTGGAGACGTCTGTCTCAGAGAGAGGAGAAAAAGAGGAGAGTGTTGGGTGGCTTAGTGGTAAAGGGGGGTTTGGGGTGTGGGGGGCAGAGAATTGGTTGCTGATGGTGTTACTTTGTCTGTGAAAAAATTGGCAAAGTCATTGGTAGTCAGAGATGTAGTGGGGGGAGGTGGGGGGGGGATTAAGGAGAGATGAGAAGGTTGAGAATAGTTGACGGCTGTTAGATGTGTTGCTGATCCTATTTTGAAAGTAGGCAGCTTTGGCAGTGGAGACGCTTTCGGAAAAGGAAGAGAGGAGGGATTGATACTTGTTGAGATCTGCAGGGTCTTTTGACTTGCGCCATTTTCTCTACATGGCTCTGAGCTTGATCCGGTGGCTGCGGAGGGTCTCAGACAGCCAGGGACTTGAGGGTGTTGCGTGTGTTGGCCTGGAGGTTAGAGGGCAGATATCGTCAAGACAGGATGTTAAAGTTGTGCAGAGAGTATCAGTTGCTGCCTCCGCGCTGAGTGATGAGAACTGGGTTACTGATGGGATGGAAGTGGAGACCTTTGATAAAAAGCGAGTGGGTGAGAGTGAGCGGAGGTTACGACGCACAGAGACAGGGGTGGGGATGGGTGGTGAGCATGAAGGGAGGGTAACAGTGAATTGTATGAAGAAATGATCAGACACATGTAGAGGTGTAACAAGGACATTATTTGCGGTGCAGTTCCGAGAAAAGATCAGGTCTAGTTGCTTCCCTCCTTTGTGAGTGGGAGGAGTATTAGTTAGTAGGAGGTCGAAAGAGGGCAGAAGAGCTAAGAGGTCAACTGCTTTTGGTCTGTCTATTTTAAATTTAAAATGTTTTTGGAACCAGAATCTTGTTGCAGGGTGATTTGAGTCGTCAACAAAAAGTGGATAATTTGGAGATTGGACCAGACAATATCTGTACTACAGATAATTTAGGAGAGAGTGATGTGTTTGAGTGGGAGTCTGTAAGTTCAAAATATAAAAGAAGTGACTTTTTTGCTTGATCTGTTTTGCTTTGATCTGTTTGATGGTAAATTCAGAGCAGTGGAGAGAACCAAAGCAGGTCAAAATAAACATTGCATCAAGCATGTAAGCAGTGTTGATGGAGTGATAGCCAAGATGGAGGGTGAAAATGCAGCTGGTAAGTATGGTCATAGTAATGGGTTGTCTGATATCTGGGCAGGTGGGTGGTTTCTTTAAATGCTTTTAATGAGGAGAGACGTTTGTGAGTTGATAATTACGGGGGAAGGTTTCACCGAAGATTCATTTATGGAAAAATGGTATACCACTTAAATAGCCTTTAATGGATCCGGATTTTATACCTTTAACACTGTTAAGATAATGAAAGAGGTGATTGTTAACAGAGAAAAATCAGGAACTAGCAGTTATTATGAGGGGTGAAATGATTTGAAGCATTTCCATGTTGTATAAAATGATTGGAGGGTTCTAGGAGAGATGGCTTGGAGGAGATGTTTTAATGGATGGTTTAGAAGAAGATGAATTGAGAATAATAAGGTAATGGGGTCAGAGATTTATGAGAGTCAGCTATTTGAATTTTTGAACTTGGAGCATGTTTGGCGGTTATCACAGGTGGAAATCCAGATAAGGTGTTTTAGAAAAGGCATTAACGCGGGAGAGCGTTAATGAGAGCTCCTTTATTAATTCTAGTTCTTCTAGTAATTCTAATTCTTTAATAATTGTAGTTGTCATTTTGACCATATATAGCTTGAACATAGCTTGAACAGGGCCAAGGATGCTGATGATTGAGGTATATCAAGGAGCTGTGCAGGCCACAGAGACACAAACCAGGGACCCTGATAGAATCCACCAAAATCAACTAAGGAGGCAGCGATGGTAAACAGTTGGATGTTTTGAGGGAGAGATATGTTGTCCTAAAAAGGTTAGCCAATTCCATTGCTTTAGAAACATTACCCATAAGCTTCTCTTATGTTTACACTTGCAGGATGTATTTGGTCTTGTAACACCTGAACAGAAGATGCAAAGTAGAAGAAATGTGCAATAAAAGGCGCTGGGAATTATGTGCAAAGTTTAAATGTCAGAATATGGGGTGAAGTTTGAAAGATTAACTATCTGCAAGAAGAAGAGAAAATTAGGAAGAGAAAAGGAAGAAAATTCAAAATTGATAAAATTAATAAACAATGATAAAAACACAATGTACAAAGCAAATGTTCTAAGCTAATATCAGCAGTCTCCCAGTAAGCAAGCCAACAGGGCAACAGTGGCAAGGAACCAAAACTCCAGTGATATATAAATTGAGAATAAACCTTGAGAGAAAGCAGGCTTAGCAGGGAGGACCAGTTCTCCTCTGGTACGCTAATGCTGCAGTCCTTAGCTAAAGATAAAATAAAAAAAAGATGTCCATCACATATTCCCGGTCCTTTGGGTGGGCCAGATGTCGCTGTAGTGCTCTATGGCACGATGATGAGCACCTGACTGTACCATAGCAGGGGCAGTTTTCAGGAGGAACTACAACTTGGGTAGATCTGTTGGATGTTGAGTCCATCTGTAGATGTAATCTATAGCTACCCCAGGATTGAAACCCCGGGATAGAAAACCAAAACAGAGAAAAATTAGCGTAGCTGCTGTTCATAACGTTAAGAGCCTAAGATTTTATTTACTTTGCGGTAGAATGAGAAACAAGTGATGAGAAGCATTATGAGAATGCTTGGCTAAATAGATGTGTCTTTAAACTGGATTTGAACTGCAAGAGAGTAACTGAGCCCTGAACAGCATTGGACAGGCTATTCCAGAGTTTAGGAGCAAAGTGCGAAAAAGCTCTGCTGTCTTTAGTGGACTTTGCAATTCTGGGAATGACCAGAAGACCAAAGTTTTGAGAGCGTAAGGCATGCATTGGCTTGTAGCATGAGAGAAGATCAGTTAAGTACATAGGGGATAACCCATTTAAGGTTTTGTAGGTAAGCAGTAGAATTTTATAAATAATATGAAATTTAACAGGTAACACTGTAGGATAACTCCAAAATTGGAGTTATATAGTTGTATTTCTTGGACTTGGTAAGAACTCTAGCTGCTGCGTTTTGGACTAACTGTAGCCTGTTTATTAAGGATGTTGGACAGCCACCTAGAAGTGCATTACAATAGTCCAGCCTGGAGGTCATTAAAGCATGGACCAGATTTTCTGCATCAGAAGTAGATAAAATGCTAAGAAGCTTAGCGATGTTTCTAAGGTGGAAGAAGGCGATTTTTATAATATTAGCCACATGATTTTCAAAAGACAAATTACTGTCTAATATGACACCCAGGCCTGTAACAGTATTAGATGAAGTGGCGTTACAACCTTCTAATTGGAAACTGTAATCAGAGAGCTTCTGTTTATTTACGTTTGGTCCAATAAGTAATGTCTCTGTCTTTTACGAGTCGTCCAATGTCTTTAAGACAGTCTGATAATTTACCTAAGGTTGGAATATCATCCGGTCTTGATGAAATATATAGTGGAATCTCATCAGCATAACAGTGGAAATTTATCCCATGACTTTTAATGATATTACCGAGGGGCAGCATGTATAATGTGAATAGCAGAGGGCCTAAAATAGATCCTTAAGGCAGGCCATATTTTACTGGCATTCACTCTGATGATTCCCCATTTAATTGAACAAAATGGTAACGGTCAGAAAAGTAGGCGTGGAACCACTGAAGAGCTTGACCTTGAATGCCAACATAATTTTGTAGTCGATCTAACAGGATGACATGGTCTATTGTGTCAAATGCCGCACTAGACCACATTTAGATTACTGATGTGGTCTAAATCCTGACTGGAACATTTCAAAGATGTTGTTACTTTGTAAGACTGTACACAGTTGTGTGGATACGACCTTTTCTAATATTTTAGACATGAACAGGATTTTTGAAATGGGTCTGTAGTTTGTCAGTTCATTTGTATCTTGTTGAGGTTTCTTTAAGAGAGGCTATGTGTATATATATACACATACATGTATATATACACATATGTGTATATACTCTTCTATGACTGTGACAAGGACACTAGGCTGGGGATGAGAGTGTATAAAACATTTGATTTGATAGAAACACTTCATATTTACACTTTATTCCCTACATGGGTTCTTGTTGTCCATTGGAATTGATTCCTATAAATTGGTGGTTTGTTTTTAAAATAAATCTTTTAATCTTTTGAATAAATCTGAAGTTCATTATAATGTTAATACCAGAGGGAAACCTCAGTGATGGCTGAAAACGAAGGTAAAAATATATAAAAACTTACAACTAATAAACTGTTAGAAATATTATTTTTTAAATATTATTTTTAAATAGAAAGTCACCAGTGATAAGTTTCTTGTAGGAAATCATTTAACAACATCTAAATATACATTTTAACAATAAATTGTGTTGGTTTTGTGGAAGGATGTGTGTCTGTCACACATTGTGAAACCTGGCCCGTTGTTACTATATTCCGCTGAAGTGCATACACTGATTCTGTCATGATGCAGTAATTTGTAATAAGGATTTGCATTTTATTTAAATTACAGTTTTATTTTGGTGATAATTTTTATTTTGTTATTTTTGTTTTGTTTATTTTGGAACTGCATTTGCAGTACTATATAAAAGAACAGTAAGCTAGGCTGGTATTACTTTTTCCCAATAATGTAGAGAAGTGAGAGGGCCAAGGTTAAAGAGTTTCTACTGGTGAATACAGAATATCGTAGTCTATTAGGTCTTAATATATGTATGTCTTCCTTCCACTACTTAGGTCCATATTTACTTTTTTTTCCATATTTGCAATTTGTTTATATTTTTTTCAAACTTTTACTTTGTTTAAATAGTAGTTTTACAAATTAAGTCAAATTAAGTACATCAAGTGTGTCTGAAGGACAGTTTTGTTAAATTTAGCTAACTTCTTAGGAAAGATTTGTCCCCAAAGGATAAGTAACCTGATGGTTAAGTAGTTACACAGACACAGAATGATTAAATAATCATTAAAATGTACAGTGTCAGGGTCACGGGAGACGAACTCACACGCAAACAGCGTTTGAACAGAAAAATCACTTTATTCATAAATTAACAAAACAACAACCCACGAGGGGGTAAAAACGCATAACAAAACAGGAACTAAGGATCTCCAAAAACCCGGAGCAAAATGAAACAGGACGAACCAACACAAGACAGAAAACACCGGGACATTAAATAGGACAAAGACAAGGACAAACAGGTGCGCGAAATCAGTGCAGACGAGACAAGAGAACAAGAGCCAAGACGCACGACTGGAGAGCACATGGCGAAAGTAAACAAAACAGAAGCCATGTGCTTCCACAGGAAACAAGGACCCAGAGCAAGAGTTCAGATCCTGACTCCAAGAAACAAGAACCAAGACTAGAAGGAGTCAGGATCAAAACAACACGCTCTGACACGGAACACGGGGATGTCAGGATCCTGGCAAGACAATCTAGAAAGACTCAGAACAGGAAGCCAGGACCCTGACAGTACAGATTTATTTAATCAAAGCTGCAATCCCGAACTTATGTCTGTAAAACTTATGTCTTGTGTTTCAGGTCTTCCCCCTCCAATCATTCCTGTTTCCTGACATTGCTGTTTATGCCAACATACTCCAAAGTTGTTTATCCAACTCATGATCTAATTTACCTAATATTTTGCTGTTTGAAGTTCCTCTTGTTGGACTAGACAATAAAGCTTCTGTGTTTATGCTGTTTACCTGCTTGTTCTCCTGTGTGTATGCTGACAACTCTATGTTATTCTACTCCATTATTGCCCATCTAGCCCTTTCTTGCTGTCCCCCATCCCTGTCCCTTGCATTGCGGAGCCATGTTTAAATGTAGACCTCCACCTCACATGCTTTAGCTCGGCAGCATTTTGTCACAGCATCTAAGTAAGAAAGAAAACAAATTGCTAATGGTAAAAACCAACAGTTGCTCAAGTACTGTTAAAACATTTAAACCTCAGAGCTGCAAAAACCTGCATGTTGATTGGGTGTATTAGATGATTTGAATTGGTTATTTTGAAATAAGTAATTCTTTATTCTGCCATGCAGAGCTGGACTGGCAAAAAATCAGACAAAATATCAGCCCTTGCATTTTGGCCCAAACCGGCCCACTACATTTGATCATTCCATAAAAGCACTAAAGCCATATAAGTAGGAAAGAGTGGGTGTTGACACATTAAATACTTTTAGAAAGTGTAATTTACTAATACAAAACATGTATAATCCACACTGATGAATCCTAAAACAGGCCATGACATCCATCTTGTGTGTATTTGAAGGAGGAGAAGAGACATGATAAATTGTTGAACAGATGATCACTGTTTTCTGTACTATAGCCCTGAATAGTCATTGAAAGCAGGGAGTCTCTGCTCTCTCTCTCACTGACACTTCTCCTCCACTCTCAGAGCCTAAATGTTTTGAAAGCTGTTCTGCTTACTGCTGGCACTACACCCCTCCCTCATCTCTCTCCCTTTCCTTATCCTCCTTACTGTGCGTGCCGGTGCTGCCAGTGCCGCCACCACCACTCATCATCAGCACAGAAGTTGATGAAGGTCCTGCTGTGGCAGAAAACATGTTATTTCGACACAATTTTTCTGTGCCTGTTTTCTGAGACTGCAAATTACATCATCAGATTCAAGTCTGAAAGAAGTCTGTGCAGGCAAGACTGAAGTGTGGCGAAGCAATGCAGTGTCTCGTTCCCTGTCTCAGGGAACCGGGTTACATACGTAACCTAAAACGCTCCCTTTCGAGGAATGCTGCATCAGGTTTGACACTATGGGGAACGATAATACCCACTATGCCACAGTGAGGGAAGGCCTGCTGCAGATGCTGTGAAACATTGGCACACAAACAATCAGGAGCAAAGTTAGACTTGTCAACCCAGGAGGACCTGAGCGCCTGGAATTGAATTCAAGTCTAAACTAAAATTTAATAAAAGTGTGTGGAGGACCAGCCTGCCGCAGCACAAACATCACTCTAGAAAGAGACTTAGATGATGCTACACTCCTGGTATAATGGGCTCTAATAAAAAGGTAAAACAAGGTCAAAATCGAACGGTGGAGGACAGAAGGCTTGAAGTACCACTGTGTGACCAGCCGCAGCAGGCACCTTGGGGATATAATCTGGTCTAGGGTGCAAAATGGCTTTAACAAAACCAGGGGGAAAATCCAAACAGGCAGGGTCTACTGATAGAGCCTGTAGATCCCCTTTTTGAGTGATGTAAGGGCTAATAGTAGAGCCACCTCAGACCCTAGCTTATATACCAGTTACCAGGTACGTTCGCAGGCTTTTCATGCAAAGAAATTAGAGTACCAAATGGATATATTTTTCGTTTTTATGCATTTATTTTAAAGAAATATGTAAAAAGAACATTTATGACAAGATACCTGGCCGAATATATATATTTTTTTATTTATTCTTTAAATGGTAAAACACAAAGCCTGTGTTGGGGGCCCAAAGGGCAAAACCATGTGGGCCCTGCATGGGCCCCCAATGGCGTTGAGCATTGTGAAATTGACAGCGTTTTCCTCCAATAGTGTTAAGCATCGTTAAAAATACAGTGCCACCCGGTGCCACCCCTGTAGACATGCCCCTGCTCTGGTTACCAATTACACCTATATCAAACATATTTCGTGTCTGTCATGTTGAGTTATGTAGAAAACCTACTTTTTTAACTCCTAGGTTTTCAGTGCATCATCTAGGGACACTCCTGATAAAACATTATTATTATCTGTTTGATACTCCAAATAGTTGCCAAATGACACTTCAACACAATTTTGATGGCAAAATGCCAAAATGCAAAACAAGGCTTAGTGACACCAAGCGTTTAAGCTTGGAAAACCGATCACTCTGCTTTTATATGAAAGGCCAATGAATGTGTTGTTTGCACAGAAAAAGAGCAAATGTCCTCTAAAAGAGGGAATTCCCAAATGTCTAATAATACCCTTCCATGCATGTGCTTCTGGTTGCAGTTGGTACCACTCTACCTTGAGCTGCCACCATCTCTGCCTCAGCTGTTTGGGCCATGCCCATGCTAAGTCAGCATTTGTTGATAGTTTGTGTTCCCACTGTAAAATAATGTTCATCGGGACATTGTGGTCACGTGTCTTTCTTCTCTAAGAAGCAAAGAATGACTTTGGTTGGTAATTGAACAATTCCTTCTGTTGCGGCTGCCTACAAGGGTGCGTGAGCAAGCCCCAAAGGTGATTTGGGAGATACAATGGATAATGTCCCCACGAGACGTCCATTGCCCAGCATGCTTATCCGGGCCAGTTGATTTTCCGGAAGAGATTTGTGGACCACTATATGGCAGACTCAAGGACGACGCCACTCTCATGTTTTTTGATGATCTCTGAGACAGAGATGATGGCTGTGCTGTCTCAGCCACTACAAGCATTGAGTTTGAGTGGAATCCTCTGCCCTTCCTGAAATGCTTGTAGCTGGGTGATTGGTCCCTGGGTTCAGGATGTGATACTCAGCTATGCCTTGCCCCAGTCCCTCTTTTCAGAAGTGCACAATGAGCTTATCAATCACCTTTCACTGTGCACACACCGTCTGTGGGCACACCTTTCACCACTCTCAATGGAGGGGCAGCAAAGGGGTAGTTGGGGGTTGCCCCCAGTCGAGCATGCCATTGCGGTGCATTTATGCCCACATGGTGCTCTCTCCTGGAGAAACCATCCAAGACTCCTGTCCAAAGCCTGTAGGTTTTCTTCTTTGTTTACAGGGAAGATATACAGGGCTGCAGGACAAGCTGCCTCAGCCCTCCATCCCATCCTGCAGGTCCATGAAACCAATGCACTGAAAGTACTGGATAAAGGAAGGAACTGCACATGGTGACAGATCTTGCCCTGAGGGCGATGAAAGTCACAGTGTAGGTGCTGGGTTGAGTGGTGCCAACCATGGTCATCCAGGAGGGACACCTATGGCTAAACCTTGCTGAGATACAAAACACAGAGAATGTACGCTTTATCAGTGTTCCCATCTCTTAAGATGGCCTGTTTGGCAACACTGTTGAAGACTTTGCCCACCAGTTCTCAATAGTGAAGAAGAAATATGGAGGCGATTAAGTACATACTGCCTTGTCATGGTTGTACCTCAGGGTACAGGCCCCCGAGGTAGGCCCCCGAGGTAGGCCCCCTCCTTCTGCTCCTCACCAAACCTGGGCCCCTGCAGACTCCTCAGCTGGTTACCTCTACACCTCAGCTGACACCCCAGACTCTGAGGAGGTCTAGTCACTGGAAAATGGCACTGGCTGCCAAGAACCCTCCTAAGGCTTTGAAGTAGCCCTGAGACAGGTGGCCCAGAGAAAACTGAAACACTCTTGTAGACGGACCCCACCCAGGGAAGGGAGGGGGCTTTATTCCTCCCTTCGAGCTTGTTCTGAGGAGGGGTGTCTACTCTAGTCAACACTACATCACACAAAAACAGTTTCTGTCTTCTCTGGGCCGCTCTTAAAGAGAGATCCCAACACTCCTATTCGGTTGTCCTTTGCTCTTGCCTCTCATAATCCATGGGGATGCTTTGCCTTTCCGCCCCTCAGAAGAGGCACACGGTACAGCCTTCAGTTTGGCTTTACCTTTGATCAGCCACACTGCACCCACTGTCTTGGGCACACCGATAATTCTACTGTAGCACAATGTCTGAGAAGGTGGCTTGCCCTCCTCAACCTGTCACACTGGTTTAACAGAACGCCAGACGCCCACCCATCTTCTGTGGCATCCTTTTCTCCTCAGTAGAAGAAAGTACAACAGTCCTGTGTATGAAGATTGAGGTTCTTCTGGCAAAGAATGTGATCAAGCCTGTTCCACCTGCTGAGGTGGAGGTGGGGTTTTGCAGCCCCTACTTCAATGTGCCCAGGAAAGGAGGTGTGTTTTGAACAATACTAGAACTGCATCCTGAATCAGACTCTTCACAGAATTCATTTAAGGATGCTTCAGGATACACAGAGGCACATTCTGATGTGCAGCAACTAGATTGATTTGTGACTACAGACCTAAAGGATGTGTAATTTCACGACACATACCTTATCTTCAATTTTCTTTCGAGGGTCGAGCATTTCAGTGCAGGGTCCTCCTCTTTCCGTTTGTCAGAGCATCTCTTTTCTTGGATGGAGTTGGACTTGGTCAATATGGCGGCATGTCTCAGACATGAATGCATCCAATCAGAGGCAAGATGGCGGTCCCACTCAAATATTTTTAGAGGATCCTGGGGCATATGGTATCATTGACTGCAGTAGTGCCTCTCGGGTTGATGCATATGAGACCGCTTCAGTACTGAAGAACTGAAGAGAACTGAGTTTCAAGGTGGATATGGCGCCACAGCACATATCGAGTGTGTATCACTTTGATATGTTATTGTTCCTTCAGCCCATGGCAAGTTTTAGGATTCCTGTGAGCTGGAGTTCCCATACAACAAGTCTCAAAACACATTGTCATTACGACAGATGGGCTGCGGTACTGTAAGTAATGGGCATGCAGTGTCAGGTTCCTTGACAGTTTCTCCCTGCGTTGGCATATCAACTGCCTGGGAAGTCCTGCTTGCCCTACAGAGGCTGTGGCTGGCGATCCAAGAAAAATGTATTTCAGATGGAAAACACAGTGACAGTGGCATATAGAACTCGCCAGGGCAGTACTCGCTTTCGTTGCATGTCTCAGCTCAACCCGTCACCTCCTCATTTACATTAACACTTACACATTTGCCAGACACTTTTATTCAAAGGGACTTGCAGTGTTTTCAAGGTATACATTTTATTAGTACGTGTTCGCTAGGAATCAAACTCACAACCTTACACAATGTTCTACCGACTAAACTACAGGAACACCCATTAAGTCACCTCCTATAGAGTCAGCAGAGGCTAAAGTCTCTGCAAGCCACTTATCTTCTGGGCAACCTCAGTTGAGCAGTGTATGCGCTCTCGTGGCAGGTGACATTCCGTGGAAAGTGTCGGCTCCATCCCCAAGTGTTTCAGCTTATATGAGACCAGTTCAAAGTGGTGCAGGTGGATTTTATCGCTTCTCAGGAATCAACCCATTGTCCCCCTTGGTATGCTCTGACCGAGGCTCCCCTCTGCACAGACACCTAGTGCACAGCCTAGCCCGGGGGTCTGCACAAGTATGCTTCGCCGAGTAAGCTAGGGAGGAAGCAGAGCAAGCCTTGATGATAGCCCCTTTGGGCCAATTTGACTTGGTTTTTGGAGCTTATGTTCCTTTCAACAGCCCTTCCCTGGCTCATTGCCCCGAGTAAGGACTTTCTTTCTCATGGGCAGGGCACAATATGGCACCCCAGGTCAGACCTCTTGAACCTCCATGTCTGGTCTAATACCCTCTTGAAACCTCTCCTTGGTCCTTACGGCCCTTAGGAGTCCTCCTTTTAAGTCTTTGGAGTCATAAGAGCTTAGTGCCCTTTCTCAGAAGACAGCCCTCTTGACCACACTCAATTCTATCCAGAGGGTTGAGGATCTGCAGGCACTGTCTATGTCCAATGAGTGCCTCTAGTTCAGACCAGGATTTTCTCCCATTATTATGAGGCCTCCTCCAGGTTACATGCCCAAGGTTCCCATGACTCCCTTTAATGGCCAAATGGTGATCCTGCAGGCCCTCCCACAGTCAGAGGAGGATGCAGCTCTATCCCTGATGTGTCCAGTATGCACTTTGCATATTTACCTGGACCGCACGCAGGAGTTCAGAAGTTCTGAGCATTCCTTTGTCTGCTTTTGAGGTCAGCAGAAGGGGAAGACTGTCTCCAAACAGAGGCAATCCCATTGGATTGTGGATGCCATTATTTTTCTTTACCAATCCCAGGGTGAGCTGTCTCCTTTCAGAGTATGTGCATACTCAGCTAGAGGGACAGCCTCATCTTGGGTGCTTGTGAAAGGCACGTCTTTAGTAGACATCTGTGGGCACATATAACCTCCAATAAAGTAGGTTGTTCACTATTCCAACGCATTTGATCAGCAGTATTTCTGCTATGACCTAAATTTTATAATGCTGTAATGCAGTAATTTATAATGTTGTAACGCAGAAGAGAACTGGCCCTCCCTGCTAAGCCTGGTTTCTCACAAGGTTTTCTCTCCATTTATATATCACTAGAGTTTTGGTTTCTTGTCACTGTCGCCCTGTTGACTTGCTTACTGGGAGACTGCTGACATTAGCTTAGAACATTTGCTTTGTACATTGTGTTAATTATCATTGTTAATTAATAAATAATTTTATTAATTTTAATTTTCTTTTTTTTTAAAAAAACATCATTTTTTCATTTCAAAACAGTGGAAATGACTGTGGACTTCAAACAAGAGCCCTAACCATCATAGACAGCACTGTGATGGAAGTGGAATCATTCAGGTTCCTGGGTACCATCTTCTCTCAGGAATTGAAGTGGGACAATTACATTGACTCCATTGTGAAAAGGCCCAGCAGAGGTTTCCTTCGTCAGCTAAAGTAGTTCAACCTGCCACAGGAGCTGCTGAAACAGTTCTACTTAACTATCATCAAGTCTGTCCTGTGCTCATCTATCTACCAACTGTCTGGTATGGTTCAGCTGCCAAATCAGACATCAGGAGACTACAACGGAGGATCATTAGTTCCCCCTGCCCAACCTCCATGATTTCTACACCCCCAGAGTGAGAAAAAGGGCTAAAAAATCACTTTTGACCCATTTGGCCATCCAACACACTCTTTTAAACTGTTACCCTCTGGTCGGTGCTACAGAGTACACAGCACCAGAACTGTTTTCCCTCAGGCTATATCAAGTCTTAACAGTTAAAGTTCTCATACCTCCACACTGCCAAACACAAATGAATATTACTACATAACATCCCAAATTGTAAATCATAATTTATACACCTGTAAATAACATTGTAAATGGCATATCTGTGCAACAACCTTTCTGTACATTCACAAAACTACTTCTATAGCTGCACTTTATTATATAACTGTTTTCCTTATTTTAGTTTGCTATTATTATTAAATACATTTACGCATTTGGCAGACACTTTTATCCAAAGCAACTTACAGTACATTCAAGTTACACGTTTCTGCACTAGAAGCTCCTATCACCAAGACAAATTTTTTGTGTGTGTAACCATACTTGGCAACTTGGCATACTTGGCTATTCTGTTTCTCTAAGAAAATATGAACTGCCTTTACAATGTTACCTTTATGGCTTTGAGCTAAAAGGATTGTAAAAAATGTAGAGTAGGACTGTGATAGCTGACCCAGTATGTGATTGATGCCTGTCTGTGCTATTAAAGTATTGCATCCCAGCTCTCATGGTGCTGTTGCTGTGGTATCAGTGAAAATTGCTCCAAAGGGACAGTTTACAATTTCTTATGCACTCAAAATTGTTATGCCTCTGTCAATAGTGTAACCGACAGCTCACAAAGGAGCAATAAAATCCATTCATTAACCCATATTACCAATATTATGCTCTCTGTATAAAACATGCTTGTCTGGTTTAATACTCAGGTGTATCTTTTTGTAGGGCAGCAGCAAGTTGTGGCACAGCTCTGCTCCCATACACAACTTTGTACATTCATTGTATATCTCAGTACATTCATAAAGATACATTCAGCATGTATTACAGTATAAACTTTATAGTCAACATGAAATTATATTTGCAACTCATTTCAGTCTCATCTCATTTTCAGAGTTAATTTGATCCATCAGGAATTAATTGGATCATAAAAGGTTGTCTCTGTATGACAGGTGTTTGGAGGCAAGTGACTAAAATAAACAAGGCTAAAAAAATGTTTAGAGACAGAACATATTACATTTTAAGAAAAGATTACAAATCCTAACATTTGTATTTTTAAAACAATATACACAGATTCAGTGTATCTTAGTAAGACCAAAACCATGTAAAAAGTAAACATGGCCAATTTTGATTTTATGTTGACATGAATTGATATTATCATGACAACACTAGCATTAATGATTATTAAATACATTTTTGTGAGTAAAACAAACAGTTTTTTCTTTAGATGTAAATGATAATAATAACTAGTAATAATAACTACTATGTATATTTTCTGAAGAAAATGTAAGGTGTTCTTGCCATGGCAAAACTCTGGCCAGAACTCTGTTTTAAAGATGTTATGATGATACTAACATGATGCTGGTATGATTTGACATGATGTTTGCATAATTTAGCATGATGTTTGCATGATTTAGCATAATAGATATACTAAAATATGGCTTACTTGTGATTTTAGGAGGTTGCTAGGGTGTGACTAGGATGTTGCCAGGGCAATACATAAAGCCCATTGAGCCCACCCATATGTCTTTACAAAGTTCTAATGCTGAGATATGGCATATTTTTACATGGTTGCTAGGGTATCATAAATGGTTGCTTGGGTCCAGCTAGACACTTAACAGTACAACTAATAGATGTGTGTGTGTCTGAATTAAAAGAGCCAACTCCCATGTCTATATGATGTTCTGGTGCTGAGATATGGCTAATGTTGGTTGCTAGAGTACTCAAAATTGCTGCTAGTGTATGGCTGGACAGTTTACATGGTAATAATTAAAGACTTCTTGCCAAGTGAAAAGACCATCCACTAGTCTCTAAGATGTTCTGATGCCTCTCACCTTTCTTAATGGTTGCTAGTCCGAATGGCTCTGTATCTCCTCTTTGATGGTAGACATTTGAACAGACTGTGACTAATCAAAAATGAAGTGTTCAAATACCACGACAGATCCTCAGAGATGTGGACACCCAAGAACTTAAAGCTGGGTAAACGCATTTAAACACAAGGGTAGGGTTGTTGGTGGATGAAGATATTGGAGTTATGCAGAGGAACACAGTCATGGGTGAACAATGGGTCATGGGTCATGCAATGGGCTCAGCACATAGCCCTGTGGGACACTGGTGTTTAGGATGAGTATTAAGGTCATACGATTGCCCAACCTTACAGATTAAGGTCTGTCCAGAATCCAGCTGTATATGGATAAGCAGATACCCCGGTCACTAAGCTTTAGTGATTAGTTTAGTAGGGATTACTGTGCTAAATGCAAAGAAATTACGTAGCAGCATCGTTACGTTTGTGTTGTTGTTATCCAGGTGGGTGAGGGCTAATTGAAGAGCAATAGAAATAGCGTCCACTGTCAACCTGTTTGGATGGTAGGCAAACTGGTATAGGTCCAGTGTATGTGGAAGGCCCGCTAAGAGGTGACTCAGAACCAGTTTCTCGAAGTTGCCAGTGATGAAATTGGTAATACATGAGTTAATATGATCCAAAATGGTGGATGTATACATATTAGTGTCTGTGTGTGACCATAGTTGCCTATGAGGCAAACATGTTCTAGTCAGTGTCCTGAAATGGCTGCTGTAATGAAGAAATGTGTATCTGGGTAGCAAAAACAGGGAGTTGATCAGAACCAAATGGGGAGCGTAAAGGCATTGTATGGCTCAGAAATGTTAGTGTATACATGATCCAGAGTGGGGCAAGACACATGCAAATAAAATTTTGGAAAAACAGTTCTTAGGTTGGAGTTGTTGAAGTCTCCAGCAACAATAAAAACTTCAGACTGGTTTTTACTGATCTCTGTGTGCATTTCTTCCTTAGCTAAGTTAGAAACCAGGTTACATACATAACCAAGATGTTCCCTTTCTGTCACTGACTCATCATTGTGCCGGTGTAGTGACAATGGGAGCCCCTATACTAAGCACCACAATGGCTGAACCGTCCTATGGACTCAAGTGGCGCAGCTGCCTGCAAGCATAGCGTGCCTGAGCAAGCTGTCATAGAATCCATAACCTTTAATGCACTAAAAGTGAGAAGTGCATGAGAGGAGGTCGATGGCACAATTGAACGGCTAGTGAGGGAATAATGATGTGGCCTGGGCCTTGCTTAAGACCTGCCATCAATCTGAAGATGATTGTGGTACTCCAACGGAACCCAGGTTAGATCCACAGCCTCCACCTGCAACACAGAATAGCATGAACCAGGAGAAGACAACACTCCGACAAGACAAACATAACTAAATGGGCTCCAGGCCAACACAAAATTGCAGGAAATGCGCAGCAGAATCCTCATTAGGATTGTGAACATAACTTAGGAAGGCATAAATTAGGAAAAACATAAATTAGGAAGGCCCAATCAACATGAGGGTTGTGCTGCCTCAGCCAGGACTGGCCCAGGATAATCCAGGCCAGATGATCTTGTTTCCACTGGGGAGTGAGGCAAAGGCACCCCAACTGTATGGGCTTGGGGAAGGCAATGAGGACAGAAGTTTGATAAGAAGTTTCCCCTCAAACCTCCAGGATGAGAAAAGAGAGCGTCACTGTTTGCGCTGATGAATTCTGCTCTCCATATGCAGGGCAAGATGAAAGGTTTCAAGCTCATGGGGTAAATCGTGACAGGTAATCTTATCTTGCATGTCTTCTGCCAGCCCCTCCAGGAAACAAAACTGAAGAGTCCCCTCATTCCAATCTGGATAGAGCAGTCAATAATAGAACAGGCTCCTTGTGACAGCCATGTGAGGCGAGGAGCTGCTACATCCCCTCGCATTCCATGATCAAACATTCTAATCTGCCTAATGAGAAATCACAAAGGAAGCTTGACCTCCGAGAGGGTGGAACCACACACAAGAGTCCTGTGCAGGGAAATGCAGGGAAACGGCATTCCACTTCTCTAGACGTGGCATTGAGCTGGTTGGCGTGCTGCCCCAGGAGAGCTTCTTGCTGGGCCAGAGCCTTACATAGAGGATTTGCACCCACTAAATGCATGTTGGTCAGACAGGTCTGTCAATGATTAAATTGCAGGTGCAAGGTAACCTTTTTTGCCACATATAAACTAGGAGAATTTCACAACAAATCAACAAGGTACTCAGCAACATACTCAGCAATACTCTATATACATATGTATTGTAAGGACCACCCATTGGCCCAACAACAGAATCCAATGGTGTGGGTGAAGGTATCTCACGTGTTCTGCCTTTCCGTAGCACTTCTACAAATTTCTTTAATTTATTACAATTTAGTTTTATTGACCCTGTGGTTAGTTACAACCTGACTCCAATTTTATATGAATTTTAGATTAGTGATTCCAAATTATCTGTTGATCATAATTTAGGTTTGATTACTTGCAGATTCCCATACTCTTAGTTATTCTTTCATTAGGGACCCATGGTCGCACTGAGTCTCGCGGTGGCCGATATCTCACGATCACAAAATGGTCATTTTGATCTTACTCAGAGGTTGCCGGGTAAACTAATATTATTAAACCTGGCTGTTCCATGCTTGCTCAGATCTAGTAACAGTTATCTTAGTCACGATCATGCAACTTGTTAAGACAGGTAATAGACAGAAACCTGGAGATCTTGGTTGATGTGCTCCTAGCTCCTTTCAACTACAAGTCCCCAGTATGATCATATCCTGACACTTATTTTGCGGTAACCTTGGACTCCTTCTAATCTACTGGTAATAACAATTTCTTAAGAACTTTTAATATATCAAGAAAAAACTATTTATTTGCCAGGCAGGTTAAAACATCAGTTCAAAGAAATAAAAGACATATTGTTAATTTGAATTCAAGGAAACAATGCATGCTCAACAGAATACATAATTAGGTACAAAGTCTAAATCATACCTGGAAAAAAAGACACACAGCAGCAGTTGTGTGGGAAGTTCTGGTTACAGAATGCTTCCCTGAGTCTTTTGCCTAGCCACCTTATATACACACATAAGACATTGAGTCATAAACTCTGTGGCCAATTCAGGATTTGATCTGAGAGTTCTTGTAACTTTAAGGGGCACCCCACAAACATGACAATGGAAATTCAATGACATCACACTGTATGTTGCACATATAAGTTCAGTGAGCTCCATTGATCTGAGCCTAGAGGGAGGGGGAGAATGAGAGAGAAGGGGGAGGCAGAGGTGAAATTCAGTGTATCAGTGCCACATGGGGGGAAACAAGGAACAAGTATGAACTGGTGTTTTGTTGTTTCATGGTATGTTGGTATATATATATATATATATACTACACATTAACATTTACAATCAAACCTGTCAACTTATCTCAATGTACTGTATTTGACAGCTGCTGTTAAACAATATCAATGTCACATCATTTTTATTAAGATTCTTAGATTCTCAAGTTAAATTTGAGTTTCTTTCCAGCAAGATATAATACAACAAATGTAATCTTGTACTAATTGTTACAAAATGCTTGGGCTTTTGCAGCATTTTATATACTTGAAACATTGCATATATACTATTTATGTCAATGAGAGTAATAGATGGGTTGCTTAATTGTTTTAACTCATGGTTAATGGCTGTGTAAAATATTTACCTGAGTTTCCACAGGGTCACACTCCCTAACACTGCCCACAGAATGATATTTGAATGGCAACAAATTTAATATTCAGTAGCTCAATACAAATCTATAAAACAGAGAAGAAAAATACACAAATAGCTGTACATACAAGAGTTGAGTTGAGAGTTAAGTTGCACATGCTTGATGATTCAGTGTTCACACTAACAAGACCTCACAAGCATTACCTCACCAATAGATCTAAATCTGTATGTCCCAATGGCTAGCAGTTCTGACCAGCAGTCTTGTTCTGCAATGACCTTCTAGAAGCTTATATTCCGCTCACTCTACGCCTTATCAGTGCATTGAAGGTTATGGATTTTGTGACGACTTGCTCAGGCATGCTATGCTTGCCAGCCACTGTGCCACCTGAGTCCATAACACAGTTCAGCGGTTGTGGCACTTAGTATTGGGACCCCTAATGTCACTATATTGACACAACATTGAGTGAGAGTCAGAAAGAGAATGTATTGGTTACATATGTAATCTCCATTCTCTGATGGAGGGAACAAGATGTTGTGTCTCTCCTGCCAATGACAATGACAATGCTAAACTGACTGCTGACAGCTGGGTACGTCTCGCCCCTCAGAACAAACCTGAATAAATGGTGCATGCCATCTCCCTTTTATACCAAAATATCCAGGGTGGAGACTGGCATGCAAATCCCACTTGCAAGTTAAACGCCCACTTGGTGCTTATTTTTAGGACCATTTTCATTGCTACTTTCTAATAAGAAGCAGAGTGATTGGTCTCCCAAGGTCGAACCCCTAGTGTCACTACATTAACACATCTTATTCCCTGAGGTTACATATGTAACTGAGACAGTATTCATTACCACAGTAACCAGGGCTCAGTACTGAGGTAATGACATTCTTGTATGTAGCCTTCACAACTGGACAGGATCTGAACCTATCAAACAGGAAAAAAATATCATACATATGTAAAAAAAATGTGTGTAGGAAACACGATAATTTAGAAATCTCACCCTTACAATCTACAGATCAACCCCCAACAAAGTCTTTGGATAGCAGCATGTGTCAGATCTTTAATTAATATTGAGAGTTAAGATTATTCAGCTACAAAGGAGAAAGAAGGGCAGCAACTGCTGTACATTATGCACAGTAACCTTGATCTACTATGCTCCTCTGTAGTCTGTATTCTCCATTAATGCTTGTATAAGATAATGCCTTTGAGATCCCATGCACCGACAAAGAGCTTTGATGTTAATACCCTAACTTTCCAACTGGCTCCCTTGTGTATAATTCTTGTACTCCTGCTGAGCCTCTGAGCTGCAAGCGCAAATGACGCTTTACAAAGAGAATTAAGTAGCTGCTTCTGCATTACCACAAGCAGGTGTGCAGCTCCATATTTACGCATCAGCAACACATCATCAACAGATTACGATTGCTGAATTGGCCAAGCAAAAAACCAAACATTACAATTTGACTTAAATGTAAAGAGTTGATAAAATTAATTATTTAATGTAGCTTTACAGCCAATAATATTCTAGTGTTTAATTTATTTCCCCCTATTTTTATTACATAGGCTTGGTCCTTTCCAATTTAAGTAGGTCAACACTGGTACAAAACAACAATAACTTTCTGGCTTAATTCCTTGAGTAACTTATGTCCGAAAGTTGCTGTATTTCATATTATTACAAGAGTAATGTGTTTAGTTGTTGCCAAGATTTTACATACAGCATGAAGGTGCACCTCAGTGCCAAAGTTGTCAAAGTTTACAAAATGAAAAATTTAAAAATCTAAAATTTAATTTATATTAAATTATTAATATTGTAATAATATTTCTATGTATTAAGGCAACACAATAATTTAGCAACATGACACAACAGGAAACCAGACAATTGTTTTCTAGGAATTTGCAGCAACAGAGTTTGGGTGGATGCAAGGCATTGACAACACAAGATATTTGCTTTTCCTTTCTTTTTAAATTGATGAGCCTTTGTTACAGCTGCATGGTTTTGTCTCTGTGTTTTCGTTGTTGTTTGAGACTGTCTATATCTGTGTGTGTCCAAGAACATGTGATTGGTACATGCCAGCTGATTGGTGCAGCCAGATTCCACAGGATTTTAGTATCAATCTTCATAGTTTTTCTTTTGATTAGTGGAAGGTTAGTGGAAAGTGGTTAAATTTAAGATTTTGTTTGTTACTTTGGCCTAGTCAGCTCCTGAGTTCCCTGTTAAGTTAATAAACATCTGAAGACTGCAGTTTATGAAAATCTTTCATACTGCATCCTTTTAGTTGACAGGGAATAACAGCCATCGTAATTATGCAGAACCAAATGGTAAGCAATATTTTATTATTTGCTTTCAGCAGTGTTTTATCCCTGCAGTGCCTTTAACCCTGATCAGTGTAGACCCCCATACAATTTTCAGGTCATGACTCATCAGCTGAGCATCACTGGTTTACAGTATGCCATAAAATCTAATAATAAACTTTTCACTATCTTGAACTTCTGAATATTTTATTGACCTACATCAATTTATGCATTAAATTATTGTATTTCATCACAGTTTTACAAGGACAGAGGGAAAGGTTTAATATTTTAGTATGCACCTGACACAGGAAAGCACTTCTAAATACTGTACAGACAGGTCTGTGTCACACACAACTTATATTCCCTTTCGAGGGAACTCGACACTGTGTCTGGTTTGACGCTATGGGGAATGCCCCATAGTAATGCCCCATCAATGTAATTGGCCCACGGCAGTGCCTGATGCGCATCAGGTACACTTGAGGGTATATTTGGGCACCTGTAGAGCATGTTATCAGTTTTTTTGTCTGTTTGTCTCAGCCATTTGTCTATTGTTCTCATGTCAAAGCACCAATGAACCTAGATGCAAATAACTACAGAAAGTGTGGGTGCACATTGCAAGGGCTTTTTACTAGAGAGGCTTCGCTTTCATCTGGCTCTCTTTCTATGTGAGCCTGGGTGGACACCCTGCAGATCAGGTGTCGCCGTTGCTGAGGTTTGGCGAAGACTCCTCTTGTGGGGTTTGAAGGAGGCAGTCTTGTTTCCCTGGTTCTGTGATCCGCTGAGTCAGAGGAAATTTTGTTCTGCATTCCCTGTGGGATATTGTCCAGCAGCAAAATCGTGGGTGAGCTTTCCCAGCCTGCCTGCCCCGCATATTTGAAGCTGTTGCCGATTCATGTTTCACAGAAGCAAGAAGGCGGCGATCGCTTGTGGACAGCTTAACAAGTGATTTTTGAGTTGGTTATAACTAAGCCCCCATGAGCCTGCCCTTTCTCCTCCATCTCACATTGAGGCAGAGAGATTTTGGATGGAGCTGTATCACTCTCTTTTCTAATCACATTCGTGGATGATTGCAAAGCACGCAGGTGGCGTGATGCCAGACAGAGGAGGCAGGGGGCCCTTATGCAAAAAATGCGTGGGCTGAGGCTCAGGCCCACCCTTTGTCTTCCTGTCCTCCAAAGTAACACAAGCACCCACAATAGGCCATCATGGGTGGGACCGGTAATGACTATGGCTACCTTCTAGCTTCCGATGATTCTGGCGGTCCAGCCAGGGCTTACCTAGCTCAGTGTTACAGTCACATGGGTAATGTGAGTTGGGATGCCACCCCAGATGTCAGGGTTCGGTTGGCAGGCGGCCCTTATGCAAGCTCTTGGGAATAGCTGGGCTGAGGAGTCGTAGCTTGCTGTTGGCAAGCTCCTTTTCGGCTAGTGGTCCGTGGGTTTGAGCCCCAGTCTCACTCTGGGTGAGATCTGTGTGGCTCCCCATCAGTGACCTGGTTCGACGCCCACATCAGACTACTCTAGTACAGGCTGTCCCAGCTCTGCACAGACCAGGGAAAGACCATGTGTTTTGGTTCATCTCCCCTCAAGGGTTAGTTTGGTGTGGGTTTACAAACATCCCTGTTGTACTACTGGAGTTTTTCGGATCCTAATGGGAACACAAGAGCAACCATCTCTGATTCTTTTACTCCCCTTGAGGAAGTGCCTGCTGCCAGTATGATTCAACCCTCCTCAATGAATATTCAGAGTTTAGATTTCAGTCGAGACCGCAGTTCCAAGTGTCTGTAGCCAGATTCTGTACAGCTCCCCTTGCATAGCAATGAGAGTAATAGATGGAAGCTCTCCTGGCCAAAAGAGCACCTCGAGGGCGGAGTCCCCAACCAGCCAGTTGTTGCTGTGCACTTCGGGGACCTGGTTCCTGCCCTCTTGGCGATCTATATGGGGTTTGTTTTTTAGACTGAGCTCTAGGTCCTCACATTAGGAGATCTCCCCCAGAGCTCCAGTGAGACACTATGTCTCGTTGCCATGCCTCATGGGCACCTGTCTAAGCACACCTAATGCACATCAACAAATCAACCAATCAGACCAGATGCAGTGTCTCGTTCCCTTTTCAGGGAACCAAGGTTATTTCCATTCCATTGCTGAGCTCCTCACAATTTTTGGGCCAACTCCAGCTAAGAAATTATATAAGTTTCATACAGCAAAGCCTCCTCTCTCTGCCACCTATTCATACAAGCAATATTTATGAAGGGGGAGCACTATTGTTCTCATATCCATCATGGAGAAAGACTGACAAGTCTTTAAATTGACTTTTGGCCTCTTTTTGCCCAGAAATTCAATTCTGGTGGATGACCAGTACTGGGCAGATTCATAGTTGTTCTACATTGTCTGACGTTTCATCCAAATCCTTCGCCTGACCAGCAAATTTTTTAAGCATGCTGTTTTTATTGTGGTGGGCTGATGACATTGATATAATTATTGTGAAACATGGCCATAGCGTCACCAACTGGCAACAGGAAGTGCATCACTTTGTAAGGGGGCTGAGGCAGAAGCTGAAGCAGGATCCAGTTGCGGATGTTTATTGGGGTTATCCATAATCAAAGTCGAAAGTACAGGCAAAGGGTCGTAATAAACATAGACAGTCCAACCATGCAACACAACAAAAGGGAGAGACGTAAATCAGAGGTCGTAAATCCAGGCAGAGAATCAATATCTAAACAAACAGTCCAATCCAGGTGTCAAACAAAGGGGCAAGGCAAAAATCAGAAAACGAGAACCAAACAATAGGTAAAACACAGGAAAGCAGGCAGTAAGAGAATGCTCAGTAGTCAGGTGTAAAGCTGGCAATACTTCGCAATGTGGCCATGTGGCAGCAAGGTTTATATAGATGCCAAACAGGAAGTAAGTTCAGAGTTCAAAGTTCAGAGTTCAGCAGAGGGAGCATGAGAAGTCAGTATTGCTGGCGTGATGTTACAGAGCCCCCCCCTCTAGGAGCACCTCCAGGTGCTCTACATGGGCGTCCCCGTGGACGTGGTGCTGGATGGTCAGGTCTGGCTCGATGAAACTCCTCCGTGAGCGAGGGATCCAGAATGTCCACTGCCGCTACCCATGATCTCTCCTCTGGGCCGTATCCCTCCCAATCCACCAGGTATTGTAACTGACCCCCTCTTCGCCGTGAGTCAAGCAGGACGTTCACCTTGTAGGCCGGCGTTCCACCAATGTCCAGCGGTGGCGGTGGCTCCTGCAATATGGCCTCGGGGTCAGCGTCCCGGTGGAAAGGTTTGAGGAGTGACACATGGAAAGAAGGAGAGATGCGGTAGTCAGCAGGAAGCTCTAATTGGTAAGTGACCTCATTAATCTGTCTTATGATTTTAAATGGGCCAACATACCTGGGAGAGAGCTTCCTGCTCGTCAGACGTAGCTTGAGATCCCTCGTGGAGAGCCAGACCCTTTGTCCAGGTTGCTATGGAGGGTGTGGGCGACGGTGACGGTTAGCGTTAATTTCCTGCCTCCTCACAGCGCGTTGAAGCCGCACATGGGCACTGTCCCACACCCTCTCACTGTTATGAATCCAGTCGTTAACAGCAGGCACAGACGATGGTTCTCCTGACCACGGGAACAGGGGAGGCTGGTAACCCAGCACACATTGAAATGGTGTGAGTCCTGTAGAGGAGTGCGTGAGTGAGTTCTGGGCATACTCAGTCCAAGGGAGAAATTCAGCCCAGCGATGTTGTTCGCGGCTGCAGTAAGTCCGCAGGTACCTGCCGATCTCTTGGTTCAGCCTCTCCACCTGACCGTTTGACTGCGGATGATAGCCAGAGGTTAAACTCACATTGATATCTAAAAGGTTACAAAAGGATTTCCAAACCTGAGAGGTGAACGGAGTTCCTCGATCTGATACAATGTCTTCAGGTAGACCATAGTTTCGAAAGACATGGTGGAACATGGCTTGAGCAGTCTCCATGGCAGTAGGTAATCCTTTTAATGGAACCAGACGACAGGCTTTGGAGAAGCTGTCGACGATGACCAGGATTGTGGTGTAACCATCAGACAGGGGTAAATCAGTGATGAAGTCGATGGAGAGGTGAGACCAAGGTCGTTGGGGAATCGGGAGAGGCTGTAGAAGTCCCGTTGGCAGGTCCCTGGGAGTCTTGGACTGGGCACAGATGGAGCAAGACTTAACATAATTGGCCACATCTTTGGTCATTGAAGGCCACCAGAAGGAATTCTGCACAAGTTTAAGGGTTCGTGAAATGCCGGGATGTCCCGTGCTGAGTGATGTGTGGACCCACTGGATGACCCGGTGACGTAGTGTCTGGGGAACATATTGTTTGGAAGGGGGGCAGTTCGGTGGTGATGGTTCTGTGAGGACGACCTGGTGAATTTCCTCCATTATGTCCCAGTTGACCGGAGCAACAAACAAGGCTGGACTTAGGATAGGTTCAGGATTGTAGTTCTGTCGTGGGGGATCATGGCGCCTGGATAGTGCATCTGCCTTGCTATTCTTGGAGCCTGGACGATAAGTGACTGTAAAATGGAATCGTGAAAAGAACAGAGACCATCTTGCCTGGTGTGAATTCAGACGTCGAGCAGACTTGACATACTCAAGGTTCTTATGGTCCGTGATAACTTGAAAAGGATGAACTGCCCCCTCGAGCCAATGTCTCCATTCTTCCATGGCAGCCTTCATTGACAGAAGCTCTTTGTTTCCCACATCATAATTAAACTCAGCGGGGGTTAGCTTCCGAGAGAAGAAGGCACACGGGAAAAGCTTGGGAGGTTGTCCGTGACGTTGAGAGAGCACGGCTCCAATCCCGCAGTCAGAAGCATCGACCTCCACAATTGAAGGGGAGTTCTGGATCTGGATGTTTTAGGATGGGGGCCGTCGTGAAGCTGGTCTTGAGCTTTTGGAAGGCTGCATTGGCGGAAGCGTTCCATGACAACTTCTTGGGTTTTCCCTTGAGTAATGAGGTTGAGAGCGGCGCCGGAATCTACTAATGCTGTCAACATAAGAGAACCACTTTCAGTAGAAATCTGTACGGGTAATGTGAAGACTTTAAATGGATTTTGTGAAAAGGTGTCCACATTCACCCGGTCTTGTGCTGTGAGGGACCTCCGGGTCTTTTGAGGACACTGTGACTTATGATGACCTGGTTCACCACAATAAAAGCAGAGGTTGTTGATGAACCTTCGTCTACGCTCGTCCTCAGACAGCCTGGTAGATCCTACTTGCATGGGCTCGGTAACACATGGTGCCTCAGGACTCCGAAGTGCAGGTCGTGACATAAGGTGGGATGCATGCGCTTGCTTGGGTTTAGGTGAGTTCCTGAGCAAATTATCAATCTTAACAGTCATGTTAACAAAGTCATTGAAAGAAGATTCCTCACCTCGACATGCCATCTCCAACTGCAATTGGGGACATAGGCTTTCCCGAAACACCCCTTTAAGTGCAGCATCATTCCATCCACTCTGAGCTGCAAGAGTCCTGAATTCGACTGCGTGCTCTGCTGCACTATGTGAGCCTTGAGAAAGGTGTAAAAGACGAGACGAAACATCCTGACCCCCAGCAGGATATTCAAATACTTCTCGGAGTTGTTGCAAAAAATACTCAGGTGAAGATCTAAACTGTTCGTCCGTCTCCCAAACCGCAGCAGCCCAATCAATAGCTTTGCCAGATAATAGTGACATGATAAAAGAGCATTGATCAAAACTAGCATGAGACTGATCCCCCAACGATTCCAAATAAGTGCGTACTTGTCGAATGAACCCTTTACACCGTTCTGCAGAACCATCAAACGTATCGGGAAGAGCAAGTCTTACCGTGCTCGACATGGTGGAAGGAGGAGAGTCGCTGGAGCAGTAGTTCATTCAATGCCTGTAAGTTAGCTAGCTGTTCGTGGTAGCTGCGTAATAGTTCTCCCTGGTAGACAAATGCAGCTTGCAGCTGTGAAACATCCGCTGGATTGAGGGTAGGCGAAGTATTCTGTAAGGGGGCTGAGGCAGAAGCTGAAGCAGGATCCAGTTGCGGATGTTTATTGGGGTTAACCATAATCAAAGTCGAAAGTACAGGCAAAGGGTCGTAATAAACATAGACAGTCCAACCATGCAACACAACAAAAGGGAGAGACGTAAATCAGAGGCCGTAAATCCAGGCAGAGAATCAATATCTAAACAAACAGTCCAATCCAGGTGTCAAACAAAGGGGCAAGACAAAAATCAGAAAACGAGAACCAAACAATAGGTAAAACACAGGAAAGCAGGCAGTAAGAGAATGCTCAGTAGTCAGGTGTAAAGCTGGCAATACTTCGCAACGTGGCCATGTGGCAGCAAGGTTTATATAGATGCCAAACAGGAAGTAAGTTCAGAGTTCAAAGTTCAGAGTTCAGCAGAGGGAGCATGAGCAGTCAGTATTCCGGTGAGGGCTCCCTCTGCTGGCGTGATGTTACACACTTAAAACAAACTTTAAAATAGTCAAATTACATTTAGCCAAATCACTTCAGCCTTGGTCAGAATAGTGTAGAAGAGGCAATGCATCTTGAAACCACATTCAGGTGTATTTGAGGCACTTAACATGCTTGAAATGGCATGTAATTTGGCAAATACATCATAATGTTCAGCCATTGTGTCTGCAAAAGCTTACAACTGGGCATGGTGGGGTGATCTGTAGTGCCCCCTTTAGACTAAAGTGAAGTCATCAACCAGTCATCAGACTTGGTAGATGTATTGTTCTCATCAGGCCAGAGACCTTTAAAAATTGCACCCATTAGTTCCGCCCAACAGGAAGTTGGCCGTTTGGATCGAATGTGGATTCTTTTTGTCAATTCCAGGCTCTGAATTTTTAAATACTTATCCTAGGGGATTTATGCCATTGTCACCAAATTTAGAAAATATTATGCTGAGACATTGAAGATGCTAAACTGCGAAAGGATTTTTGATATCTCAAATTATGTTGCCATAATTTAAGGCAATAAAGTTATGGCAAAAAATGGAAACAGGAACTGTCTTATATCTTTTGCATGTATTGAGTGATTTCGTTCAAACTTGAGCTGTATGTTTGGTCCTATAGACTGATCACATAGATGTGGCTATTGTAAGTCATGGTCATAGTGCTACCAACTGGCAAAAGAAGTATGTCACTGAAAATAGTGTTTGAGTCCTTTTAATTGTATCCAAGTTGTTTCATTCTTGGTCAGAAAAAGAAGAGATACTAAAGATGCTAAAATGTGAATGGATTCTTGATATCTCAGACAGTGTTGCCATGGTGACGCAAACAATGCATGGACAAAAATAGAGCAGAAAGCATGTCATGTCTTCTGTTGACATTGATTGATTTACAGTTGATCAGTCACAGTTATAGCACCACCAACTGATAACAGGAAGTGTGGCACTTACAAAAGACCACAAAATACTCCTCAGTTATTTTCCAAATTAAATGCATGTGACAACTATACATTGTTTTCTGAGAAGCACCTTGTAGCAATGGCACAGTAGTGCTTGGGTCTGTCATTACTGTTTGCAGCTATATTATTACTTGCAGCTATTACTATCACATCATTTTTTATTTTAACATTATATAATACTTTGTCGATGTCTGTGCAGATAAAAGGCAGAATTTGTTTTATTTAAATATACCATCACATCCTCTTTGGTGCAGTAAAGGTAAACCCAGTTTAAGGCTGATATCAAAATGGTGGCAGCGTTCCAATTCTTCTTCTGTTTTCTGTGTAACATCAAGCAACATACACCAGACAATATCTTTACATTTTTTGATTATTCAGACATTTTGTTGGATATTGTAGTTGGAGGGGCTGCGGTGCTGTTTAAGCACGGTCAGACACAAACAAGGCCAGCACACTGGTTAAGCTCAGTGAGTGCGGCTTTCAAACTGTGGTCCCAAGTATTCATCCTGTGAACGTACAATCCCTTCCTAACAAAATTAATGAATTACTTCTCCTCACCCATATTAATAAGGACTTTTTAAACTCTGATGCATTATACTTCACTAAAACCTGGCTGAACGAAGCTATCGCAGACAACGCACGGCATCTGCGGTGCTACAACAGCTGGCTGATCAAATAACTGAAATGGAACAAAGGTACCCAGGGATTTTAACCTTCTGCAGCCCCCTCCCTCCCCCCCTCGGCCCTTCAACCTACCTTTAGGGTCTGTACAGAAGATGTGAGCTGAGTCTTTAAAAAACAGAAGACTAGAAAAGCTTCAGGCCCAGATGGCATCTCACCTGCCTGTCTGCACTGACCAACTTTCCCCAATCTTCACACAGATATTCAACAGATCTCTGTTGTGAAGCCCTTGCTTCTTCAAACGCCTAACTATTATTCCAGTCCCCCCAAAAAACAAATTAGTGGTCTCAATGACTACAGACCTGTCGACTGACCCAAGATCCAGTTCATCCTGAAAATTGTCCCTTCTCCGGTACAGTCAGGTGCTCATCCTCACAACATAGATCAATGTCTACAGCAATAGCCTGGGCCACCCAAAAACACTGGGAATTCAATGCAGAGGCTATTCAATGCTTATCTGCTTGGTTGCCTGTTAAGTTTTGTGTGTAAATTAACACATTAACATACATTCAGTCTTGTAACAACAATATGCTGTTAGAGCTGCAATCAGTAACTTTATGCCATTACTGCCATCTCTGTGAAACCTTCCTTAGATTTATCATTAGATCATTAACATCATGGCCCCATCCTCACTGACACGTCCCTTATTTATCTCTTTCTCCGACATGTCACTAAATCGGACCTGTAGTTCTAATCTGCCTAAGGGTCATTTTTACTTCCTGTCTGTCCCTGAATAAGCTGTCATGGACAAATACATTCAGGAGTCTTTTCTTCTCCTGCTGGGGCTGAGTGCCTTTTTGTTAGAAAGAATGCTTTCCTGTGACCCTGTATTGATTACTGAAAGCTCAACAACATAACAGTCAAGAACAAGTACCCCCACCTCTTATGTTATCTGCTTTTCAGCCTTTCAAGGGTGCTGAGGTCCTTAATAAATTGAGCCATTCTAGATTATCTTGCCAAGATCCTGACATCCCCCTGTGTTCTGTGTCAGAGCATGCTGTTTGGATCCTGACTCCTTCTAGTCTTGAAGTCGGATCCGAACTCATGCTCTGGGTCCTTGTTTCTTGTGGAAGCACATGGCCTCTGTTTACATTTGCCATGTGCTCTCCGGTCGCGCGTCTTGGCCCCGCCCCCTTGTTGTCTTGTCTTGCTTGTGCTCATTTCGCGCACCTGTTCGTCCTTGTCTTTGTTCTATTTAATGCCCCTATGTTTTCTGCCTTGTGCCAGTTCATTGCTTCTAAAGTGTTCACCCGTGTCGTTTCTGTGAGGAAGTCCCTGATTCGTGTTGTGTCGTGTTCTAGTTCCTGATCTCTGTCCTGCCATGTTTTGGGTGAGTGCTGTCATTGGTTGGAGGGATCAGCGCAGCTATTTTTGGCCTGGATGAATAAAAACTGTATTCTTGGCCTGGATGAACCATAACAAACTGAGAATTATGGGGTCACAGAGTGGGGTCCTCCAGGGGGTCATGCATCCAAGCTAGCCTGTCACCCAGGAGTTCAGTGGTTGCTGTTTTCTATTCATTAGTGATCTTTGTGACCTTCAATGGTGGATGTTAGCCAATTTGTGTTGGCTTCCGTACCTGCACTCCGAGCAAGAGCTCCATTCAGCCTCCCGTTTGTCTGCTCCAACTCATGCCCATACACTCTCATCTGCTTCTCCAAGGCGGCCTATCTCATCCGTTTGCCCAAGCTCCCATTTGCCAAAAAGACAGCTCAAGTCATGATCGGCCATTTATTTTGGATTTATGGTCCTGGTTGGCATGTATTGTGATGGAGTCCTTAGTTTGTCTCTCAGTTTTGAAAGGAGTTCTGTCGTCAGATCAAGGCCTTAGGGAGTCTGTTGTCTATCCATTTAAGTTACCGTGCATAGAGTATGCCAACAATTTCCTCCCAATGTCATCCACGAGTATGGTCCCTTCATTTCAGTGCTCTCTAGGGTATTAACCTACAACCCCAAATCAGAAAAAGTTGGGACAGTATGGAAAACACAAATAAAAAAAGTAGTGATTTCTAAATTTACTTTGACTTGAATTTCATTGCAGACAATACAACAGCACATTATTTAATGTGTTCCTCATGATTTTTATTGTTTTTTCTTCAAAAAAAACAAAATTCCTATTTTGGTTCTTGCAACACATTTCAAAAAAAGTTGGAACAGGAGCAATTTAGGGCTAGTAATCAGGTAAATTGGTTAAATAATGATGTGATTTGAAACAGGTGATGTCAACAGGTGATTGTAATTATGATTTGGTACAAAAGCAGCATCCAAGAAAGGTCTAGTCCTTTAGGAGCAAAGATGGGCCGAGGATCACCAGTTTGCCAACAAATACGTGAGAAAATTATTGAAATGTTTAAAAACAATGTTCCTCAAAGAAAGATAGGAAGACATTTGCTTATTTCACCTTCAACAGTGCATAACATAATTAAAAGATTCAAGGAATGTGGAGGAATTTCAGTGCGTAAAGGACAAGGACGCAAGCCTAAGCTGAACAACCGTGCTCTCCGATCCCTCAGGCGGCACTGCATCAAGAATCGTCATTCATCTATAAGCAATATCACCACATGGGCTCAGGACTACTTTGGCAAACCTTTGTAAAGTACCACAATAGTTACATCCACAAATGCCAGTTAAAACTGTACTGTGCCAAAAGAAAGCCCTATGTTAACAGTGTCCAGAAGCGCCGTCGACTTCTCTGGGCTCTGAGGCATCTGGGATGGACCATCACACAGTGGAAACGTGTACTGTGGTCAGATGAATCAGTATTTCCGGTATTTTTTGGGAGAAATGGACACCGTGTGCTCTGGACCAAAGAAGAAAAGGATCATCCAGACTGTTACCAGGAACAAGTCCAAAAGCCAGGGTCTGTCATGGTATGGGGTTGTGTCAGTGCCCTTGGTAAAGGTAACTTGCACTTCTGTGATGGCACCATTAATGCTGAAAAGTACATAGAGATTTTGGAGCACAATATGCTGCCTTCAAGAAGACATCTCTTCCAGGGACGTCCATGCATATTTCAACAAGATAATGCAAAACCACATTCTGCACACATTACAAAGTCCTGGCTGCGGAGGAAGAGGATACAGGTACTTGACTGGCCTGCCTGCAGTCCCGACCTGTCTCCAATAGAGAATGTGTAGCGCATTTTGAAGCGCAAAATGCGACAACGAAGACCCCGTACTGTTGCCCACCTTAAGACTTGTTTGCAGCAAGAATGGGACAAAATTACACCTGAAACACTTCACTTGGTGTCTTCAGTCCCTAAACGTCTTTTAAGTGTTGTGAAAAGGAATGGCAACATTACAAAGTGGTAAATGCTTTACTGTTCCAACTTTTTTTTAAATGTGTTGCAAGAAACAAAATAGGAATTTTGTTTTTTTGAAGAAAAATCATGAGGAACACATCAAATAATGTGCTGTTGTATTGTCTGCAATGAAATACAAGTCAAAGTAAATTTAGAAATCACTACTTTCTTTATTTATTTGTGTTTTCCATACTGCCCCAACGTTTTCTGATTTGGGGTACCTTGTTTCCCTCACAGGAACCTGAATCTGTTTCGGCTTTTGTCCAGCGGTGTGGACGCATCTGGAGAAGAGCTGAAAAGGTCTTGGCCCAGCCCTCCAGATGGACCAAGGCAGCAGCCAATCAGCACCAGACTCTTCAACCAGCCTATGTCTGTGGTCAGCAGGTATGGTTTTCCACCAAGGACTTGCCTCTCAGGGGTCCATCTCCTAAGCTGACTCTATGTTCATTGGCCTATGTCACTAAAGTGCTTAGTCTGGTTGCCATCAGGCTCAAACTCGCAGTGCTCCTGTTTCTGCACCAGCCCCTCCTACCCCACTCCTGGTGGATGGCTCTCCTGCCTACACATTGCAGAGAATACTAGATGTTAGTATCTTGTGGACTGGGATGCATATGGAACAGGAAAGGTCTTGGGTCCCGGGTTGTGATATCTTGGACCAGTCATTAATCAAGAACATCCACCAGCGACAAGGTAGGCCCCTCCTTGGGTCGCCTATACTGTCAGGATCTCTGATTGATCAGCTCAGGCTCATGTTTATGCTTATGTTGGGTGTAGCACATTTGTTTTGACAGCTTGCCATGTGCTTCAGTGTGGTGTCTACCCCTTGTCTACCCCTCTTGTTCCATTGTTAGATTCCCACACTTGATTCCTATTCTGTTCATTAATTATCCCCCTTTATATTCCTAGTGTGCTTGCTCCTTGTGTCCTGTGTCAGACCATTGTGTACTCTAGACCAATGAGAAATTGTCTTGTCTGGACTTGTCATGCATCTCAAGGTTCCAGAGCCAGCTAGTTGCTGTTTTGTTTTGTTTCTTTTGTTTTTCTTCCCAGCCCTGCTCCAGTGCTGCTCACCCACTTATCTCGCTCCCCACTTTGACCCTGGCTATCATTCTCTCTCCTCCTGGCTTCAAAAACCACAGTGACTAGCTATGGGTTAGTCACTGGACAGACTTAGCTTTTTTGTGTGTTTATGCGTTGTGTATTCTTGTTAGCATGGACACTAAATAACCAAGATTTTGTAAATTGCTTGTATTTTTAACCTTGTTAGATCTGTGTTGACCTAAATTTGGATTGGTCGGCATTGTGATATATATATCCATGGACACAGTTTTAAAGACTGTGTTTCCGAATCTCACTGAATCTTCAGTCATTGAAACTTGTTAGTTGTGTTAGTATATTGCACAATCATAATATGCCTGTAAAAGGGAGATACAACATTCTCCTAACATCTCACTATTCAATAATTATAATCAATTATAATTGTAATTCATTACTGTTTCTACCTGCTACTTTCACTGAAGTATACCATATGCAGTCAAATTTTGAAAAAATGTAGTAACTGTATCTATAAAATGTGCAATGTAAGATTGTATGAGCAGAAACAGAAATGTTTGATCCTGTTATTAATGTTTGTGTGGTACGAAAGTTGGTGTGTTTCTACTGTAAAAAAATACATCATGGCAACATGTTTTTACATTCAACTCATCAAAATAGTCTCACTTTATCAGTTATATGAGTTATATAACTAGATTTTTAAGCCAGTTTAATATAATTTGAGTTGAAATGACTTGTACAGATTTTACAATTTTATTATGGATATTCGTTGACCTAGTTGCTCTTCGGCTGCTCAACAGGGTCACTTGCTCTGGGCCTTGATGCTTTACCATACTGGATTATTTAAGCCAGCATGAAAAATACCCTTCAGGGCAACATAATTAAATTCTATGATGGACCAGCTTTCAGAATTCCTCAGCGTAGTCTTCAATACTGTGATCACCTTGCCGGAGGAGCAAGAGACAAACTGTGGGGTTCATGGTCAGTCTTTCTGTCATGAATGGTCCACTGAAGGTGAAACCCAAGGGTAGTTTAATCAAATATAAACAAACATGCTGTAAGCATAGATATAAATTGAGGCATGGCAGATGATGCACTAAAACACTACTCTGAAGTTTGATTCAAAACACCCATGTCATGTGTCTATGGTTAAATGAAGCTTCTGCACATTTCGTAAGTGTTTCGACAGCTGTCACACCTGCTGAATTTGGTTTGATTAACAGGGTCGGGAACGAACCATACAACCGCACATCTGATTCATCTTAAACAGACACAAGCCCACAACTTTAATAGTGAAGTTAATGCATCTTCACCTTGTGGGTTTTTATGACAACAATACAACCCAGAATTCAAACTCAAGCCACATGTAGAATAATTTGTCAAGGCTTGTCTGAATTGATGTACCTTATATCACCTTGGCACATAAGTGGCTGTTCGCTTGAGAGCTTTGGTGAAAACATCCATCACAACAGTTAAGTCTGATATTTATTCGACCATTCAGACGGCAAAACCATTTAATCTGTACTATCACTCAGAACGTTTGATGTCTCTCCCTTCCATTGTCCCACTTACTATACATTGCAGATTATGGTATACAGCAGAGCACTCTTCTCTTTTGAAGTAGATGTTGGTCTCTTGTACACTGTGAGCGCATGTGAGCATATCTTAAAATAGAATGATGATGCATGGTTTCATACCAGTGTTGCCAAGATATAAACATACTAAAGAATCAGGCTAAAATGTTGGAGGATTTTAAAGTCGATTAAATTTTAAAACTAACACATGCAACTTGGTAAGCTACTTATCTCCATTTCTGAGAGTTTTATTTCTGCTCATCAATAAGATATCAGCCACATCTTAATATTAACTAATACTGGTCAAATTTACTCTACAATAATACTACCATAGAAAATTGTTTGATGAAGGGATAGTCACAGCAGTGTGATGCAATTAGTAACATTACGCTTCTCTCATCGTCTCTGTTTGTAACATTCCCCAGTGCCTGACGTTTTTCACAAAATCAGACCTGACAGTTTTTAAATCAATATAAAATTATAAATCGGTATTATTAGCTCCCCGTTTTCAAACAAAAAAGTTACAGCTTTAACGTGCCAGATGAGAACTGACCTTCTCATGACCCAAAACTAAGTTTTGGTTCCTTTGCACTGTCACCCTGTTGGCCTGACATTTAATTTAGCTTAGGATTTTGTAAATTGTTAATATTACTTTTAGCATAATGATCTAATTACAGTCCTAAAGACTCTAAAAATTGCTATTTCTTTGTCTCCCATTCTTTTTCATTGTGTAATGTTCAGAGATTTTACCGTATTATTGCAAATCCCTTATACTCCTGTCCCATAAAATGCTACCTCCATTCTGTGCACCATCTCCATGTAAGTTGGAAAGGCATATCTTGCTGAATATGATACCTATCATCTGTCATGTTACTAAATGTCACAGTCTCAGCTGTACATACTGTTTTAGTAGGCAGTCTGAATACATTATTCTCTCATTGAACACTGAGGGACGTATGAGCCTTCACACTTAATGACAGGTATATTGATGGTTCTAATGGTTCTAATAATGTCTATTTATTCAAATGGTCCAAATGTGTGGTTGTTTTCATCAGTTCAGTCAACCCTTTATTCATAAACCAACTACAAACCTATCCCTAATTAGTTTTATTAATATACATCTTATAATGAACAACATATTATTATCTTATAATGAATCTTATAATGATTATATCTTATAATGAATCTTATACATTGAACTACCTGAACTACTTTTCTGCAGGATGAAACCTGTGTGAATACTGTACCTATATGGTGCTGCAATTTAATGTGCCTACACAGCGGCTAAATGGTGCATTCCGTGTTACAGATTAAAGCAGCGGAAGAACAGGTGGACCTGGTTTGACAGATTGAGGAGGCACAGATTTGTCAAGTGAGAGTGTGACGGATTGAGGTACCATTGAATCGTCTAACCATCAGAGGTTCAGACCAGAGACGTTGGCTGTTCTGGCCGTGTAAGAGAGCCTTCAGAGGTCACAGATTATTATAAATGATCATTAACAGTACCACTAGTGAGTACGTCCGTTGGCTGCTGCTTTAAGAGACCTATGAAAATGGAAGAGTTAGAGTCTGGGGTGGAGGAATCTGACACTGTAAAGTGCAAAATGTGCTACTGAAATGCTTAGAATATCAATTAAACAGTTTAAACATTCAGAAACATGAGGAGAAGGTTTGGGGGAAACCTATTGTTATGAAGCTTGGACAGTTGATGAACTTTTGAAAGTTTTCACAGACACCATGAAGAAACCCTCAAGTGAGGTTGTGCCTGCTTTGATTTTGAAAGGCAGATGAAGGGAATCATAGACAGGCAACAAAAGAAAGAACTGAAAGAAGCTCATGATAGAGTTCAAAGGCTGCAAAAGGCTATTGATTCACTAACAGGGCAAACTCCATTTGGAAAGTTTGGAGAAGCAAGTGGAAAATGAAAATGTAGGGAAAAGAAGGCTGAAAGAAAAGACAGAAAATCTAAAACCCCTAAGACAGAATCTCAATCTGATCAACCTAACGAGTCCCTCAGTGCAATTTGTAAAATTGACTGCAGATCAGAAAAAAGCAATATTAGCAACTGTCCAGACAATGGAAAACTAATATGCTGTTCCCTCTGCATCAACTGTGATTGACCACCATCCTGATCCTTCCTGGGTTTTATGGGTTAAAAAATTTGGGCATAAAATAAATTTTTTAATTGACACAGGTGCTGAGATTATGGTAATACCTGATAACAATTATTCTGGTATTTTCTGTTACACGGGAGAAACTATTAGAGTGGGCAGTGCTACAGTTAAAGTTGTTATGCTGAGAAAAAACACAGTTATTATGATAACCAGGGTACGGATGTATTGCAGTATAGGTCGGGCCAGTCTCACAGCCTCTACTTGGCCTTGACATACTGTGTAAACTACCAGGCAGTCTGTGGCTGCAGGGGAACACATTCATTTGGCTGAGACAAGTCATTCCCATTGAGAAAAACGGTTACTGAGGAGAGTGTTTTGTATCCAGGGCACCCTGCCTGGTCGACTGCTCAGAGGGAGTTTGGCCGTATAAAAATGAGTCCTGTGCGATTCACTGGTAAATTCCCCCTAGTACATCCATACCAGTATCCATTGAAAAACATCCTCCAGCAGCAACTCACCAATGTGGCCTGTAAAGAAACCAAATGGTAAATGAAGGCTAACAATTGACTACAGAGAAGTGAACAAGTATGTTGATGAAACCGTTGGTAGCTGATCCTTCTGTTGTTTTCTCCTGTTTACCAGCTGATGCTACAATTCTTTCTGTAACAGACACATCCAATGGATTTTGGTCAGTGCCCCTTCATGAATCCTGTCAGGATTGGTTTAGTTTTACATGCAATGGGCAAAAATACATATGGAATAGATTTCCGCAAGGGCTTCATAACAGTTCCACAGTTTATCATCAGGCCAGGCACAGTTTGTCATCATGTTTAAAAGGAACATTAGACAAATAGGACAGACAGTCAACCTTAATTTAGTACGTAGACAACATTTTGACTTGTAGTACTGATGAGGGATAATGGAAGCGTTGCTTAAATGCTGCATGCTGATGGTCACATAGTTAGTCTAAACAAAGCTCAATGTGCAAAACCTTCAGTTGTTTTACTGGGACAAGTGATATCTGCTCAAGGTTGACTCCCCTTGTCGTACAGCTGCACTAGACAACCTAAAGTTATCCACAACAATACATGAACTCAGTGCAGTATTGGGGTTGTTTAACTTCTTTCACCTATGGATAGAAAATTATGCAAAAATACATCAGAATTACAGATAGCTGTGAAGGGTCATTCCAAAGACAATAAACAGGTTGTCCTTTCTGCAGTGCAGCAATTGAGCAACTGAAACTTAAATTGAAACACGCACCTGCCCTTGCCTGCCAGAGAGCGGCTGATTGTCATTTGTTGCAGCAGAGAAACAAGATTACATGTCAACCTGTACATGTCCTGTACCTGTCAGCAATGGGGCATAGAACCTAAACCTGTAGGTTATTATAGCTCTGCCCTGGATAGTGTGGCTAAAGGCTTCGCACTATGTGTGAATACTGCACCCATAGTATTGGACAACAGTTTGATTATTCATTGTAAACACAAAATTTTGGCCAGACTTTCCATGGGAAACAGTCACAAGCGTCACTTTACCACACTGGTCAAGATGATGTGCATTGTTAGAGCAACCACACATCACACTCCGCAAAACATCAGTAGAAAACGTATCTATGTTTCTGCTGGGGGGGACAGATGTTGAAAAAATTTAAACAACTGATGGAGGAAAAGAGGATGAGGGATGTATATGTGACAACCTGAGTTTTACAAAAGATATAAATAACTTGCTTAAAACCATTTTTGGGTATGAAAATACTAATGTGCCTAAGACTTTTGCACAGTACTGTATGTCAGAAACTTCCAGGTTCTAAGACATTGATTAATAGTCCCTATACATGGGGGAGCCATTACCAAGAGGTACAGGAAACATTTAAACTAGTGGGTCCTTTGCCAGGGGGATATATAAGCGTACAATGTTGGAAGTAGTGAGCAAGACTGAATGCTATTGATTTCCCGGAACAGAGAAGAGAATAGCTGACTATGGGAATACCACTGGATGTCTTGTGATATATGATTGCGGAGCAAATCCCATATCAATGGGAATTTATGCTAACAAAGTCCCTGATTTTCGTAAGTGGCAAGATAGAGCAGTGTCCGGCTTTTACTGGGTCTGTGGTAGTAAGACATTACTGACACATGTCCCGATTGATGGAAAAGGATTATGTGCAAGAGTGACTTTAAAGGAAGATATTTCAGTTGTTAGGTTGGTTAATAAAGCTAAAAATAGTACTATGAAAGGACACAGGAAACAGCATGCTATTGTCATCCCTAAAGATCCTACTGTGTTTATAGATGCTATAGGACAACCCAGAGGTATCCCTCTATGAATTTAAAGCTTGTAATGAAATTGTAAGTGGGTTTGAGTCTATCTTAGTATGGGTTACACCCAACAAAAACAAAAATACCAACAAAAATACTGAATGTATAAATTATTTACATGTATAACGATATTATTATCATTATCATTGTCATATTATTATTAACAATATAATTATTTGATGTATAACAATATAGGCAAGGAATGGACCCTCTCAAGGTTATTTGATGGCCTCCTTGGAGGATGGGGTAGTTTGATCTCAATGTTTGTGTCTGTATTGGTTGTATTGCTCCTCTTTTGTCTTTTTGGACCATGCATTGTCTCCTGTATACAACAGCAATGAGCAAAGTTATGGACGTCAAGCTAAGATCTGTACATGGTTACAAAAAAAACTGGACATGGAAACATATTTGAAGCATTCTGTACATTGCATCACAATAAGTAAGCGTTGTTGTTTTGCCAAAACAAAACAATTAACTTTATCTCCTCAAATTAACACATCTCCTCAACTGACGCTGGTACGCTGTATGACAGAAAAGACCTGTTTTTTAAGAGCATGTAAAAGAGAAGAGTATGGATTGGCCATCCAAACTTTTCAAAGAATGCTTAATAATATGTTGATTGTTGTTGTGCCCTTAGGTACCTATATCTCCTCTGCTGTTTGGGCATATTTTGTATAGTTTTAGTGTTTGAGAGTTAAATAGTGAGTGATTAGTGTGCATGTAAGGTAATCCTTTTTTAGGGCCCAAGCACTGAAAGTGTGAAGAGCCCTATTGTTTTCTTTAGGATTATTAATAAAATTTGAAGCATATGCATAGTGCCTGTGAGTATTTTTAGAATTAAAAAAATTAAAACGGGCTTAAAGGGGCTAAAATCCAAAAATTATGCACAAAATATTGAAAATGGTGTTAAACCGACAGCACATCACATGCAACCTTTGTCACTGTGTAAGACTAGCTGAGATCAAAGGGCTTATCCCTCTCAGTTTTAACACATTTAATATATCAATATATTTTTCTGTTAATCAGTCAAAAGTGTTAAGGCCATGATTAATATCATGATAGATAGTTTAGTGTAGTCAGAACTGTTTAAAAGTTCTAGGCTTGGTCCTTTTTGAGATTTAGTCCAGTTATCTAGAGACTGTGAAATGCAATGCATTACATGCATTTCTAACCTACGTGGCCATGACCTCTAAAGGTTTAGAAATTAAATGTTTATTTATATCCATTTTCTGAACATCTCTCCTGTCAGGTTGATTGCTGTGACTCCTTGGGAACCAAATACGAGAGAAGTGTCTGGTCCCAACAGCAGACACAGAACCTGTAATGCAAGAGATGTGTTTGATGTTCCTTCAAATGGCCATTTACATCTTGTAACACTATATCAGCATAAAATTTGTCTGTTTTTCTTGTATCGAAGCACTAATAGACCTAGCTGCGAATAACCATGCCACCATGTCGGGGATTTCTGACACCTGAGGACACGTGAATTCTATGTTGTTTGCCGGGTTGAAGAACAGTAGCTCTCAGCTCTTGAGGGAGCTGTGGGCGCATATTGCGAAGGCTTCTCGCTTGAGAAGTTTTCACTCTGGTCTGGCTGTCTGTCCAGGTGAGCCTGGGCGGACACCTCGCGGATCAGCTCTCGCCATTGCTGAGGCAGAGAAGCTTTCGTCTGCGTTCTCTGATCTGTCAAATATCATCCTGCTGCCAGCAAGCAAACAACGCAGGATGTGGCTGGGGGACGAGATCGTGGGTGAGCTTCCCCAGCGTGCCTGCTACGCATATGTGGAGCTTTGGCCGGTGCGTGCCTCGCTGGCGCGAGAAGCTGGCTATCACTCAAGACAGGCTTGACGAGTAGTTAAACTGTGAAGCTCCCTTGAGCCTGCCCTTTCTCCTCCTCCTCACGCTGGGGCAGAGGTTTTGGAGCTGTATCTCTCTCTTCCTGGGTAATTCACATGAGTGCACAGGAGATACAAGAGCACAGGCATACGGGACACCTCACGCTCATGAGACATTTGCGGGTAATTTCTCAGTGGGAGGGGCTTGGTCCCGGGAGGCTCTGACTCTGCCAATTGGGTCATTTCGGTCTCTTTGCATCCGAGTGGCAGAACATATGCGACAGCGGGTCAGGCTGGTGCTGCAAGCATGCAGTATCTGTATTGCAGGCGTACCAAGCCGACCTGCTTAAGGACCTGGATCAAGGAGAGGGGCTTTCCCCTGATGCGGTGGCTGAGCTGCACCGATCCATGACTGTGCTCTCTGAACCACCAAACAAACTGCCGTGGCCATAGGTCGTTCTATGGCAGCTATGGTGGCAACAGAGACATCTGTGGACCAGTCTGGCTGACGTAAGGGAGAGGGAAAGAAACTTTCTTTTCTTACTTTTCTTACTTTTTGGCACATCTATGCAGGTTGAGAGGTTCAGAATGGTGCACATGCAGTCCAGGGCCATCCGCAGGCTTATACCGTGTAGGTTCAGATCCTCGTCTGGCATCCCCCTGCCCGGTCCATCTACAACCAAAGGTCGTAGGCGAGGCCAGAGGCAGAGCATGGCTGATTGTGCACCTCCCTTTCTCTCGAGGTAAAGTACGGTGGAGGCGCAATGCCAGACGCAGGAGGCAGGAGGCGTAGGACACCCAAGCTAGGGCTCGGGCAGGAGTATAGTATGTGCACACCATCCATTCCCCCCTCCTGTCCCATATCCTCCATGCCTCACAGTGACACAACCACCCACATTAAGCATCGCGGGTGGGACCATGTTATGATCATGGTGGCCCCTGTTTCTGATGGTCCGGCTAGTGCCCATCAAGCCCAGTGTTACTGTTTAGTATGAGCCGGGCTGCCACCCCGGACATTGACGTTCGGTATGCAGGTGGCCTGTATACAAGCTCCCCTGGCTGAGGAGTTGTAGCTCACTGCTGGTGGGCTCTTTCTTAGCTAGTGGTTGAAAGGTTGAGCCCCAGTCTCACTTTCGGTAAAGTACTGCCGCCTCTGGCCAGGGACTGAGTCCCGTGGGTAGCCTTGCACCCTGCGCATAGGAGGCTGGCATTCATGTCCTGAATGCCTCCCTATGCTTACTTCAGCAGGGTGCTGGGTTGAGGTGCACTTGCTTGCACAAATTAAGACCTTCTGTCCTGCAGGACAGGAAGGCCTGGCCTCAGTAGAGCTCGGTCAAGGATGCTGTTCTGAGCATAGAAGCCAACTCTTCTGCTAGCTTCCCTTGGATATTGACCTCTGGGTTGAGTGTTGGTACCCTCGCTACAGAGGGTCCCCCCCCCTCCAGTTGTGACAGGCTGGCAGCCTTCATTTCCGTTAGCTGACCCTCTCAAAGGAATAGCCCCTTGAGTCGTTATTGGCAAGCCTTTACACTGCTGGCCCATTAGCACATTGGAATAGCGCTTTGCCACTGACACGGAAAACCGGGGTAGGGTTGTAGGGTTGTACCGGGGTACATGAGTAGGGTTGAGTCTCCTTCAGACAAAGAAGTTGATGTCATGCTCTACAGGTGCCCAATTATACTCGCATGCGCACCTGATGCACATTAGGCACTGCCGTGGGCCCAATTTCATTAGCGTGATTAGACATGAATTCAGACACCGGTCACACCAAAGGCATTCCCCATAGCGTCAAGCCAGAAGCAGTGTCTCGTTCCCTTCTCAGGGAACCGAGGTCTGGAGGCAAACTTCTCCTCCAGATGACTATCAGCACTTCTGACACCAACAGGACAGTTTATGACACCCTGCACAAGCTTCCATGGGCACCACATGGAATTCCAGTAACACCACATGGCCCAAGAGAGACCACTCTCTTTAACTTACAACTAAACTGTCCTAAACTGTAGATATTTGTATATATTCCCATTGTATGCACTCATGCATTAGGATGAATCACAACTTAAAGTATTTTAAATTTAATATCCAAGAGATTGTCTTCTAATTTCCCATCAGACTATGCATGTTGTGTAACCATAACAGGCCTGATAGTCTTTCTACAATAACCTGGATTAATATTTGCAAACGTGCCATCCAGCCATATAACATACAAATAAGATGTTGAGTGAAACAAAGAAACTTTTGCCTGCTTAACACCTATTGGTTGTTTTAGTTTCACTGGCCGTGAACTTAAAAATGACCACCAAAAGTCTAGTCTTAGCCTTTGTCTTCTTGCTCTTGGTCTCCACTCTTCAATTTAGGATCTTCGGCCCCTTGCACCCCTCACCCTGGCATTCTGTCTAGTACTTGTCAACAGAATGCCAGTAGAATGTACTCATCAAATATGGAAATCGTCTCAGGTTACGTATGTAACCCGGTTCCCTGAGATAGGGAATGAGACGCTGCGTTGCTTTGCCACACTTCAGTCTTGCCTGCACGGCCTTCCTTCAGACTTAAAGCTGATGACGTATTTTGCAGGTGCCTTTTAAAGGCATTGTGGCGCGCAATGCTACGTCACATGACTTTGACCTGCCTATAAATAGGCCTGATTTTACACGTGTTCAGGCTCGGGCGCGCCTGAAGCGTGTTCCCCATAGTGTCAAGCTGATGCAGGGTCATGTTATTTACAAAAAGCTGACATGTTGGCTATTCAATAGTAAAAACTGACAGGGTCAGTATAAAAATAATGTATCCACCTCACAGACTGAGACATTTTGTACAACAGAAAACTGTGCTTCATGATGGTGCAAGAGGAAAGCTCATTAAGTAAAAGTTAACTGGTCACAAAATTTCCCCTTAATCCACTCAATATCAAGATATGCTTGCTGTGGCCATAGGAGGACTGTGATATTAAATGGACATCTGTCTGTCTCAACCTATCAACCAGATATTAAATTTAATTTTCAAAACATTTAAAATGACTAAGCACTTTCAGTAAGGACTTTATTAAAAAAAGACATTGTACATAATATTTTCTATACAATTGTTTTTCAGTCCTTAAAAAAACTTTCTATACAACAGTAAATATGTAAACAGGGAATACATTCACTGTGGTTGTATCCTAATCTGTAGTGCCTCACAAGTTCATTTGTTTCAGGGTCAACAAAGGTACAAATGTGGCAAATCCATCCCATATTATCTAGATGCCAGATCTGAGTACATCCAGACCCTGAATGAGGAGAAATTGGGTGATGAAACTCAATTTTGAGATTTGTCACATACTGACGTCAAAAAAACATACAATTAACAAGTCACCACAAGACATTTGTTTTGATTGTAAACTTGCAGAGAAGGATTACTTTCAACACCTGCACTCGCAGCCGACAGTTACTGGAAGCTAGACATTACAGTTTATAAAGTTATAAATATGGATATTTCTCTCAAACAAACGCATCGATTTGCGTCAGAAGGCCTTTATTAACCCCCGGAACCGTGTGGAGCAACTTTATGATCAATGCATGCACTTCTTAGAACCTCAAAATATAACCCCCCATGCACTCCCATTATAAAGCATGGAAGAGATGAAAAACCAAGACTGGTAAATTTATTCTTACCTTTAGTTCTCTTCAGTCCACACCTCAACACTATCATCCCAAACCTCCTCCTGCCCAAACTAACTCAGCTGTCTGTGCCCACCTCTGTCTGTCAGTGGATTACCAGCTTCCTGACAGACAGACAGCAGCTAGTGAGGCTGGGAAAATACTCATCCAGCACCCGCACCATCAGTACTGGCGCCCCTCAAGGTTGTGTTCTCTCCCCACTGCTCTTCTCCTTGTACATGCATGAACGACTGCATCTCTAAAGACCCCTCTGTCAAGCTCCTGAAGTTTGCGGATGACACCACACTCATCGGCCTCATTCAAAACGGTGACGAGTCTGCTTACAGACAGGAGGTTAAAGAGCTGGCTGAATGGTGCAGTCACAACAACCTGGAGCTCAACACGCTCAAAACAGTGGAGATGATTGTGGACTTCAGGAGAAAGCCCCCTGCTCTCCCCTCACTCACCATCATGGACAGCACTGTAAAAACAGTGGAGTCATTCAGGTTCCTCGGCAGCACCATCTCTCAGGATCTGAAGTGGGACATTCACATTGACTCTATTGTGAAAAAGGCAGAGCAGAGACTGTATTTCCTCCGTCAACTGAGGAAGTTCAACCTGCCACAAGACCTTATGAAACAATTCTACTCTGCCATTATTGAATCCATCCTATGCACTTCAATTACTGTCTGGTTCAGCTCAGCTACCAGTTCTGACCTCAGAAGACTACGCCGGATAGTCCGGTGTGCTGAGCGAATCATTGGTACAACCCTCCCCACTCTTCAAGATCTGTACTTATCCAGAGTATGCAAAAGGACTGGTAAAATCACTCTGGACCCCTCACATCCAGCACACTTGCTCTTTGAACTGTTGCCATCTGGTCGACGCTACAGAGCCCTGAGCACCAGAACGACCAGGCACAGGAACAGTTTTTCCCTCAAGCAATCCATCTCATGAACACTTGAAAAATAATGTGGAACACACAACACTATTATACATTCATTCACTTATTTATTTAATACACATACTTGTTTACATTTCTAATTTGCACCTGTACATAGTAAATTGTTTACATTTGTCTATTTTAGTTTAGTTAAGTTGTATATTGAGTATTTGCTTTTTTTGCACAAATTTTTCTCTGTATATTTGTATATTGTTCTTTTAATTATCTGTGTCTTGTCTTGTCATGTCATTCTGTTGCACTGTGGCGCTTCTGTCACTAAAACAAATTCCTAGTATGTGCAAACATACCTGGCAATAAAGCTTATTCTGATTCTGATGTTCCTTTTCGTTTAGAATACACAGGGTTTCCAAACCAACAAAACACGATGGGAAGTATAATTATTGAGTAAATTAAACAAGTTTTTTTTGTTTTGTGTGTGTGTACGTAAGATTGACTGGGATTACTTATATAAATTTTGTAAAGGAAAAACTGTGCATTGTCTTGTGTTTTGAACAAATGCAGATTAATTAAAAACTAGATATGTTCATGTAAAGATACAAACTTAACATTTTATTGTTAATATCACAGATTTAATTATGTAACATTTGCATCCACTCAGATTAATTTTCAGTGCACTAATATTGATCCTCAGAAGTTGTAATACGCAAACAGCCCTGGGGAATAAGTAAGCATATGGAGTATATGTGCGTATGGCCCCGACAACACCACTGGTCCTTACAACTTGTAGTGTTGAATATTAAATGGCATTTATTGCTGTGTCACAACCCCATCTTGTTGCCTAAAGGGACCCTTTGCATTCCTGAGCCCACAGATGAGCTGATAGAGATAAAAGGTTATTGGCTGAGATGTATTCATTGTATGCAGGGGGTCTGCCATTTGTCCAGTACAGTAGGGGTTAAACCTGGTCTTCTGACTAGTCACTTTGATTGTCTTAGGTTGGTTTCAGTCACATGAGCAGGGAAAGGAAATAAAGATAAAGTACTTTTTTTTTAAAGATAAAAAAAACTATTTTTTTTTCTCCCTTGTGCAATTCTGAGTGTGCTACACACAGGTGAGTAGGCCGAACAGACCACCTGTAGTAACACACTCTCCTCTATGTGCACTGGACACTTTTTACAACCGAGGGTACATATTACACAAAAAATACTCATAACATATGTATGTTTACAAGCCCATGCACTACAGATCATCTTGCACTGTTCTCCAGCCAGGAACAGTGCTTGACTTTCTTTTTCCTCATGTACAGTAGTTATTGAAACATTTGTATAGTTTGTATTTTCTAGTTTATGTATAGGCAACTTTATATATAGTATATTTATAATCTAACTCTGTTAGTATTTGTGTTTAGATTTATACTGTTTCACGTCATTGTTGTATGTCTGTATTTATGTAGCACCGTGGTCCTGTGAGGCACGACATTTCGTTCCACTGTATGTCCCCACATGTAGCGGAATGACAATAAAGCTCAACTTGACTTGACTTGACTCTGTCTCTTTTCCTTGCACTCTTGTTCTTGGCACTCTTCTTTTCTCTGGGTGTTTTGGATTCTGCCCTTACTTTATGCTTTTCTTTACTTGAGCTCTGGGGCTCAGGCCACTGGGCCCATCTTCCAGTCCTCAATGGCCCTCTCTTTCTTGCTTGCTTTCTCTATCTTCTATTCCTAATCTACAGTATAAGGTAATATTCTCCACACACAGTTATTTGTATATGCTATTTACCATTTCATTCATTATTATTGTAATTATTTAAAAACTTTAGACAGTAATGTTAATAAATCCTTTCACCTCTGTACCAACTAGCTTTGATTCATTGTTAATAGTTAAAAGCTACTTACTATAATACAATACAGCCATTATAGCAACGCTCTTCCACATTTAGCTATCGTAACTGCACTTATTTCCGTCATTGGTATAAGTAGCAGAAGGGTGGAAATTGACAGAAAATACCAAGTTTTATACCATCTTACTGTTAACATTTTTCAAGTCATTTTGGCTTACCTACAGCTTGCGAGACTTCTGAGACTTCCCCTTTTGTCTGTGGTTGAAAGCCTACGGTAGGCAAGAGACAACTCCATGTCATCTGTCCTAATTCTTCTTAACCTCTCTGCTGCTTTTTACAAAGTGAACCACCAGATTCTGTTATCTTCACTCTCTAACCTGGGCATCTCTGGACCTGCACTCAACTGGTTCAGCTCTCACAGACAGATGTTTTAAGGTATCATGGAGAAGTGGGGAGTCAATGTCACATTACAATGATCAGTTCTTGCCTCTCTTCTTAATTAACACAGCTTCCCTGGGTGCAGTCATTAAAGCACATGACTTCTTATACCACTGCTATGTAGATAATACGCAGCTTTACTCTTCATTTCAGCCAGACGACCCCACTATTGCTGCCCGGGTCTCCACTTACTTTTAAGACATCTTAGCCTGGATAAAGAAATGGCACCTTCAGCTCAATCTCAGCAAGACAGAACTAAACCCAGCCAACCCATTATTAGAATACAATTACAGTTGTAACATTGCAACAATCTCTTAGTTGTGCAGGTATGTGCTTTACAACATCAGTAAAATCAGACATTTCCTGTCTGATTATGCAACACAGCTCCTAGTCCAAGTACTCGTAATATCAAAGCTGGACTATTGCAATGCCCTTCTAGCTGGTCTTTCAGCCAATACAACCAAACCCCTGCAAATGATCCAGAATGCTGCAGCACGTCTGGTCTTCAATCAACCAAAAAGAGCCCACGTCACACCTCTCCTGATCTCACTCCACTGGCTACCTGTAGCTGCCCACATCAAATTTAAATCTCTGACCCTTGCCTTTAGGACAGTAACCAGAACCTCATCTACTTCTACTTACTCCTTCAGACATATGTCCCCTCTCGGCAGCTACGGTCTGTTAATGAGCAATGTCTGATTGTTCCCCCACAAAATGGTACCTTCAAATAACAACTCAAAACACACCTGTTTTGCAAAACCTGACTAATCCCTAATTAAGTTCCTTGGTGTTCATATCACTGAGGACCTCATATGGTCCACTCACACAGATGCAGTGGTGAAGAAGGCTCACCAGCGCCTCTTTTACCTCAGGCGTCTGAGGAAGTTTGGTATGAACTGCGACATCCTCAGATCATTCTACACCTGCACTGTGGAGAGCATTCTGTCTGGTTGCATCACAGCCTGGTATGGGAACTCCACCGCCCTTAACTGCAAGGCCCTGCAGAGGGTGGTGCGAACTGCCAGCTACATCACAGGAGGTGACCTTCCCTCCCTCCAGGATATTTACAACAGGAGGTGTCTGAGAAAGGCACAGAGGATTATCAGCGACTCTAGGCACGCTAGTCACGGTCTGCTCTCCATACTGCCCCCAGGCAGACGGTACTGCTGCATAAGGACACGCACAAGCCAACTAAGGGACAGCTTCTTTCCTCAAGCTGTCCGATTACTCAATATGAACTGACATAATCTCAACCACCCCCACCCTTCTCCATACACTGCACTTTAACTTTAACTACCTCACACATCACATAACAAGGTTTTATTACAAGTTCCTGTTTACTTGGTCTTGTATGCACACTTTACACAATATATTACTGTGTGTGTGTATACACATGTAAACGCACATATTGTGTGTACAAATGTAAATTGTTACATATGTATATTGTACATATTAAGTACACTACAACATGTCCATGTGCATATATTGCATATTGTAAATTTGTACACAATTATGTATATTCTGTCTATTTTGTCACTGTATATACTACATACTGTTATATGTATATTTTTTGTACTGTTACATGTCTGTTTATTTCTTTTTTACATACTGTTTTGCACTGTCTGGAGCTGCACTCAAGATTTTCACTCACCTCTACGTGTTGAGGTGATGTGACAATAAACTTGATTTGATTTTAATTATCTGATATTTCCTACATAAAAAACCCTTCTTCTGTTCATCTTGTCTCTATCAGTATAATACAATATCCACTTGTAAATGTAGCTTTGTAGACTTGGCTTGTTGGTGTTTAATGTTCTTGTCTTTTGTAAATTGCTTTGGATAAAAGCATCTGCTAAATGAATAAATGTAAATATGTAGTCACAATTTGAGATTGATTTAATTTGTTGTGCAAAGTAAACTGAGTCCAAGGCAGGAAGAAATATATATTTTGTTTTCTTTGTTTGTTTTATTTGTGTGCTTGTTATGGATGTTAATAATTTATATCAGTTCTTTTGTATTCTTTGGTTATCCGGCTCAGGTGTAGCCCTACAAAGTTCACTGGGTTTGATAGGGGAAAGCACACAGCATTGGATATCCTTTAATTGTTTTATGTACTTTTAGCAGGATCACAAAGGTAAAAGTTCAGTGACAGAGGGAACAGATCAGTGACAAGAATGTAAAAATGTATTATTCTGGATCATGGGCCACAGAGTTAGACATTTGTACTGCAGCTGATCTTTTACAAATAAATGTGATGACCTTTAATTATGACAGATGGAATGCTTATTCCTATCAATAAATTTGTTTACAGAAAGTATAATCTACTTGAACTGTGATGACAATCACTTTGAGGTTGTTACGTGTATTTAACACAGACATCAAGAAATATTTACACCGTAAAGAGAAAAAAAAGTGACACTGTATAGTATTCAAAATGTAAAAGTTAACATGAGTGATATTACAGCAAATGCGATTTCAGACAGAAGAAAATACAGAGCCTGAAATCAAAATACTGTGCAAACAGTGAATTCAGACAGAAAAAGACTGACAACTCTAAAATAAAATAGTATAAAACTAAATATTGTGAAGACAATTAAGACAATATAAGCAGAAAAACTTAGATATAAACTTAGAAATTAGAAGTAGATATAAGAATATTATTTTACAGCAGTTAAAGTGTGAAAGTTCAAAGATGAAGTATTCCAGGTATATTAATTTTCTCAAAGTATAAAACCAATAAAGCCTTTATAGCAAGCATATGTGAATACACTAAGAATATTACAGAAACTGTAATATTCTTGAGCCCCATCTTGGCCCACTCTAGTACAAGCTGTCCCCACAGATGAGGGAAAGACTGTGTGTTTTGGTTCCTTAGGGTTGGTTTTGATGTGGGCCCAGCCACCCCTGATGAACCTCTTTTCGATTCCTTTACTCCCCTCAAGAGAGTGCCTGCTGCCAGTGTTTTATCAGCCCTCCTTGTTGTATACTTTGGATTAGGTGTCGGGCAAGTATTGGAACTCCATGTGGTGCCCATGGAATTCTTTTGAAGCTTATGCAGGGTGTCATAAACTGTCCTGGTATCAGAGGTTGCTGATAGCAATCTGGAGGAGAAGTTTGCCTCCAGACTCTCTGGAGCCTAGGGTCTTTCATCCCCCCACATTAGGTTTGTATGTCTTAAGTAAAAAGGGGTATTTTATGATACATGATCCAAATATTGGGCCATGCCAGACACTACAAGGGTCACCCTTGGGGAGAGGTTAGGCTAGCACTTACACCCAGGGCATGGCTCATCTTTATTCATCTTCTTCTTCATCCTCATTAGAGGTGCTTGAATCCTCATACGATGTTTGTAAATCCCAATCTTAAAGATAAATATCCTTGCTACCTCCTAGAATTAATTTCTCATCTTGGCATCTTAATGCTTGCATTTGCACTAACTATGGCTTTTATAACTAATTATTTTAATATGGGAAGTACACGACAAAATAACAGTCCTCCTATTGTTATTGATTCCCAAAAGCATTCCTAATCTAGCAATCCATTCTCCCTAATTTGCTAATTTTGGATCAAACCAGTCCCACATTTTATTGTTTTTTCCAGCATTGGTTGTGGTTTCTGTTGATTAACAATAAGAATGTGATGATTGATGTTACTCAACCTATTATCTTCATTTTCCTTCTTAGTTTTTTCTATAGTTTCTCAAGAATTTCAAGTCTTTGCACTTTATCACCCTGCAATGTTTGACTCTTTCTTTCCTTCAGTTTTTTCTCCTCTTTCTTATCTTACTTTTATGCAGTGGTTCAGATGATACCAAGTAGTGCTTCCTTCCACTTGAACGGCTGTTGGAGTAGCTGCCACAACTTTGTAGTATCCCTCTTTCCTGGGCTCCTTTTTTCTTTTCCTGTGAATAGATAGCTTTATATATTGCAGTTAGCTTATTCATATAAGATCTAAGTTCCAATTGCAATTATTCTAATCGGGGTCTTTTGTAGGTCTCTGCTACATGGTATAGGTATAGGTCGACCAGTAAGCATCTCATGCTGTGTTAAATGTGTGTTTCTGTTAGTTTGCATGCAGGAGCTCATTAGTTCAAGAGGTAAAGCATCAAGCCAATTAAGTTTAGTACTTGCACATATCTTGTTGATCTATCTGAACTTATTTCTGATGGGATTATAAATCTGGCAATGGTATTGCTTCTATCCAACAGCTAAATCGGTCGACGACCACAAGCATGTATCTCTTGCCCTGTACCTGTTTTATCATATCCACATAATCCATCACCAAGTGTTTGAAAGGTCCTTCAGGTACGGGTATATGAAATATTGGTGTTGTTTTTCCCTTTCTGACATTATACTTAGCACATCTCACATGTAGACAAAAATTCCTCTGCCATTGCGTACAAGTATGGAGACCAATACCCTTGTTGTTTAATCTTCCTTATTACTTCCCCCATTGCACAATGGTCAAAACCATGTGCATCTAGAATAAGGATGTTTAAGAGTTAGGTTGGTGAAACAATGTCTTTCATGTGAACGCCAAATGTTTAGGTAATCTTTTGTCACTAAGATCTCTCATAGGGGCTGTTTTTATAGCATAACATTCTATCCAATCACAACTGAAGCCAGTCATTCCTAAAAGGTCATCATCTGGCCTACTGTTTGTGACAATAGTGCTTTATTTATGCCTTCTAAGTATGTTGGGGCTATGGCCTTTGTGCCATATGAGATTTAATCACCCTAAATATTCAACCTGTGGCGGGCAATATTGCAGTTTGGTTTTAGATACCTCATTGGGCTAATTTTGTAAGCACTTTAATGGAATCTCTCAAAATTGTATGTAATTCTTGTTAGAGAAATGAAAAATCAATGGATTTATTATAGGCTCCCATTTGCTTTGTGCAGCTTTTTTTTATCATTGGTCTTAAATCCGTTGTTTCCCAGTTTTTTCATACATATAAAGATATATGTGGCATAGAATCATTTACACTGAACCATCTCTGTATGAACTCATTTTCTGTTATTTTCATGGCTGCTCCCTGTTTACCTATTATGATGTATTGTGAGATCATTTCAATTTTTTGCCCTTCCTAGTTCCTTCCTGACATTCCTTTTCTAGGTCTGCATTTCTCGAGGGATCATATTTCATTGTACAGTGAAATCCTGCCTTGGTTATCTGCGATTCAGGGATCTGTGCTTCAATGAATTTACCCCATTTATTAATTGTCTGTCTCATATCTTCATCTGTCTGTCCTATCCACTACACATTTGCTTTCGGCTCAGAGATCATCATTTGGGTTCCCTTCATGTCTACATACACTCCTTCTACTTAACACCAAATCTGTAAACCCAATTTACACAATGCATCACTTCCTAACAGATTAATAGGAGTCTGATTTGATATCAGGATAGGCATGGTAACACTTTACAAACTTTCCAGACATGGGAGATGTGAGGCATAATTTGACTTTACACATTTATCCCTTCTTCAATTTGCAATACAGATTCTTGTTTTGCATTAGTAGTTATAATTGGAAGTTGACTCTCCCCTATATAATTCTCCAGGCATCCCTAGTACTTCTGAGTTGGACCTCCCCAGGGATTCACAGCACCACGAAAAGGTGCCTGCCAACACATCCGCCTTTCAACATCGGGAGTCTGTTGCTGTGGATTGATAGGGCAGTCTCTTCTGTTCTGTCCTGGCTGTCCACATCCCCAGCACACACCTGGAGGAAAATTTATAGCTCCGCCTCTTCCTCTCTGTCTCCATGCTTGAGTTTTTCCTTTCCACCTGAGAGGCCCCTGTTTTTGAGCATAAACATTGACTATGGGGGTAGATGTCTGATTTACGGTTGGAGGGATTGTTGTAGGCAGAGTTGTTTGGACAGTTGGTTGTGAAGCATTTACAGATGCCATTACTGTCATTTGGGTAGACTCTTCTTTCTTTACGACTGCTTGAATCTTTTCCTGTTTGGCTGTTAGTTCTTCAAGCTGTAATTGAGTTAATTTTCTCTGTAGTTCTTTCTCTTGATTTTTGAGCTTTTGTTCATTTTTTTCCGTACAGTTCCACTGCATGAGATATATGGTCACAAAACTATTTGTGTGTTTTGGAGTTCAGACCAACTACATCTTCTAACTTACTCTTTACAGCTTGTGGCTTGGCTTCTATTACAGCATTTCTGAACAATGTAGCCATTAGAGGGTCTCCTTCTGGATTCCCTTCAGTCTCTTGCTTCCATCTTTTCAACTGTCTCTGACCATTAGGGTTAGGGTTATGTGACTGGGTTTTCAGTTTCCCCCGACTGCTTGCCCTTCAATGCTTTAGGGTCGATTCTGGTTGGATATTCAGCACGTAGTGCTTGCCATACGGTGGGTCAGTAAACATTAAAGTAGTACCATCCATGTAATGTGAGTCTACAGCTCTCTCTAAGCCAGATGCTTGAAGGATTTCTTCCATCTTCGCACCTCCTATAATTTTTGCTAGGAGTGCTTTGACGTCTCCTCCAAAAGCTTGCCCATAGTTTCTTCTTCAAACACTCTAATCCATTTCCCAGCTCCCTCGTGCATGTCAGGGAGGAGAGTGACCAGCCCCTCAAGGTTCTGCAAAGCCTAAGATATGTATTGCCCATGTGTTCCTTTAATTAAAATAGGGAGTTGTTTTGCCAGAGGTCTAAGCTGTATTTCCCTTTTTCCCGTGACCACCTTCCTTCATCAGATGAAGACTCCTTTTCATCTTCTTTCACTCTACTTTCTAGAAACCTTCTTCTCAATATTTGTCTGTTTCATCCACAAACTTTTCTGTCTCCTCAATCCTTCTATTCAACTTCCTCTAACAACCTTGCTTCTACTTCATTTTTGGTTTCTTTTCACTTGGCATGTTTTGTTCATGCTGTGTTTTAATTTTCTCCTCAGCTGTCTGTACTTGTTTATAACAGTCTAAATACAGGCCTTCCTTTTCACTCCTATTCTGCCTGCTTTTTAGTCTGACATCAGGCCTCCTTTGTTTTTCATCTCTTATCTCCACATTCCCTTTCATCTGCATCTCTCTGGAAACTACCCTTCCTTTGCAGAATGGAACTTGACTTTCAGAGGTCACATAAGGAGGAGGTCTGCAAACCCATCCTCCTTTATCTTTATCTCTCTGTCTGCCTTCTCCAGAATTTTTCTAGCCTGTTTTATGTTTTTCATCAAGTTTTCCCCTTATTTAAATAGTGTTAACACTTCTTGTTCTCTTTTCTCTATATTTCCGCTTCTGACCCATATCTTTAGTTTTGTAATTTTTTTACCACTGTTTCCATCTCCTCACCCAATGCTACATCAAATGTTCCCTCTTTTTGCCTTTTGTCATGTTTTTTGTTCTCCTCTGCCATTTTTATAGAGCTTATAAGTTCTTTACACAAGGGATACTTTAATCCCAAAAATTCTACAGGAGTTGTTGCCATAGTTTTTTCAGTACAGCAAACCTTAACTTTGAATTTCAAAGTGGAATTAACTTTGAACCTTAACTTTGGTTTCCACTCCAAAACTTTTACAAAATGTTAACAGAAGTTTTTTCTTTATACAAAATTAAGTAATCAGTTCACCACAGATTCTCAGAGTGCTTACTTTTTATGTCCAAGTAATACCAAACAGCAATATCAGTCACTTTCTCCTCAATTCTAAGTTTTACACATTTTTTTAAACCAATCATTAGAGTATTTATTTTTTATAAACAGATATACACTTAATTATAATAGACTTCAATCACAATAACCAATACCAATAAAAATTTTAAGTAATACTCAGCATTCATACAAGTCCCTTTATTAGAATGGGGCTCATGTACACATATATTTGTGTCCCTTTATTTACAGGGCTCATACACTCTTCTCAAGTGAGACAACAATTGCGCTTCTTCTGTGAAACACAGAGGACACAGCTTGTTATTCACGGTCACACTTCAGTCATACACAGACCATTCCCAGATTTTACTCATAACTCATATCATATCTTTTACTCTGTTTTTTTGCTTTACTTTAAGGTTCAAAGTTAAAAAAAAAAAAACCTTTCCCTTCATTTCCTTTCCCTTCATTTCCTATCCCTCTTCCCTTTAAATCTCTCCCTTGTTGTAGCATATGATACTCTGAGCACTGTCTGAAACTTGTATTGTGAGCACTTATTGTGTCTAGTTGCCTCTTCAGGTTGACTCGCTTGTATTCCGCACTTGTAAGTCGCTTTGGATAAAAGCGTCTGCTAAATGAATAAATGTAAATGTAAATGTACTCATAACTCATATATAATCATATATCTCATAACTCATTGATACACTTCCTCAACACAATGAGTAACATGTCAAGTTTGCACTCTGTCTTCACCGATACACAATGAAAGGCAACCCATGCAGGATCTGGTGCCTACCGCTTGTAGGACTTGGCCTATAGGACTTATCAGTGCTTCTTTCTTAACAATCTACTCTTATCTAATCTATTATCTAAACTCTACACTTATAGAAAAATTCAAATCTGTCTTCCCTGTTCTCCTCAAGACCAACTCAACAGAAAACACAGATCAATGCATGCATTTAGTGCTTTTGGAATCAAATCCCTTTTTTCTTTTTAAAACATTTATACATTCTGAAAGTTGGAGGTGCTTTTAAGACTGTCCTTACCACCACGGCAACCTCTGGAGAACAACACAAACTAATAAAATAAGCAAAAACTGCTTACCTTAGGTGACCACCTGTTTGTGTTGCCTGTCCAGCCAGCCCATTGTGGTCCTCCACTTCTCTGCACCTTTCCAGTCCCTTCGTGGTCGCCAATTTGTTGTGGTTTCTGCCACATCTTAGAAGGATCACTCAAAGATTTTTTCAAAGGTTTTGATGCCAAAAGATAGACTTTATTATAAGGGACATAAAGCCGAGTTGGTCTGCAGATCAACCATTTGTGCCTGGTTGGGGAAGGGTTTTTATAGGAGTTTTCTCACGCAAACGTGTCAAAATGAGTTAATGAGGGGTTCCCGGAGTTACTATCTTTCTTCCTTGGGCCCCTAACAATAACAATAGATGTGCTTGCACAGTTAAATGTAGAGTAGAACTATAATGGTAAAATTATTTGTATCTCATACCTTTATATTTTGGTTAATAAAATCATCTTCAAACGTCAGACTGTTCCTGAGTTCATTTTATCAAACACATTGGTTGTCTCTGCCATTACTTGGGAGGTCAAATCCAAGGTATGCATGGCATTACATGGGATAATCCCCCCGCCCGGTAGCCCACAGAGTTGCTTATTTGTGCTGGAGAAATTACGGTCAGACGTTATTCGTTGGAGTCACTGCTCTAAGGTCGCTTGTCATCCAGGGGTCAATTGAACCATCTCATTAATTAAGCAACGTTTCTGGCGGCCCTCTATGGTTTGTGACGTTCAGGATTTTGTTTTGGCCTGTTCGGTTTGTGCCAGGTGTAAGGTTTCCAATCGACCCCCGGAAGGGCTCCTTCAACTGTTGACTGTCCCTTCGAGACCCTGATCCCATATTGCACTACATTTCATCTCGGGACAACCCTCGTCCCAGGGTAATATGATTGTTTTAACCGTGGTGGACTGGTTCTCGAAGGTGGCTCATTTCAGTACCAGTGCCCAAATAACCTTCTGCCAGGGAGACGGCGGTTACTGTCATAGATCACGTCTTACACATTCATGGTCTCCCGACAGACGTGGTTTCTGACAGGGGTCCCCAGTTTGTTTCCAAATTTTGGAAAGAGTTTTGTCGGTTATTGGGGGCGAGTGTTAATCTTTCCTCTGATTGAAGTCAACAACTCTCCTGGGTGGAGTACGCACACAATTTGTTACCAGTATCACTTACGGGTCTATCGCCATTCAAGTGTAGTTTAGGTTACCAGCAACCAATTTTTCCTAGTCTAGAATCTGAAGTCGTGGTCCCCTCTGGCCACACTTTGGTTTAGAGATGTCACCGCACCTGGAGAAATGCTTGCCAGAGACTTCTCCATGTGGGCGTGCGCACCAAGGCTCAGGCTGATCGCCACCGGTCGAAGCCTCCTGTCTACGTCATTGGTCAAAAAGTGTGGCTGTCTTTCAAGAATATTCCACTTCACTCCCTGTGCAATAAATTCAAATCCAAATTCATTGGCCTGTTTACTGTCACTAAGATTCTTAGTTCAGTCGCAGCCCCCCTTAAACTTCCTCCCACGTACAGGAGAATTCATCCCGTCTTTCACGTCTCCAAAATTAAACCTGTTTTTCGCTCACCCATTAATCAACCTTATTAATCCAGTTTATTTGGTTAAACGTATTCTGGTCTCAAGGCAGAGGAGATGAGGATTCCAGTATTTGGTGGACTGGGAAGGTTACAGCCCAGAGGAGAGAAGTTGGGTTCCTGCAAGGAACATATTGGATCACTCCCTTATCGATGATTACAAGCAACGGGTAAGTCCTTTTGGGAGATCCAAGAGTATATATATATATAGTATAGCTATATAGTATAGTGTAGTATATATAGTATAGTATATATAGTAGTATAGTATAGTATAGTATAGTATAGTATAGCTAATTTATTTATTGTATTATAGTATTGTACGTACAAAATTACATTTTATATATATATATATATACACTCTTGGAGCTATAATATATTTTAGAGTATATATTATATACTCTATAATATAAATTATTTATGAGAAAGTGCTAGAATCAAATTTTGTACGTACAATACTATAATACAATAAATTAGCAGTTCATATCGTGCTTAGAAACTAACCTGAGTTCTCTAAGTTCACACAAATAGGTGGCACACTGACATGAACATTTCTGATGTACCCTTTTAACTTGACCCTTTTAATTTTTTTTGATAACAGCGATGAAAAGCATACTTTTCTGTTAATACTAATCTTGTTTTGCCCTGGCAACAACTTTGAGTGGTTTTCATTGTCTTTGGAAATCCCGTGTTTTGTTCTTGGACTGTTTACTCTGGTTTTTCCCCTGGCAATGCCAACTGCCCATTGGGGACAGAGTCTGTGTTTTGTACTCTTGTATGGGTGTCTTCAGAAAGACCCAGACAATATAAAAGTCAAAATTGAACATATTGATGATGAAGAAACAAGGTCACAGGTGCAATCAGTAGGCATATTTACCTTTAATTGAATTGTATTTAAATACTAATTATAATTTTCCATGCATTCCTTAACATTCAGATTAAACAGTAAAGTTATGCTTGTATATTGTAATTATAAATAATGTTATTTTAATATATTAAGTTCTTACATGCCAAGACTGAATTACAACTACAAGATGCAGTTGCACGGGCAGTCTTGATCAGGTCTTGCAGGTCACAATGTTCACGTAACACTAGCAAACAAACAAGAGACTGCTTTGGACCTGACTTGCTGGTATGTCCTCCAACGGACCCATGCTGTTTTTGTAAGGTGTGTTTATATTTGAACACATACTATTATTGTACCTTTGCAGAAAAATGAAGGACAATCTTGTGGCAGATAAAGAGATAAAGTATCTCTGTGAGTACACCCCTCACATTTTTCTAAATATTTTATATCTTTTCATGTGACAACACTGAAGAAATGGCACTTTGCTATAATGTAAAGTAATGAGTGTACAGCTTGTATAACAGTGTAAATTTGCCCTCAAAAAAGTCAACACACAGCCATTAATGTCTAAACCACTGACCACAAAAGTGAGTACACCCCTAAGTGAAAGTCCAAATTGGGCCCAATTAGCCATTTTCTCTCCACGGTGTCATGTGACTCGTTAGGTCTCGGGTGTAAATAGGGAGCAGGTGTGTTAAATGTGGTGTTATCTCTCTCACTCTCTCATACTGGTCACTGGAAGTTCAACATAGCGCCTCATGACAAAGAACTCTCTGAGGATCTGAAAAAAAGAATTGTTGCTCTACATAAAGATGACATAGGCTATAAGAAGATTGCCAATAATCAAATAATTGAAATCAAATAACTGTTGACCATGCCAAAAGAGTTGTGATGAGAGTGATGAAAAGAGGGGTTAAATTTTGGCATTACTAGCAGAGGGATACAGTGAGTGTCAGGTTGTTTCCATCCTTTCAAAGCCAGTGGTTCATAGGAACAAGCTGCAAACATACAGGACAACAAAACTACAGACCGGTAGAGGGCAAATACGACTCTCCACTAAAAGAGATGATCACCAGCTCATTTGAATGTCAGTCAAAAAAAAGTAGGATGACAAAGCGACCTACAAAAAGAATGGCAAATGGCAGGGGTGAAGTGCACAAACTGAGGATGGTTTGAACAGGCTCCTAGAGGCAGGGCTGAAGTCATGCAAAGCTATAACAAAAGCCCTTCATCAATGAGAAGCAAAGATGAGCCAGGCTGAGGTTTGCAAAAGACCATAAGGATTGGACCATAGAGGACTTCTTCTCTGAAGAGTGCAATTTTCAGCTTTTCCCAACACCTGGTCATCTAATGGTTAGATGGAGACCTGGAGAGGTCTACAAGCCACAGTGTTTCACACACACTGTGAAATATGGTAGAGGATCTGTGATGATCTGGGGGTGCTTCAGCAAAGCTGAAATTGGGCAAATTCATCGCTGTGAAGGGTGCATAAATTAAGACATATACATAGTTGTCCTGGAAGAAAACGTGTAAAAGGCAAAATGGTGAAGAATTAATGAAAAAATGTGATTATAGGGGGTTTAAATGCTTCCATTAATGCATTTGTCAGTTAATCTGCTTTTAATCTAATTATTCAGTTCATTATTTCCATCTCAAGTATCTGTATTGTTTAATTTTCTGTCGTCAGTGGAAACAGATAAAACATTGACAGACCAGCTAGGTTGCTCATGGAATTATGTAGCTAAAACTAGTCTGGCTTCCTTTCAGATGTGTATTCAAACATGTAATTTGCAGATATTAAGTTTAACAGAGAATTCCTGGCAACAGAAATATTTTTCCCTCTTTTTCTTTTCCTGTGTTTTATAATCATTCACCACAGCCTACTATTTCATATGGAGGGAGAGCATGTGTGTGTGTGTGTCTACACAAACTGCAGGGCCTAGAATGTTGACCTACTTTTCATTATTATTTTTTTCCAGCAGTTCTGAAGGTTTTGTCAAGCCAGCAAATTTGCATGTCTGTTTCTAGTCTATTTCTAGTCATCAGTGTTAAACATGTCCAAATTTAGAGGGATTGTGGGGCATCAAGATGAAGTTAATGTTTATTTTTTAAAATATTATTTGCTTTTTATAAGGTCAGTTAGACTAACTAAATATTAACCTTATGTACACTAAATTTAGGTTTGTTTCTGGACTGTTACAGTGCAATCTTTGAGATTGAAGTTTGATATTGAAAGGCATGCTGTACATTCCATCTTGATTATTTGTGAAAATCATACTGAAATTTTAAATTCAATTTGAATGACATTTTAATGTAATGTTAATGCCAAGGACAATATTTTAAAACACAGCAGAACCTAAGAGTCGGACTGTTTCATTGTTATACAAAAGGAAATATACCCGATGTCCTGAACAGCACAACATGCATAATTAAACACTATGCATTTGATACTGAAGCCAAACTGCATGCAGTTTTTCATTTTAATAGTTACAACACGTACACTTATTGTTTTATAAACGCAGAGAATGTTAGTCCTGGATCACCAGTGTTGCAGTTACCCGCTGATGGTTTAATATTTCACTGGTTTCTCTATTGTTGCTTCTGAAGCTCAGTGGGGTTCAGATGACCACCAAAATGAAACTGAAGTGTGCTACTACATAATTTAAAAGCACAGACTGCTATATAGAGTGAAAAGACTATTAGTGAAGAATGTGATTTATGGTATGCTGCAATTGCTAAAATTTCCTCTCAAAGATGCCTAGAGACCAGAACGGCATACAGCCTGTGCATTCTGCATTTGCATTTGCAAGTCCTGAAAATCTTTTTTAAAAGTAAAAGCTTATGGGGTGTTTATAATGTATAAAATTATGTGTGCATAGGTGTTCACAGTTTGCATGTTTCAGTTATACATTAAGTCAAAGTTTTCTAAGGAAAAATTACCATTGAAGTTGTCACTTTCCTTAAACTGTGTCAACTGAAAAAAAATCTTACTGTTTTCTTTGTCTACATGGTTTTATATTAAATTGTTTGTGCTTCATCTGTTTTCTAGTAGAAATGTACAAATTGCTTGTTTTCATAGACTACTGAAAAAAAAATCACTTTGAGCGACATTAAAAATGTTTCTGTCTTCAAGCAGTATGGACCAAAGAATTTTATTGGACAAAAAAAAAGTTGTCTAGAATGAGATTATCCCTCTAAATTTTTTAAACCCTAGAGGGAAATTAGAAACAATACTAAAAAATGATACATGCTAGTATTTGTATTCAGCCCTTACTGTAAAAATGTTGCCAAGGTTTTCTGAGTAGTTGTCAAGGCCACCACTATGACTCTGATAGATATGACTGTGTACTGTATATTTTATGTATGTTTACGAAGAAAAGTAAAAGCACACCTCTTCCACAATCCTTGTAAAATGTCAAACAGCACAGGAAAGTTTACATGTTAAACTTTAATTAAACTGGAGGATTGTTTAAAAATTTGTGAAATAACAATTAATGAATGCACATGAATTATTATTTGTAATTGCATTAATTAAAATATCTCAGGTATGCTGAGAATGTGAAACTAAATCCATTTACATTAAATGAATATGGCTACATTTAAGCTAATGAGACAGTACCAAACTAAAATGACACTTAAACATTCCCATAAAGTTAAGGTGTCACATTTGAAACCTGGCCCTCAAAATATTTGCATATACACAATAAAATGTCTCCTTACAATGGGATACACAGGACAGCTGCAGGCCATAGACATGGTGACCAAAACACAATAATTGTGAATCAAATCTTTCTTGACACTGATCCTGTCTTGTATGGGATGATCCCGGAATGCTCGGTGTCCTCAGTGGCTTGTCCCTGTCACTCTGGTGTCATTCGTGGTGTGGGTACTGTATAATTTCCCAGCAGCCTTATGCCAAACCAGTGTTCCCCATTCACTGACAATGACAATCTATTTGTCAGCACCCTCCCCTGTACCTCTCTACTGCATTTCAACCTCACGTGGCTTACAAGATAAAATGAGCGTTTGGGTTTTATGCAAATACAGCTGTCAAAAGTGCAATTTGGATTTTGTGGACAAAATAGCAGTATACAAAACAACATTCAACACACAAAACGTCTGGCTAGTGCCAAAAAGACAAGGGAAACAAAACAAAATAAATGGTATAATGCAAACGTGACACTACATCCAACAACCACAGCAATCATGTCAAAACAAAATATCCAATTGACTGACATTAGTGTCAAATCTTCTGTCAAGCTTGTTTAAGAGATAGATGTGCTTAACAATGACAGAAAAGAAGCAATTTAGAAACTCTTAAAAAGTGTGTGCCAACATTTCTCTACACTGATGGAAATGCAAGCAAAAGGCTGTATTGTACCAACCTAAAATGTCGGCATAATATTTATATGAATACTGTTGTATTATGGGAGATAATTATGGAAATATTTGACTATATTTTCATTATTTATATTATATTATTTACATGTCTGAAAGCACTACAGTGTCATTGCTTTCCTTTTCTTGTATTTATTCTCACCTTCATGTAGGTAAAACGGACTTTCTTTATCTTTTTCCCTTTTTTACATATGTAAGCATGAAGCTCAGAAAGTATTACAACCGAACCAAAACAAACTGATAAATCATATAACATTTTCACTCAGATTAAAAATAAATATATAATATAGCTGCAAACACCGATGACGGGCTTTAGCACTAGGGACTAAGAGCTTTTTTGAAAACAATGCACTGTGGACATCTGCTTGTAATTAGGTAAATAGTAGTGTTGTAGTGAAAGTGCACTTCCTGTTGCCAGTTTCTTGCACTGTGACTCACAAAAGTCTTATCAACGTCATCAGCCTACAACACAAAACATATTTCCTCAGTCTGTTGTAAATCACTCAATGCATGCAGAAGACATGTGAAACGCCAGGCTCCACCCGCATTCAATGATCACACTCACCTGACTTCTAATCATCACACCTGATCGTCATCACATTATTAGCACCACTATAAGAGCAAACACTTCCCTTAGCTTACACTGTCTGGTCTCTAAATTGGAATTAGACTCATCTCCATACCTGATCTTTGATTATGCCATCTCCATCGTCTCCCTTGTGTTTGTGTGCGCAACCTCCCACGCCAGCCCCTAGAATCCTATCATCCTCACTCTATTTTCCAGACCTGGTAACAACAACAGCATCACTCTATATCCGCTCCTGCTCTCTGTTTGGACATTACATCAAAAAAAAAATTACACACACACACACACACACACACACACACACACACACACCCACACACACACACACACACACACACACACACACACACACACCTACCTGTTTCCTACTTCTCTCTGTTGTCAATAAACACTCCTGTTGTATTATATTAACATCTGTGTGTTGAGTCTGAGTTCCATATAGCATCTTCCATATAGCTTATTTTTCGCTTCAATATCGCTTCTGAACCCACAGCTCAAGTTTGAGTAAGAACACTCAATGCACACAAAAGGTATGAGACATTTCCTGTTTCCATTTCTTGCCATAAATTTATTTGTATTATTTTTTTTGAAAGTTGCTTGATGAGAACAATACTTGTGCCAAGTCTGGTTACTATAGGCAAAACTAACCCCATAACTTCACTCAAAAGGGAGCACTACAGATCCCCCCCCACCACACCCATGTGTAAGCTTTTGCCCACGCCTACAGGCTGACCACAATGATGTGCGAGGCAAATTCCATACCATTTCAAGTATGTTAAGCACCTCAAATACATACAAATATAGTTTTAAAGTTTGACGTGTTACCATGGCAACAATTGATATCAGATGTCTCTACATTACTCTGACCAAGTCTGAAGTGACTTGGCAACCTCATTAAAGAGATATCAAAAAGATATCAAAAGATATTAAAAACCCCAAATTTTATCAAAGCCTTGGTGTGATGCTCACCAAGTTTGGTAAATCCTTAGGAGTACTCAAAAATTCAGCATGCACTTTTCAGAAAATACAAAATGGTTGACGTCCTGCTGGGCAGGGCTAATGGGTGTCATTGCAAATATTTTAACTCTGAGGATTGTTTTTTTTTTTTTTTTTTTTTTTTTTTACAGCAGGACAATGCTCTATGCCACACAGCTGGGTCAATCAATGTCTAGATGGAGTATCACCAGATCCAGACCCTGTCATGTGCAGCCCAATCTACAGACCTTAACTCATTGAAAACCTCTGGCATGTGATCAAGAGGAAGATGGATGGTCACAAAGCCAAGCTGTTTGAATTTTGGGTTTGTGGCATAGTCACCCAACAAAAATGTGAATAAGTGGTGAAGATCATGCAAAGATGCATGAAAATTGTGATTAATGTTATGTTAACGTACTGACATATGGGGTCTCGCTTGAGAGCCCTATCACCTTGAAGTAGTAGAAAAATGTGCCAATGAACATTGGCCCGAGAGGAAAGAGCCAATGCCCAAAGAGCATTTGGGCAAAGGATTTGCATGCCGAGTCACACCTGCCCGGAAACGGGTATAAAGCCGGCCGCAACTCATTTTCATTCAGGTTTGTGCTGAGGAGTCAAGATGTGTCCCGGCCAATCAGCAGTGATTCAGGCTTGCAGCCAGGGGACATAACGTCTCCGTTCCCTCCTTCAGGGAACAAGGGTTACGTACGTAAACAAGGCATTCCCTTTCAATCAGTCACGTTCAACGTTACATCAACGGTGCATGGGCACCTTGGTGCATGGGTCTCCTTCCTCTCTTGGGATAGCCACGAGAACACTGGGAAAAGCGCACCATTTTAGGGAAAGGGCGCTGCAGAGACCACACCCTGCTAAAAGGAGGTAATGTGTGGAAATGAGGTATAGACTGACAAGGCAGTACTACCTAAAAGAAAGGTCTCTGTGAGACGGCACTACTGTCAACAGAGACTGGAAGCAGTAAGCGCCAAGGGAAAGACAAGAGTTCACCAGTGGGAAACCGCTGCGAACAAGTATAAATGCCTTTTTCCCCCTATCCTGGGGGGGGGGGGAGGCAATGCAAGCAAAGACACAAAGATTTGCTAAACAGCAAGACACTAGTCAGTTATACACGATGATGATTGTATCCAAAGGTTCAGAGGAATAAAAAACAGGGTTTAAAAGGGCATAAATTATTTAATTTCTAATGTTTTTGGGGCAAACATTGTCTTGGTTATGATTGTAACCATAGTTACCTGAGAAGGGACATTGCAGCACCAATACCAATGCTATGGAAACGCCTCTGCATGATTACTTCCTAAGAAATAGCCTTGACTATCCACTTGCTCAGAGTTTGCTTGGTTGCATGAAGCCCCTTCTTAGATGAACTAAAGCAGAAAACCAGCTGTTTTGACTTCTTCCACAGGGCAGCTCTGTAGACATAAGGGTCCATTACGCGCACTGGACACACCAGGTTAATATTCTTCTGGTCTTCACTGAAGAAAGGATGAGAAAAGAGGGCCTTAAACACAACAGGCCTTGGTGCATTGGTTGGCACCAAGGGAATGTGCCTAGGTCTCGAGTAAAGGAAAGCTCTCACCATGCCTGGGGAAAATTCCATGACAGGGCTACAGACAAAGCATGAAGTTCAGCCACCCTCTTGAGAAAAGTGATAGTGAGGAAAATTTTCCACCTTTAAAGTCTCGAAAGGAACCCCAGAGAGGCCCTCTGAGACCACAGCCAAGTTCCAGGCTGTCATTCTCATGCACACTGCAGGCCTCAACCTCAGCATGATTTTGAGGAAACGCATTACTAGCAGGTCTTTTCCTAAAGAGTGACCACCCAAAGGTGTGGTAAACAGCTATGGCTGCCAAATAGATCTTTAAAGTGGAAGGAGTTAACCCTGCTGAGAACCGATCCTGCAGGAACTCCAGCACTGTACCTATCCGATAGTTAACTGGGTCCAGCTGGCTATTCTCACAACATGAAGTGAATACTCTCCACTTCAGGTGATACAGGTTTCTTATAAAGGGAGCTCTGGAGTAAAGGATAGTCTCAAACATCTCAGTTGAGAGTCTAGCTGAATCTATGAGTTTAACCCCCTCAGAGGCCAAGCCCACAGTTTTCACAACTTGAAACAGGGGTCAAGGATTGAACTCCCTCCCTGAAAAAGGTCCCTCCTGATCAAAATCTCCCAGGGAGAGCCATCAAGGAGGGAGACAAGATCTGAGAAGCTGACCAGAATGGGAATACCAGCAACAGCCAAACCGAGTGCAAAATGTGTTGTTTCTTGTGACGCAAATGAAACCACTTCCACCTGGCTGAAATTCCTCTATCAGCTCCACCACCTCGGGATGGAGCCTTAATTCCCAAGGCCTCAGCCCCTGCCTCAACAGGATGTGTGCTCCCACATCAGATACCCAGGAATATAAACTACTCTTAAAGAGAGCAGTTTTCCCTGAGACCACATGAGGATCCGGTGTACCAGTTTGGAAAGTGGGAATGATCACAGACCCACCTGATTGTCAATGTAGGAAACCACTGATGTATTGGATGTCTAGATAAGAATATGGTGGCCCCTAAGGTCTGGGAGAAAGTGTTTCAGAGCTAGAAACAGTCATCATCTCCAGGTAGTTTATGTGCCACAAGAGATGATCTTTCAATGCTCTAGAGCTGCGTGACTTTTCAAGATTGCTCCCTAGCCTATACTGGAAGCATTCATCGTAAGCATTACATGATATCAAGAAGCCCTTAGTACAGTGCATAACCCTGATCATGTGAAAAGGGTTGACCCCTTGGGGAAGACCCCTTGGGGAAGACCCCTTGGGGAAGACCCCTTGGGGAAGACCCCTTGGGGAAGACAATGGTCTCATGCACAGCAAGCCAAATGGTATCACACTGGACAAAAGAGTCTCTGAAACTGTTTGGCAGTGAATGACTAGTCTAGTTTGACACCGTTCACAGATGATAGGATCAAATTGATACAAACAGACAACTCCCAAATCACACCAAGAAAAGTGATTCTCTGGGCATTTGATGGGCATTTACTTATATGTATCACCACTCAGCATCAGATAAACCTCTCTGCTGTTGCCTTAAACATCAGAACACGACACAGCACACATCTGTCTTAATAGAACAGTTTTTAACGGTCAAGATTCAAACAAATAAACGTACCTGTAACACAACAAGGAGAAACATCCTCTGGCGAAAATGGCCATTTACACTCACATGTAAATAAACGCAAGAATGTAAGAAATAAGAGATGCACCTTTGTTTGATCAGCCATGCAATGCACATGGTGAGCAAATTCCATCTAAACGCTACAAAGTTCTTTAATCTTAATATTATTCATGCAATTAACAAGTATTACATTACAAAGAAAACTCATTTAGCCCAAGCACATTTACCTTCCACCTCTCAGCAGATAAACTTCTCTGCTGGGGGTGGGATTGTGGTTTTTACAGGCAAGACTAATGATCCAATAATTACTTCATGTCGCCAAAAGAGGTCTCCTAACAATTAATAAATGAACAAAAACACAGCAACAGTAACATTTTTAACCCTGTTACACTACACCAAAGGTAAGAAACCAGTACTGGTAGGGTTCACCCTCAAAAACAAACCTGAGGAACTTCCTGTGCTAAGGAAATAGGATTAGATGTGGAAATATGCGTCCTTCAAATCTATTGTGACAAACCAGTCCTCGGAAGTGGTTTGAGTCATGGTTTGCTTAATCATCAACTTTCTGAATTTGAGTGATCTGACTGAACTATTTCATAGGCATAGATCTAAAATCAGATGAACCCCCTATCCTTCTTGAGAACAATGAAGGTATCACCTGTAAAAGCCAGACTTCCTCTCGAGAAAAGAGACGTATTCTATAGCCCTAAGAGAAGTATCGTAGAGAATTCTATTCCACGTATTCTAAGAGAAGATACTTCCTGTTTCATAACCAGAGCCTGCTCAAGGCTATCCACTGTGGGCACAACCCCACTGAATCACGGCAGGCAAGACACAAATTGGATTCTGTAGCCCTTTTCTACCATATGTATGACCCAGCGAGACACATTTGGAAGAAGTTCCCACTCTGTCAAATAGTCTGCTAAGGGGACCAACCTCTCGAGGCTGGTCTCTGGCCCCTGAAGCAGATGACCACAGGGGACAGCCAAACTAACTGTTCTGGAACCCTCCTTAGAAAGGGTGCTGGATTCAGCAGGTGAGGAAGAAGAAAGACCTTTGCTCGTCTACAACTCCTCCCCTAAATCCATTTGCAATCCCCACAACCACAGCCGCCGCTAAGCCTCAGCAAGCTGCGAGCCTGAGTGCCCCCCTCAGCAAACAGCAAGCAGAAGTGAATCACAATGTACACAATGTACCTTGAGAACAAACTGTGCATGCTCCTCTCTAACACAAACAACGCAAAGACAATGTGTATCCCCACCTGTAAAAAGCGTTGGCAGGGAGGAACACACAAAGTGATGAAATCAAGGGCAATATGTCACTAGGGATGGGAGGGAATAGGTAGAGGGTGGAGCAGACCAACGCAGCAGAGTGGTGGACTTGCAAAGTGGGTCGCTGGGTTTTTAAAAGCTGTCTTCCACTCCTGGATGAGACAAATGAGATGGTAAGCATTGCAGAGGTCCCAAGACCCAATCACCCTTCTTCTTGATAGTAATGTCATTAAGGCCCAGTAATCAATACAAGGATACAGGGAGCCATCCTTCTTTTGGACAAAGAATGTAATCCAACCAATCATTGCACAGGGGTGCATATATAGTTGTCACATGACAGCTTGTGTAATGATTGTTGTGGCTTTAACACATCCCACACAACTGTCACAAACCTTAAATGGACAATGCACACAAGACTCTGGTTATGTGTTCTTTATTATTCTCCGCAGCAATGATAATCATGTCTGAGGAATACATCAAAATGTACACACTGACAGACACACTGTAAAAACTTAAACTTAAAAAAATAAGTTTAATCAATTTGGTTGCACAAGTTATTTCAGCTTACTCTTTGTAATCTTGACTGGTGTGGAGCTGAGGTAACTTATAAGAAATAGTTGGAAAATTGCTTATACCAGTCAGGATTTAAAATATTATGTTGAAATTACTTGTTTAGCCAAGTTGATTAAACTTAAAATGTTAAGGCAGCAAAGTTTTATTTACAGTGCATAAACCACTGCAGCAGTGTCAGCCATTTTCTGCTGAACTACATACAACTTGTAATAACTTGTTAACAAAATAATAAAAATAAACATGAAAATAACATACCTGAGGAATACATCAAAATGTATTTTTAGACATGGTGTAAACACTGCAGACATAAACCACTGAAATAAGAAAAACATAAAATGAACAAACTCTCTCATTAAGGGTAACTGTGTGTATTTCATTTAGCCATCTGATGCTACATCAGCAGCAGCACGTCAATTTCACCATGAGACACAAGGCACTACTCAAGTACTCAACAAACATTTCCATCTGACATATAAATCCATCCAACTCACTGTACATTTGTTGATATAATCACTACAAACATTTACATTTGAAAACTCATATTAAACACACTTTTATCACTTTCTTTTAAACAGCATAAACGAGAGAGAACAGAAACACGCTTACCCGCAGCAGTGTCAGCAATTTTCTGCCGAACTACGGTAGGCGTGCAAGGACAAAATAATGAATGTGTGCAATACATTAACCACTAGGGGGCACCAAAACACCATTTGATTTAATTTACCCTCTAATTTCGTGTAATTCAACACCATGAATTTAACTGGAATTAATGTTATTTTTAACTTGTAATATAACAGCTTTACAGCATTTGACCCCATTTGTTGTGATGTCCAAAATCCCCCCTCTCTTCAGAAGTTCATCTGCCCCAATCTCCTATCCCAAGAAGCGATCCCTCTCCACCAGACTTCTGCTGAGCCTCCAAAATTAAAAAACAGCTGTATGATTTATATGTATCTATGCAGTTGATGAACCTCTCTTCTTCTCAGCTCATCACCGCAATTACTTCTGCCACTTCCCCACATACTTCCACCATCCGCATCACCAGCCACCCACCATCCACTCAAAATATCATCTGCAATAATCTTCAGTCCTGACTCTGAGCCTGAAGTTGATTAAGAAGAGTGTCTTTGTGAACTCGATCTGTCCTTTCAAATGCCTTCTTTGAATGTTTTCGTATAAGCCCCATTGGCTTGGACACTAGAAAATTTTCGGAAAATGCCACTCCCAATTCTCAGTTTCCTAACATTAACAGTTTCATCTCAGAGAATACTCTCTGCATTACCATGATTTTGACCAAGCAATAACAATAAACGTCAACATTCAAAGTGTTTGGCATCTGCTGCCACAAATTCTATGCTGCAAAAGCAGCCTCAAAATGTTTGACATGCTATATGAAGCTATATGTTGGATCCTGCTAACAATTACGCCATTCATTACCTCAATTTAATTTCCCCATATGACGCTGTTCCAGCTGTGCATCTCCTCACAGTTCAAAACGTGTTTGTAGAACTTGAGAGACTCGGGTAAACTCCAGGCTTGATTGCCCAACGAGAAAATTGACAGAATCATTTTGGTTAACTCATCTTACTCCAAACGCAAACTTCTCTCCATATTTGGCCATTTTAATGTCTCCATGCATATTATTTCCCCAGGGCTGCCCTCCTCTCCCTTATCTTCTGTTCACATCTTTCCATTCCCCTGCATTAATGTCTTTTCTAAAGCGCCACGTTACGTCTATGACAACTCACAGGTATTGCCCACCAGATGCGCACATTCTATACACATGAAATAAAAAAAGGGTGAACAAAAATGTCCACAGATCCAAACAGTTCCAAAAACGGCAACTATCAGAACAACAAAGGCAAGATAATCCATTGACAATTCCCATGCGTATCAAGTGGTCAGACTTAACAAAAACCTAATCTAATCAAACACCAGGTGGGCCATCATGTGCCTTTTACTGAGGAGTGGCTTCCGTCTGGCCATTCTTCCATACAGGCCTGACTGGTGGAGTGCTGCAGAAATGTTCTTCTGGAAGGTTCTCCTCTCTCCACAGAGAAATACTGGAGCTCTGTCAGAGTGACCGTCGGGTTCTTGGTCAATTCCCTGACAAAGGCCCTTCTCCCCTGATGGCTCAGTGTGACTGGGCGACCCACTCTAGGAACAGTCCTGGTGGTTCCAAACTTCTTCCATTTACAGATGATGGTGGCCACTGTGCTCACTGGGACCTTCAATGCTGCAGAATTTTTTTCTACACCCTTCCCCAGATCTGTGCCTCGATACAATCCTGTCTTGGAGGTCTACAGACAATTCCTTGGACTTGGCTTGGTTTGTGCTCTGACATGCACTGTTAACTGTGGGACCTTATATAAACAGGTGTGTGCCTTTTCAAATCATATCTAATCAACCGAATTTGAGGTGGACGCCAATCAAGTTGTAGAAACATCAAGGATGTTTAGTGGGAACAGAATGCACCTGAGCTCAATTTTGAGTGTCATGGCAAAGGCTGTGAATACTTATGTACATGTGACTTTTTAAATTTTATTTTTAATAAATTTGCAAAGATTTCAAACAAACTTTTCATGTTGTCATTATGGGGTACTGTATGTATAATTTTGAGGAAAATAATGAATTTAATCCATTTTGGAACATAAAATAAAATGAAAGGGTGAAGCGCTGTGAATACTTTCCAGATGCACTGTATTTCAGCAGGACCTTGTCATTTAGTCGCTAACCTGTCCATAAACGTGTCAAATGCATGAGACAAATCCAAACTAAATCTCCTTCTTGATATTATACTTGTCTCCTACAGAGATCATAATATTGAGCTTGTCGTTCTTGCACTCCTTTGCTACTTTTTTAACATTGCTTTCTGCTGCTTTAGTGAAGTATACACTGACTGTTCTGGGTTTGGAGGTTTACACGCCAGTTGTTCCAATAGATTTTTAATTTTAGACCTAAGGCGATCTCAGCTGGAGTATGGCCCATACACTCCTGCCATGCAGAATTGATGGCATATCAGAACTCAATCCATCTGCAATCCATCTGTCCCAACCATTCACATGGTTGTCATGGACGTAAGAGGCAATCGTTGTTTTAAGGAAGCTGTTGACATACTCCATAAGATTAGTCTGGGGATGGTAGGCAGTGGTAAGTTTCTGTATCACTCCCCACTGTTTACAGGTCTCATTCAGCAGTTCTTCAGCACATGCTTCTGTACTTCTTCGGTACAAGTAAAATTGGAGCAGCCCATGGGGAAGTAAAAGGTCTAATGAGTCCTTTCTCCAGCATTTAATCTATTTAATTAACAAACGTTTGCTTATGGATTGGTTTTTGATACACTCTCTTTCTCATTGGTACTTCATCTTTGGTATTGATCTGATGATCAGATCAATACCAAAGTACATCCTTTTGAATCTGTGCACACTGTGGGCCAATCAAATAACAACTGTTCTAATTGTCTTTTTTGGCTTGTTGAAGCCTCTGCTGCTCTCACCAGATCCTTTATCATAGCTTCACTAGCATTGGTCAACTGACTAGTTGGAAGTGCTACATGCAGTCTAGTACTTTAAAGAAGTTACATCAAGCTTTAAATCAGAAGTTATTAAAATAATATAGCACTTCCTCTTCGGGAAACTTATAGGAATGCAGAGGCAAAATCCAGCTTCATACCAGAAAGAATCAGAAATTCAAGTCCAATAATGAGCTCTCATCATAAATACTCTTAAAGAATAGACTTAGCCATGCACAACCCACTGCAGAGCAACCTTTCCAAGAGCATGTTGAATATGGCCATTTGCCATGGAAAACATTTGACCCTTACTGGACTGTAAAACTTCCCTTCATGCTTGATCTTTTTCAGCCTAATACAGAAACTTATCTCCAGATTTGGTTAGCATGTGCTCAGTTAAAACATAAGGCTTTTCCCATCAAAAAGCCAGACCAGGATGAAAACAATGAGTAATCCTTAGCAAACCTTCCCCTGCAATTAACAACTCACAAACTTCCCTCTTCAAAGGCATTCAAAGAAAACACTCCACTCATCCCATCCTCCATCTTGGCCATCACTCTATTAACACGGCTCACATGCTTGATGCAATGTTCATTTTGACCTTCTTTGGTTTTTGCTCCGAATTCACCATCATGTCTAACTTCAACCCTAATATCCATCCTACAATTTCAGATTTACAGGTTTTAGATAACGAAACAATCTCTTTTCATTAACTCTTTATTAAACAAAACAGGTTAAGAAAAAAGTCACTTTATTAATACTTTCAGCACACCAACTCATAATTAGTCATATCATTCTCTCCTAAATTACCTGCGGTAAAGACATTCTCTGGTCCAGTCTCCAAACGGTCCACTTTTGTGGAACAATGACTCCAATCACTCTGCATCAAGATTCTTGTTTCAAAAACATTTAAAATCAGTTCTCACCCAGTCCTGTATTACAGCAGACCAAATTTTCTAGTCATTCATTTTGTATAGATGCAGCAACCAAAGCCGCTCAAAATGGTTTCTCCCAACAGCAAATTCAGGCACTAGGTCACTGGTCATCAGAAGCCTTCAAAACCTCCATCACATCCAGCCACGTTCATATGAGAAATGCTCACCTAGCCTTAATCAGTTAATTAACCCTTTTACATGTTGTTACAATGAGTTAATACGTTCAAAATTTTCAAACGTTTTAAAATTTTCAGAGTTTTTTCAGGGAAGACCTTGCATTTTCCAACATGACAATGACAGATCACATATCGCATCAATTACAACATCATGGCTGCGTAGGAGGAGGATCCGGGTACTGAAATGGCCAGCCTGCAGTCCAGATCTTTCACCCATAGAAAATATTTGGCGCATCATAAAGAGGAAGATGCGACAAAGAAGACCTAAGACAGTTGAGCAACTAGAAGCCTGTATTAGACAAGAATGGGACAACATTCCTATTCCTAAACTTGAGCAACTTGTCCCCTCAGTCCCCAGACATTTGCAGACTGTTATAAAAAGAAGAGGGGATTCCACACAGTGGTAAACATGGCCTTGTCCCAACTTTTTTGAGATGTGTTGATGCCATGAAATTTAAAATGAACTTATTTTTCCCTTAAAATGATACATTTTCTTAGTTTAAACATTTCATATGTCATCTATGTTGTATTCTAATTAAAATATTGAAATTTGAAACTTTCACATCATTGCATTCTGTTTTTATTCACAATTTGTACAGTGTCCCAACTTTTTTGGAATCGGGTTTATATATATATATATATATTTTATTTATTTCATAAAAATATTATAAACCTGTTACATGCATTGTTAAATGAATGATTTTCCGATCCGTTAAATATGTGCAAGTGAACTTGTGTTTGTAATATTTTTATAATGATCATGTTAGATGATTGGTAAATTATCACGGGCACCACTTTGTGCCAGAGGCAGACCCTGCTGGATTTGCAGCATGCATACTCATCCACTTCTTCTGAAAGTAAGTGGCTGGCGAATTGGAAGACAAATAAAGTAAACTTTATAATTATCTACACAATGTACGATTGACATGAATAAAACATAACCTCACGTTATGTTTGAAAGGTTTATTTTGTTTTGTATACGAACACCTTCACATCGCTCTTATACTCTGGCTTCAGGCCAACTTGTGAAAGTTTATTTAACAAAGTTCCTCAAGAGCATGGTCATGTTATCCAATCAATCGCACAGGGTTGCATATATATAGCTGTCCTTACCGCTGTCCCATGACAATTTTACAGCATCTCTCCGCCACCCATCGCCTCACTCTTGGCTGGTTTCTGGCACAAGGATGGCATAGCTCGGAGCCCTACCCCCAGACAGTGCACCAAATATGCATTTATCATCACGTTTCAATTACACTTTTTCTTCCAAACTGACTGTATTTGTCAAGAAAAAAATAACATCATAACATAATATCTCTACCTGTTGCTGTCCACTGTGTGTGTTGGCACACAGTTGGAGTATCCAACAGAGAAAGCACAAAAGATGACAGAGACAGTGCAACTGGGTGAATTAATATTCATTTTTATAAGTCGTGCTATACTCACCTCAGTCTAATGTACTGCATCATGCTCTGAATGTTGTTTTTTGAAAGCAAGGGACATCCTCGATAAATATGATTTCACATATTGTTAAAAGAACAATTAAGACATTATTGCACACAATATATATATTGCACACCCCTAGCATGCAGGGTCAGTATTTTCAAGAATAAGTGGCAATTGTGAAGCCTAATAACAGGAGGGTGTGTGTTTCTGAGTTTGTGTTTGGAAGGACTTGACAGTAATGTGTAGTGTTTGATCCTCAGTTGTTTAGTGTGATGCTCCATTTTTCTGTAACCATTTACAAAGTTCACGAATATGTGAAGCCTAATATTTCAAATTCTTTACAGAAATTCTAACTCAACTTGGAGAAGAGGGGTTGTTGGTGTGCTTTGAGTTGCCCTGGACAATTTTCCCAGGGTTTGAACTTCTTTGAGTTTAAAAGGGTTGTTGGGGTTGTTAAAGGTTGTTGGTTTCTAGATCATTGTTTCGACTGCCTGAACCAAGGGCACTATTACTGGAGCTTTTAAACCCAAAGCTGGTAGAAAAACACAATTTTTTTTATGCTGAGAAAATGCTTTTTTTAATGCTTAACTGCACAAATGTAAATGCTGTACTAAAAATAGACTGATTATTAAAAACATTGCGTAATTAATTATGCGTAATTTGTACAATGTATTGTTGAACTATTTCTATAGTCTACTCTATAAACACAAGAGGCTTGCATGGGCAAGTAGTGGGGGATAAAGGATGACAAGTTGCATAAGGACACTATACATGAAGGTGTTATTTGTATTAAAGTGATGAGACTACAGCATTAAGCCACTCAGGCTGTGTGCTGCTGTACAATACTTGTAAGAGTAGGTGGCATTCAAGCACAACACATCTATTATTTATCTAAAACAACTTCCAGAGAACTTGAGATATACTTTTTAAGTCCATCCATGCACTGTTAGATCATTATGATTCTCCCCTGGTTTCACTTAAAAATGTGTGGCAAAGGGACCTTGGGTGTAACTTTGATAAAGACAAATGGGTCTGTATGTAATAGTTTATTTTTACCCCATTATTCTGCAACAAAATTACAGAACAGAATTATAAATGCATGCATGGGATCTACCTTAATGGATGGACATGCTCTAAAAATTGTATGACTATTTTTAACCATAGTTTTTTGTTTTATTTTATAACTTTATTTTTTCCTAATACAACGTTGGCAGTTGTCACCATTTATTTTGAATACTATGAGCACATTTGTTCTACCTCCTGCTATCTTTTGTTGTTGCTATTTTTTTCTCCTTTTTTCTTATTAATTGTGATATTTTGCCCACAAAAAAAGAAAAAGACAATAGAAAAAAAAGAAGTGCATCCATGGGAATCAGACCCTTGACTCTGGTGTTGCTAGTCATATGCTCAAACAGTTGAGCTATAGGAACAACACATACTAATGCACACATTTAAATGGCTTTTATCAGACAACAGTAATTTGATAAACAACACAAATGTTGAATAAATTGTTACATACATTAATGTAATAGTTGTCTTTTGAGGTTACTCAATGCTGCATCATATGATCATATCACATTGCCGCAATCTCCCAGTCATGCAGATACATGCTCTACAATATCAGGAAAGTGAGCAAGCCACACAACTCCTAGTCCAAGCACTTGTAATATCAAGGCTGGACTACTGCAGTAAGCTGAATAAATGCTTCCTCCAATCTAGAGCACAGCATACATGTCGGGGCCTTCCATTGTTTCCAGACTTCCACACTGAGGTGTCGAGGTCCTGGAATAAGCCATTCTTTTCTGGGATATCTAGCCTCATGGTCTACAAATATGCTTCAATTGTGTGGCTTAAAGAGAATGGCTAAGGGAAAACGTCACGGATACACTAGCTGTATCCCTCTCCAGCTGTTGCATCATTCCTGAAGGCCCTGACACTTCCCACCAAGCCGTGTCGCACTACATCTTCCGTACATGGTATTAGGTCAGGTGGGGGCCTGTCTTACCCTCTTAGAGGCCTACCAAGCTGAACACCTGAGGTTCTTGAATGAAGGGGAAGGTCTTGAGCCCAATGCCATTAAGAAGCTGCGACAGCTCACTAACCTAACTCTCAGGGCATTGAGTCAGTTACATATCCTCCTGTGTGGAGTCCCCAGGAAACTTTTACATTAACCCTGCTGCCCACTGCTTTTTGGGGCATGCAGGTTTCCTCTAAACCCAAGCTGTTAGGACTGTCAGTCGAGGCTGCGGCTTTGATGGGTTCATACCTCCCAAGGAAGCCTGTTAAAAACCTGGCTCAATCGAGTCCTGCCATGACCTTATTTCAGGACACCAGATCCATTTAAGGGGATACCCAAGCCAGTCTTGAGAGGCTGATTCCTCTGGTGGATTTTCTTGCAGCCTTGTGGGGTTAGCACAACAAGTTGCAATGGGTTCTTAACACTATACAGAAGGATTACAGGCTCCAGTTCAACATTCAATAGCATGCTGCCCTCAGGGTCTGCCCCAACCATGCTCAAGTTATGCAACTGAAAGTTTAATACCTTCTGGCTGTGGAATGCATTCTTTCCCAGCCGGTATATTACCAAAGAAGGATGAGGGTTTATGTCCTATTATAGAACAATAACACTTGAATCTGGTCTTTGTGGAGAGTCAGGTTCAAGATGCTTACCATTCTTCTTATTGTGAGCCAAATCAGGTTGGAGGACTGGTTTGTCATGATAGACTTGTCAGGATGTGTAATTTCATATCTCTATCCTTCCTCAGCACAGAAGGTTCATCAGGTTTGCTTTTGGGGTCAATACACATCAATACCACTTTCTCATCAAACTTTCAAGTGTGCTGCTCTGACCCATCTAAAGCTTTAAGGCATGCATATTCTCAATTATATAGACAACTGCCCGATACTGGCTGAGTTGTAGGAAATGGTAGCACAGCATTCATATGTCATGCTCAAACATATGAGGTGCTTGGGGTTAAGGCTCAATGCCAAGAAAATTGTGCTCACTCCAACACAGAGGACTACCTCATTGGGAGTCATGTGGGATTCAGTGACAATGCGGGCACATATGTCTCCCACATTTAGTAGATTGAGCACCATGAACAAACAGGTCCTGGAGGAGACCCTGCTGTGGGCACTTCCTCTGACCACCATTGTGGACAACACACAAAACCTCCATCTGCCCGAGTGCTGTTGTCGGTTTCATTGTTTCTATGCTGTGCTCAATCTCTGTGCAAGATAAAGGTAAAAATATGCAAAGATATAATTAGCTACCTGTGCAAACTGCAGGCAATTGGCAGCTGGAACAAGAGAAAAAGTAGTTTCCGAGTTAAAGGCTCAATAGCGCATGGGAGCACAACACCCTGGAGGGCACAGGTGAGTATGGGAGGGTTAAGCTAAGCTTTCAACCACATTTTCACTCACCCCCCCCCCAATTCCAACCCCCCAAATCTAGCTTCTTGTCCCAGACTTTTGTCCCAGGCAGAGATTATCCCTGCATACTGGTAATAGTTACAGCTTTGTGGCTGTGCAGCTGGTTCTAATAAGCAGGCCGTACAAAACGCATACGTGGAATGCTGATGAAAATCTGTGGAATTTCAAATAAAACTCTAGGCTCTGAGAAAGAACAAAAATTATATCCATGGAAAAAATAAAAAGGACCTTTGTAAATGGATTTTATTCAGATTTTCTTGAACATCTCTTAGCCTGAGTTCAGTCTTCACTCATGTGTTGTACTACAATATGTTAGACACTAAGAAAAATACAGTTTCACAAACAAATTGAGATTCACCTACAATTTGCCCACAATAAAAATAAAATTCTTACCGATGCCAGTTGTTTTTACTGAAAAAGCCCTTTGATAATTTCTGGTTGCTACTTTGACTTCTATCATTTCGTCCATCATTATCATCAAAGTTGTTTCTTTGTTGGTTTCTTTAACATTTCATTCAAAATATGCATTCAGTGGAATAGGGAGAATTGAGACAAACAGGTACTAAAGCCAAAATGCTAATATACTAGGAGAGAAAGAGCAGCAAGCCCTTTAAACTCAGCAGAAGACAGCTGGCTTCAAAAGCAAGCAAGCAGGATAGAAAGTGAAAAGGGAGAGTGGAGTTGATTGCATTCAAAAGTTTGAAGTGTGAAAGCTACACCAGTGATGAATTTGTTACATTTCCTTTCTAAAAACTAAAACTTTGGGATATAGGGATTTACAGAAAGTGCTTGAGGTAATTCATCCTTGCCGCTCAGAGAAATACTGAGCGTCTTTCTCAGGCATGTATTTATACCTTTAGCTTCCGAAGACTTTGACTTCCTTTTTGCCCCTTAACTTCAACTCGAGAAAGTTACATGGTAAGGTTCAGCAAATCATACAATTTCTGTTGGTTATGATCCGAGTCTACGATCTAAGAACAAAGAGAAAAAAATTACAGTAAGGTTTGGCCAGATAACAATCAAAATTTTATTCCAGCAGTCGAGAGCCCGGCGACAAGCACAGAATTTCTAACTTCCCAAACCCTTCCTTGGTGTTCATAAGTTTTCCAGTCCCTGTTCTCTGTCTGGCATCTCACCCACGGCACATCCTGTGGGAGAGGAAGCCTGGTTTGAATCAGGGGCTTTGCAGCCACATCAAACAATGGCTTTTTGTTGTAAACAAAGACAGGGCAGCCTGCCTCAGGCCCCCATCTCTCTGTCTCTAAAGCATCACACACACACCAGCCATTTCTCTCTCACTCTTCTGTGTAGCTTCTAGGCCTCTGGATTTTGTCCAGCTTGCCTGCCAATATGCCACAAGTCCCAACTGTCTGTCAAACAAATTCATGCTGGCTTTCTCTTTTATTTGTATGCAAGTCCACAAGTTACCAAACAAAGAAAATGTAAGGGAAAAAATCAAAAAGTAGAGATGAGTATGACAAATCTGTTAAAGCACTAAAAGCATATTTAAAACTTTCAAATCTTATTTTATACGATTTGAAAATCTAGATATTTTTCTAGATTATAGCTATTGTTTGTACAACTATTTGTATGAATAACTGTGAGTACACATACTGTGTAGGGGAGAGACACATTTTTGTGTAAATTTCACAGAATGTTTTTAAAGTCATTTATAAAGTCATGGCTGCACAAAGAAGCTGTTTTTATAAATGCAGAGGAAAGGTTCACTGAACATATTGCCTTTTATGGGGTGTGTGGGGTAAGTTGTTGCAACAAAATTTGCCCCATCATTTAAAGGCCTACTATATGCTTTTAAGCAAAAATATCTACTAATTATCTACTTTAGCATAAAGATTTCCTTCAATCTCAAATCCCATTTTTTTATATTCAGTGAGGTCTGTATGAGACACTGTTTCAACTCATGTTTTGACATTTTTGAAACCTTTGTGTTCTCTTGATAGGATGTTTGGCTATAACAGCTATCAGGCAGGCAGAGCCATTAACACCTGCGATCGTTCTCAGGGGACACAGAACTGAGAAGACACACACCCATTCTGTTGATACTGTCTGCTCATTCACAGCTCCGTAGAAAAATAAAAATAATTTGTTAATGACTGAATCTTCCGTCAATAACTGAGGCTTAATATTTAACTGAAATAATACAAATTGAATTGACTTAATACTTGAACGTAATGGATAATTCTATTATATCTTCATATAAAAAAACATTAAACCTATAAAATATTCCTCTGGGCAATCTGTGAATCAACCTGAATGAGTCAAAATGGTCTCATTTTCAAAAAGTAAACAACTACTGACTTTGTCACACCTGAATTAAAATGACCTATGGCTTGTGAGTGAGGCATTTTTACAAAGATGTGGGTTGCCTGTTTTTTGTATTATTGTAGTAATTTTTACAGTCCTTAGCAAACTCAAACATGTATAGCTATGCAAACTCAATTTTATACTAGTAAATATACTTAAAGCATAATTTTTTACTACAAAATTATACATTGTATTTTAAAGTGTGTTAGAATGCAATGTATAAAGAAAAAAAAATGCAAACACGTTGAGAACCCACTGCATTTTTAATGTTATTCTATGGGGCGCTATCTTAGCCCCTATTAAATTCTTCACTGGCCAGTTTTATTCTTGAGGTCTACTACTGTCATGGCAAAGCAGCAGTTTGAAGATAATATTGCCGAAGGTTAACCCAAAAAAGGAAATTATTTCATTATTTCATCACCCTCATGCTATAAAAACCTGTATGCATTTACTTTCTGTGGCACAAATGAAGGACAATTAAGAAAAGGAAAGATTTTATAGAACCTTCACATAGCTCTTTAACAAAAAAACAGCAATTTATTTTGACTATTTCTATCAACAAAACACCAAGAAAACTCTGATGAATAAATATTGAACTTGTATCTGTGTTTTGTATCTGCTACTATAATGTAAAGGGTATTTGATTAAACAACCAGTTTATTCAACATGTAATTTTAATAATTGGATTGGCCTTATTTATTGTAATTATCTGTGGCGGTTAGTAATGAACAAGTATAAAGCAGCTAATAGGGAGATATAATAGTTACAGGTTACTGTTACTAATGAGTTTTATAATGTACTTGTATAAAACCTGCTATTAACAATATTTAAGTATTGTTATAAAAAAGAATAAAATGTGTTAAGGATAAATAGTTAATGAAACCATAATCAATCAGCATAATGCTAGCACGTTTTAGCATGAATTAGCATGATGCTAGTATGACTGCTGCTTACTAAGCCAAGCAATATGAGCCCACCTCCAAGTCTTTACAACATTCTGATATGGAGCTATGACATCACAAAGAACTGTCCAATGTTACATGTATAGGACTTTTTCAGTGGAAGTCTATGGGGTAGTTGCTAGGGTTGCCAGGGTGTGTCTATGAAGTTTTAATGTCACCATTTGTTGCTGCTTACTAAGCCAAGGGTTATGTGCCCACCTCCAAGTCTCTAGACATTCTGATGCGGAGCTATGTCACAAAATTCAATCCAATGTACATACAGAGAATTAAAAATTCCATTCCCCACAGACCCACTGTGTAAAACACCAACATAACACACAGTAAAAGAAAAATATATATATATAAAAATGGCAAAATTGTGCAAATGGTGTTCCTCACAGCCTGGTGGATGAAGCTGTTCTTCAGTCTAGTGGTTCGGGCCCGGAGGCTCGAAAACTTCTCCCAGATGGCAGACTAAAGAAGCCGTGTGAGGAGTAGGTGGGATCACCCACTATGCTGAGTGCTTTCCGGGTTAGTCGGATATTAAGATATAAATATCTTTAAGCACTGACGATCTTTCCTGCTGAATTCACTGTGCTGCAGAGCTTTCTGGTTGTGGATGATGCAGTTACCAAACCACACACTGATGCAGCTGGTTAGGATACTTTCAATGGTGCCCCGATAGAATGTGCACATGATGGGTGCCGGGACTCTGGCATTTCTCAGTTTGTAGAGGAAATAGATATGCTTTTGGGCTGTCCACTTGGTGGCATGTTAGCCGATCAAACTCAATGGCGGAGTCTGGAATGTTTCAGTTGAGTCAGATCCCCATAAATATAAAGACAGCATTCTTTAATAGTGTGCAAGGCAGATCTCAGTAGCCATATGTGGTCCACTTTATTGTCGTATGCTAGCAAGCAAGATGCTTGGAATAGCCAGTTTGTATGGGCTAGCTGCTAACCTAGCCAGAATATCTAAATGCTTTCCTTTCATCTGCTTCCTATCACACAGCAGTCGAGGTCAGTGATGTGATCGGCCGGTGGAGTAATCAAGCTCTGAAGCTCCTCAGTGTATGCTGAGTTTAACTTGCAAATACAAGTTCTGTTTATCTCTAGCAGAAATGCCCAGTTGTATGTGCGTCTAGTGATGGACATAATTAATGAACACAACAACTTACACAAAGGTAAACATGTAAACATCACACTTTTGGGACGCAGAAGCTGCTGCGTCTGCATGTGCCACCATTGTATTAAATGAATAATAAAGTGTTCAAAACTTTGTTTTATAATTACGTTGTTTATAACGTTGTTTATAATTGTGTCAATACATTGACACAAGTTGTTGTTTTGTACAGCTAAAAATAACTCCGTGGATGACACTGAAAGTCTAATACATTCAAGTTCAAAAATGGTGGAGCATGCTCACGTCACAATAAGGTTATACTAATAATGATACTATTGAACCTGAAGGATTAGTTCACCTAAACAAGAAACATCCATTGGTTCTTAGGGCAAAATGTTAAATACTCCCTCTCTCTTTGTAAGTCGATTTGGGTAATGCGTCTGCTAAATTAATAAATTCAAATGTAAATAAACACAAGCAGAGAAACATATGCCTATGCATTACATTTCAAGTTGCAAGACAAACTTGAAACATATTATACAAGTCACATTATATATATTCATGGTGCTTTCGTGAAGCTTTGGTATTATAATACACCATTTACTTACACTGCATGCCATGGATATTCTTTTCATATAAGGTTAGAATTTATGAAAACATTCTATAAACTATTTTTTACATCACATTCTGATGTAGTGTGTGCTGTTATCTGGTGACAATAATACATTTTTTTCTAAATGTTCAGCAGTGTTACATTTGTCACAGCATTTAGACGACTTCAGTGTAGTCTGTGCAATATAATGAGAATAAAAAAAATTTACATTTAGGCATATAGCAGATACTTTAATCCAAAGTAACTTAAAAGGTGAGGAAAACAACAAAGCGATAAATCGAAGGCAATTACATCAGCCATACATGGTTACAATTTTTACTGAGAGTACAATATCTCAGTGCTTGAGAGACAAAACCTGTTGGGAGGGAGGAGAAAACAAAGGTTAGTAGTTTTTTATATACTTGTGTGAGGTGTTCATGGAAGAGGCAGGTTGTTAGCTGTTTTCTGAATGTAGTGAGAAATGAAATGTCTTTGTCAAAACTTGCCATGCAGTGACCCCTTCTCGTGAGGTTAAGACATTTTTAATTAGGGCTTTGCGTGTTATCAACAATATTCTCACTGCAATTGAAAGAGGAAGAAGAGGAAAGAGCCAGAGGATGCTGGACTCAAGCTTAGCATGAGGCCCTGATGGGAAACCTCACCAAACAACAAAACACAATTTACTTCAACTCCACTCCAGCTGTGAATGCTGTGAAATCAAAGCCATGTTTATATGGATGATCTCACATGCTGTCATTGCCAGTGGCTGGCGTTTTGTCTAGGCTTTGCATCACATTCTGTGAATAAGTCATTGAATATGAATAAGTGAATGAATATCAATGAATAAGTCAAACAAATTATTAACATTTGTTTGGTATAATTTTGTGAAACTATATTCTTTCATTATACTGGCTTTGGCACCCCCCAGCGTGATTGTGTGCTGAGGAAAGTCACAGTCTTTAAGTCTCAGTCTCTCTGATGGGAAACAGAACGGCCGTTCCTTTGTATTCATCAACACTTGTCAAAATGTTAAAATTTATTTTGCTTTGAAGCAAAAGACAGAGAGAAAAATTAAGCCTCACTTTTATATGCTGATGAACTGTGTGTTTTGGAAAACGGAGTTGCAACCGAAATACCCCACATGCTAAGAGACAGGCGTTCCTCACACACCTCCCCTGAATCCAGGGGTCAGCCCTCACTGAAAACGATAATTTCATTTTCATTCAGATTAGGCTTAAATCCAGTAGATGAATATAGAGGGCATAGGTAGTATTCCTAAGAGAACTGATGAACTAAGAAGAAAAATAGGGAAGTTTTGGAATCTTAACTATTTGGGATAATAGAATTTTATTGGCCTTGGCTAAAGTAGACTCTGTTATTTCTGCTTATGCTTTGGACTCAATTGACTCGGGCCAGAAAGTAACCACTCAGCAACCATCCACTTCCAGTTTGATAAATAAACCAAAATACTAAATCATTATTTCAAACCAAATGTCTAAACATTTGTACACAAAAATAAATAGTAATAGTAAAATGAATATGTGCCTTTTTGCAAGGAGATAAATGGCCCTCTACTCAATAAATTAAACATGCAACATAGCCATTTTATCTGAAATAAAATTAGTTTAGTTATACATTACGTGTGTGATTTTTTCCCTGTGGGGCGTGGTCTGGTTTCTTTTAAAAACAGTAGGCAGTAAATACTGCATTGAGTTTTACACTATTCCATTCCAAATGCAGCTTCAGTAAACAGAATTAGATTACACCTTTCAATATGGCTCCAACAGTAGCATGCATTAATATGCAATTTTATGTCTGCCATCTCAAACCCACACCAGCAAGAAGGCAGAAAAATATATGTAAGCTTAAAATAAATTATAAATTTGGTCCATATAAAGCTATACAACAGCTTTGAATGAGGAAAGGTAAGAAGCTATTTATTGTTAATACCATGGCACTTTTTTAATGCTGGATTATGATTTGCTGATAAATGTTAGGTGTTGTAATGTTGCATTGCTTCAATACAGCTTCAAAAATAATGAAAAATAAAACACCAAAAACAGAAAAATTGTCAAGCATATTCAACACAGAAAACGTCTCGGTTACGTATGTAACCTTTGTTCCCTGATAGAGGGAACAAGATGTTGTGTTGATGACGACATTAGGGGTTCGTTCTTGGGAGCATAATTTCCTCTGGTCTTTTATATAAAAGGCCAATGAAAATTGGCGAGTGGAATTTTGACTTTGTATAGAGTCATAGATGGTCACGACCCCCAGCAGTGCAGTTACTGTGGCATGAGGAACACAGTCTCATTCCCTCATTCTCATTCATCAGAAAACATGGGTTATATACGTAACGGAGATGTTCCCTTTCAGTTGGTCACGTTGCATCGATGACAACACTAGGGGTCTCTATACGAAGCACCACAGGAGCTGAACTGTGCTACGAGATAAGCGGAGTGGACACGGGCAAGCAGTGATGTGCCTCATCACGAGTGTTTCACTAAGTCACAACCTTCCAGCTTGCATGCAAGGCGCCTCACAAAATAGGTGCGAGCAGACTCTTACCAAATAGGGGGAAAGCTGGGACTGTAGTGTTCACTGTTGGGGGGAACACTACAGAGACCACATCCTATAATAATAGGTGCCATGTGGTAAATACAACATATGGACATACCGGACAGGAAGTACACATATGGAAAACTTGCAGGCTTACCACTTGGTCCCAGAAGGGGGTAGGTGGAAGCTTGGGCACGTAGCATGTAACTTCAGGCAGTTACTGTTCACAGAGAAGGCCTGCATGTTCCCAACCCTCTTGATAGAGGTGAGCGCCACTAGAAGGGTCGTCTTGAGCATGAGGACGCTGAGACCAGCCTCTTCCAAGGGCTTGAATGAAGCCTTCCATAGCCTTTCCAGGACCACAGAGCTCATGAGGGGATGAGGTGAGGCCTAAGGGAATTTAACCTCCTGGCACCTCTGACAAACCTGACAACCAGGTCATGACGCCCCAAGGGCCTACCTCCGATGGTGTCATGGCAAGCAAAAATGGCCGCTATGTAGACCTTAAGAGTGGAAGGAGACAAACGTCTCTCCAGGTGCTCTTGGAGAAAAGATAACACAATGCTGATCTGGAATCTCTGTGGGTCCTCTCTGCAGGAGGAATACCAGTTCATGAAGAGATGCCACTTCAAGGCATAGAGTGCTCATGTCTATAGAGCATAGAGCAGATGCCAGACATGAAGATTCCAGAGGTCTGGTCTGGGATGCCCAAGCATGCTCTGAGTGAGAAGGTTGTGGCTCAGGGGAATGCACCGGGGGGGAGCTACAGAGAGGAGCAAGAATTCCAAGAACCAGGCCTGGTTGGTCGAGAATGGGGCCACCAAGAGTACCTGGTGCCACTACTCCCTGACCTTGCACAGAACCTGTGCGGCAGAAGCAAACAGGTCTACCTGGGCAACACGTTTGCCCTGGATCAAAGGTAAAAACCTCCACAGGGCAATCAGGACAGCAGCTCCAGGCAGGTGGTGCCCCAGCCTGTTTGGTTGGTTGTAACAACCACGAGCTGAAGGTGGGACCACAGGTACCTTTCCTGGATCATGAGTGTAGACATCATCCGACCCAGGATGCGCGCCGTGACCTTAGTCGCCTGTAGAGAGAGGTCACCATATGCAGCTCCTGCATTACAGCTGGGTGCTACCCTTGTGTAGGTCCCTCAGAGCCTTGGATTGCCATAGCATGGAGGGCAGAAGCGGCCTGATCCGCAGCTGTGTAAGCCCTCACCACCAGTGATGAGGAGAACTTCCGGGCATAGGAAGGGAGCCAAGTCTGGTTCCTCCAGGTGGCAGTGTTCTGCGGGCACAGATCACATTTTCCAACTTGGGAATTTCGACATAGCCCTTGGCCGCCTCGCCGTTAAGGGTAGTGAGGGTGGACAAGCCTGTAAAGCATGCATACCATGAACAGTGAGCTCCATGACTACTGAGAGAGCAGAGCCTCAGGAGAGTCGTCCTCAGAGGGGAGAAGCACACTCTCTAATTCCATAACCAAAACTGCATCATCCTCGTAAGTCCCAAATAAGACAGTGATCTCACCTGCTTGGGAGTGAGCCACTGCCGCACCCTTGGCTCTACAGGAACAGGCATAACAGGGGGTGGGAGATTCCCCGGGGACGTATCCCCCATATTGCCCCCGGCGCTTACCGACCTGGTCATCGTAGAGGTATCAGGAAGGGGAGCAGACAGGGAGGATGCCCGCTTATCAGTGAAGCAGGTGAGCTGCAACCGCAACGTTCTAATGGTCATGCCCTCACAATGAGAACATGAACCATCCACAAAAGGTGCCTGAGCATGCTCAAACCCAAGACACGCAATGCAGAGATTGAGGGAGCAAAAAAATCAGCCACATCCAGTACCACAGGGACGGAAGGACATCTTTAAAAAGACGCCACACCACTGTGGGAGCAATGGAATTAAGCTCTTTTAGGCTCTGTGATTGACCTGCTGAAGTGCCCAGGGGAAGTTTAACTGAGGACGGGACGAAGCAAACCACCGCTGAACACATAATATACAGAAGGAACGAGAGAAAATCTTCACTCGCTAATTTCTATTGGCCTTTTATACAATAGATCGGAGGCGATTGGGCTCCCAAGAACGAACCCCTAGTGTCATCATCGACAAAACATCGAGTGAATACATGGAATACATGGAGAATACATGGTATTATTGCAAATTTTAATGGTTCATTATGAGATGTATATTAATAAAACAAATTAGGGGTACTAGGTTTGTAGTTGGTTTATGAGTAAAGAGTTTACTGAACTGATAAAAACTCATTTGTACCATTTGAATAAATGGATGTTAATGACAGGTATTTCTAATGCACAGGTACTAACAATCCCTTAAGGGATTTGAGCAAAAAATCCATAGGACTTTGTGTAGAGGTCAGTCTTTAATCTAGACTTAAACTGACAGTTTATCTGCCTCCCGGACAACACTGTGTAGATTGTTCTACCACCCGCGCTTGATTTTGATTCTGGGTATTATTAACTGGTCAGACTGTCAAGAGAAAGGAGCTTGCTCAGGTACTGAGGAGCTAAACCATTCAGAAGTTTATACAATGCTTGATAGGCAGCCAGTGCAGTGTTAACAAAACTGGGCTAATATGGTCATACTTGTTTGTTCTTGTAAGAACTCTGGATGCTGCATTTTGAACCAGCTGTACTTTTTGTACTATACCTACAGGACAGCCACCAAGTAGGGCATTGCAATAATCAAGTCTTAATATCATGAATGCATCAATTAATTTCTCTGTGTTTGACAGCATGTGTGGTAGTTTTGATTTATTTTTAAGCTGAAAAACGTAGTTTTAAAAACATTTAAAAACAAAACAACAAAGGACAAATTGCTATCATAAAGGGCACCCAGAGTCTTAGCTGATAAAGTAGGCTTTATAGAGCATTTATTAAGAGTAAGAAAGTATTCTAGGCTGTTACGTGTGAAAATTTTTGGGCCAATAATTAAACATCTGTTTTGTCTGAAATTAGTAGTAGTTATCCGAGTTTTGATATTGACTATACATTGTTAATTTAGTCAATTTATCCATCTCATTGGGCCTTGAAGAAATGTACAGCTGAGTATCATCAGCATAACAATGAAAACTAACTCCATGTCTAATTGCTCCCAGAGGTAGCATATACAGGGTGAAAAGTAGAGGTCCAAGCACTGAGCTCATGATCGATATGACACCTTTTCACTCACAGCAACAGACTGGAATCAGTCAAGATAAATATAATTTAAACATGCCAGTGCAGTTCCATTTATGCCAACATCATTTTCAAGCCTATTTAAAAGAATGCTGTGGTCAGCGTCAAAGGCTGCGCTAAGATCAAGTAGCACTAGAATGGAGATGAGAGAAAAGAGAAACCGTGATCAGCCGACAACAGCAAATCATTTGCCACTCTGATGAGAGCAGTCTCTGTACTATGATATGGTCTGAATCATGAAAATTTACGCTATTTCTTTCCATGAATAAACATATTAAGACACCACTGTGACACAGCGCGTCTTCCCTGGTTAACAAACAGGCCGGAGAACAGAGAACAGGTAAAGCAGGTATTTTCTTCCAATAAAGGTATAAAAAGAAACAAGCAATATTAGTCTGTGGGTTTTTCAGTGTTCCACAAAGAAAACTGCCGCAATCTTCCATCTGCTCCGTCCTCTGTTCCTCGACCCCAACCTTCTGCTGCAGCACCATTTTAACCTCCCTCGTTTGAGTCTCTTGACTCACTGCAAAACGGCAACAGCTTTTAGAGATCATTACAAGGGAGGCGTTTCCCTTAACCATTTTGTCTATAATTATATATAATTATATAAATATAATTTCTGGAAGCATCCCTTTCAGCAACCCGGTAGGTATATGACGTAGCATACATGCTGTTGATTTAGATGATTGAATTATTTTTGACAGTTTGTTCTTACCCATAGTAGAGTGACTGGAGTTGTTTCTTGGGCAAATTATGATGAACCCCAATCTGATGTGTTTGTGTTGCAGGTATTTGCATGTTTATGATTTTTTTCTCTGGCAGTATTCATTTTGTTAAAGAAATTTGTGAAATCACTACTGCTATGATATTGACAACTGTCAGAAGCAGTTGATGCTTTATCTTTGGTTAATTTAGCCACTGTATCTCTAGGTCATTTTGTAATTTGAAACGCTCTCCCTCCATGCTGTATGGAATACCTCTAGTTTTGTTTGCTTCCAGTTATACTCCATTTTCCACGCCGTTCTCTTGTAGGTATGCTCATTATACCATGGCATTGAGCATCTTCTTTAAGCCTAGAGGAGCAACTTTAAGGTGTTAGAAAAGAGGGTTAATGTTTTTTGATGCGCTATGAAGGTTTTCCAAGTTATCTGTTAGGGTAAGTAATTGAGAAAGTTCAGGCAGATTGTTGATAAAACCTGTATTGGCAGAGGTTATTGATATACTGTATTTGTAGCAAGGAGCTGATTTTGCAACCATAGGTAAGTGTATTAAACAGGACACCAGATAATGATCTGAAATGTCTTCACTCTGCTGCAGAATATTAATGTCATCAGCATTTACACCATAAGACAGTATTAAATCTATAGTATGATTACGTATACAATACTACTTCTGATAAAAAGTCAGTAAATTATTTGATAAAGTCTGTGTGGTACCCTGGTGGCCTGTAGACAGTAGCCAGTAGAAATGGTGAACTCTGTTTATAATTTACACCACATGTATTTATATTGAGCACCATCATTTCAGAAGAAAATTAGATCTCTGAGTAACTTAAAGTGCAGCAACACAACCCCCCTTTGACTTTTGGACGAGGTTCAAAAGACTCATTTAAATGTAATGTAATAATCTCGATTAAGCCATGTTTCTGTCAAACAGAGCACATCTAGGTTATGAGCTGTAATCATATCATTAACAAAAAGTGCTTTTATAGAGAGAGATCTAATATTCAACACACCAAGCCTTATTAATTGTTTGTATTATGTATCATTTTTATTAGTTTAACACTGATTAAATTTCCATTAAACTGTTTACAGGTTTTGTATGTACCAGTCAGGGGACAGAGTCTCTATATTATATTTATATTTCAGTCTATCTGCTTCCTGACATGGGCCCCAGTTAGTCAAGTATTAGTATTATTAATAACAAGACTGTGCCAAAACCTTTTCTTATTATCTATGAAACATATTCTGTGAACATCACTTAGACATCCAGCCATTTAGTGATGACAGTCTGCTATGTGTTTCATCACCAAAATAAGCAGGGAGGGTGGAGAATATTACAGTGCTGAATACTAGCAAGTTCACACACCTCTTTAATATTATCTTTAGTAATCTCTAACTAGAGGAGGCAAACAGTCCTTGTGCCAATGTGTATAATAATCTTACTAAATTTATGCACTCTGGCTCCTGGTAAACATTTGTCTACGGTGGCTGGTGCCTCTATTTTCACATTCCATACAACAATCTCCAATAACTAGGGCACTTTCAGCAGGTTATTTCATTTTATGTTAACATTAACAGTTTAGACACCAAGGAGTAATGAGAAAGAGAGATTCAGAGCAAGGCTAAGCAGAGGCACAAATACAAATCACTAGCAGCAAGGCAGATGAAAACATGATAAAAAAACAACTATTTCCAATTACTTTTAATAACTACAGAAATGCTTTCTTTCACATGCATGCATATGTTTGGCCTGAGTGAGAGGTGTTTTTGGGTCATCATAGTCTGTTGACCCATGAAAAAAAAAACAGAAATACCTATCCCTACCCCAAATCTTAACCCTAACTTATCCCAAAAATCTGATTAAAAATGATAGGTAAATAACAAGTGTTGCAGTACCTAAGCCTGGTTATGTAGCCTAAACTTATAAACAAAAAAAAATCGGTAGTTATCCCTAAAACCTGACTGGTTGATTGGAATGTTGTTCCTAGGTCAACATTGTTGACCTAGGAACATCTCTCAACTAGCAAAATCAGGAAGGCAGCATGTACACACACACAGAACCTGACCTGTTGCCATCAACTTTTCTTCAAAAAAATAAGTGGTTACAAACTCCCAACTAGTGCTGCAGCTCAGCAATGATGAGAGCTTAGACAGACTCAGGTAATCACACACTTACACCTATAAATTGGTCCTCACACAGAGCTATCATATGGCTTCAGAAAACTTTTTGAAATATACAACATGAGTTGTATAGACTACTTGTACTTGTAGACTACATGGTACTTTTTGGTATTTCTGTATCCATGTTGGAGCTAAACAGCTGGATGGCAAGAGTTGCGTAGATTCGTCATGTCTCAGTTCTTGTTTCACAAAACAATATCAGTGTACACGTTTAGAACAACATGGAAGTGAGTAAATAAGGATAGAATGTTTTTTTTTTATTTTAGAGTGAACTATTCCTATAAAACAATAAGTGAATAGCTTTTCCTTTAGAGAGTGTTTGGATGTTTTATTCTTCCTAGATTTTCCCAGCCAGGTTTGTCAGTCTTCAAAATGACTCCCTCATGCTGGTATTGTAAACATCAGCTGCTGTGTTTCAATGAAATGAAATATTACAACCTAAATTGCAAGCCTACAGGTAGGCTCTTGTCTTCAAAACCTCAGATGTTGTAAGCATTAAATGCACATATATTTATGCCAATAATATCACTGTCATCGTACATATTAACAACCAAAATAAAGTCCACACTTAATGTTACTTTAAAGCCAAATCAAACTGCTCCCAAACCTTACAGAAAGAGATAACTGCATATTTTCTGTATTGATATACTGATTTGTGAGAGGTTAAAGATCAAAGCTTACGTTTCCTTCGGAAGCCTTCTCCACGTCATTGCATTTCAGTGGGAATAAGACAAAACCTTTTTTAGTTTAACCGTGTTGAATATGAATCATGTATCCGAGTCTGTTTGATTAAACTGTGGCTGGTCTCTTGATGGACAAGGAGATGTTGTTTTATTAACTAATAAAATTGCACCACCAAAATGGATGCAATTTAACAGAGGTAAATTTAGTAATCCAAAAAGTTATATTAGAATATGCTGAGTGAGAATTGTAACAGAACAGGTGTTGTGCATTTTCAGATGTACATGTATAGTTTACTTACTCATTTTGGGTTTAAGTTAAAAATAGGCTCATTATAGTGGCTTTTAAGTGCTTAGACTGTCTTTTAAAATGTCTCATGTCATTAGCATTTTAATCCTGAGATCATTAATTCAAAAAAAGGAAATCATCCATACACACCCATCGTTGGACAACAAGATGTTCGTTTAATAACAAGATCAAGAAGCAACAGATAAAAGTGTGTGACAGTTTTAGGCTGGTATTCAGCCTTCACTACATGACACTGGAGAAACCTGTGTGAGATTAGGAAATCCTTCTGATTTAGCCATCAATGAAGACAGAAAAGGGGAACATTTATTCTGCAAGTGTCATGCATTTTTTTTTCAAAATTGGCCCTGTATACTTTAATACATGTTTCTGATCTTGTTGTGCATTATTTATTAGTGCAGAGTATTCTAAAGAAGAAGCAAACTTCTTGTTTTTGTAACCTTTTATGCAAATGTAATAAACTGCTCCACCTCCAAAATTTGTCCTCTTTGGCTAACGTCACAAATCTCTCTTACTTTGTAACACTTCACTTCCAACCGTAGATCATTTATTTAGGGCCCAATAAATGGTTGATTAAAATAAACATTTTTCTTGTTGAATATCCTGTTTCACTTGGAAAATGTGTTACATTGCATGTTGTGAACACGGTTAGATCTTGACTTTAAATCACAATTGACTATAACTTTGTAAAACAGGTTAGAAGAATAATACAGACAATTGTCTTCTGCCCATTGCCTTCCTTTTAAAATGTTCTTATCTAAAATGAGTAGAATGAGGTTGTTTTTGACAGCTTTTCTCTCCTTTTTTTAAATGCATGTAGTTGACAATTTAATAATTTCCATGCAATTCTGAATTAGAAAGAACCTACTTCACAGATTCATAGATTCATTCTGTTTGCATATTGTGTAGTTTCATATGCCACAGGAAAACTTAAATTATATAAATCAATCTATATTTCCATCTTAGAGTCTTAAAAACCTAGATAAATGTGAACAGCAGTGGAATGACAGTCCAGACAATTACCACTAAAGATTGTTCCCAGCATATTGTGAACAGAGGGGATGTCAAAGAATTTCAAAAAGAGAGCTGTCATTTGTTTCTCCTAATCCAGACTTAGCTGTCCTCCAGTACCCATAACAACATTCCATTATTTAACAAACACAAGACTGTGCAGTTTGTTTTTCCTGTACAAGAAACTTTCAGAAAATGTAATCTGTCTATGGGAGCTTCATTGTTCTATTAACTAATTGTCTGTTGGTTTGTCATATGCCAGTTCACAAAGCTTGATATTGAGTAAAGAGTATAAAAAGCCAGTTACAGTTAAGAGCTAGCAAGTTTCCTGGTCCATTTATTTTTTTATCAGATTCATAACATCTATGTTTGATAACAATGTACAGTGCACATCTTGTTGTTTGAAGGGGTTGACGTCACTGATGCTTGTTTCTCACCCGTTAACAAAAAGGGCTCTTCTGTCACAGAACCAAACACACTGCTGTGTACATACTGGAAACCTGATTCATAACGGACCCTGTTTCTGATAAACAGTTTGGGAACTATAATCTTCATATAATGGCATGTTTCTTCCTAAAGCTTTACAAACTCTCATTGTTGATGGCCATGATCACATTCAACAGAAAGTAAACAGCCATTTAGCAAGTTTCCCTCGCTGGCTTTCATTATCAAATTAATCATGTATGTCATTTTACTCAACTAAGCTGTTGAGTAAAAAAAAAATGGGCCACTGGATTCAATGCTAGCTCATGTTCTGTATTCCTTGATGCTTTTAAATTAGGAAAATTTTAACTTAAAGAAAATTAACTATATATTTTGTGTTTTTGTAAATTCTTCCCTAGGAAATGTAGTGCATGTTGACTCCACCTAGACTTACTGAATGCATGTGTGCTAAAGTATTTGCACTAACAGTTAATTAGTTTGTTGTTGCCTGGGAATCAAACCCATGATCTAGGCATTGCAAGTAGCATGCTCTACCAAGTGAGTGACTTCCAAGCTGCACGATTTAAAGTTACTCTTTTGACAATGCTGTAGGACGAGCTATGTTCTGTAGTTTAATAGCATCAAGGGTTGTTCATTATTAAACAGACAGAAAGATTCTGAACAAAGTCTGAAAGTTTCAAGCATAAACCTCTTAATGTGTTGAATCCATGACCTTTGTGCTGTTAGCTCAATGTTCTACCAGCTGAGCAAAAGGAACATAAGTCAGATAGTATATAAATAAGTCATTCATTTTTATTTTATGTAACAGGGAAAATATTAAAACAAGATTAATTTACTTAAGCAAAATGACAAGATTTTTTTTTGAAGAGTTGATTTAATATAGGCTATAATATTTAATTGAGAATGGATATATTTTCCTCAATCAAGTAACTTTTACATAATTTACTTATATCTATTTTTTAAAAGGAAGCAATCACACACTTTCATATTTTATTGTGGTAGGGATGTTTGCTAATAGCATTAAACTAATATCTTGGTGCAGCACGGTATTGTATATTGAAACTCCCTGTCACATAGCAACCTCCATTGTTAAAAACCTGCAAAATCAGCCATCAGAACTGCATGCTACAACATTTCTGAGGTCAGTGTGAGACAAATAAAATGGGTGTGTCACAAAACCCACAGTCATTGAAAGCAGAGAATTGGCATTTTAGTACCTGGGGCTTGTCATAATGTGACCACCATGACATTACAGCACTCTGTTTTTAGCCCTGACCAAGAATAGAATAAACAAGGATGGTGATGGCTTCCCGGGCATGTGAGCTCACATCCCATGCTTTCATGTGAAGGGAACAGCAGTAAGAGAAGACCACCCAGGGGACTCTGGCAGCTTTGTGGCAGAAACTGCTTGGCGGTGATGTGCTGCCTGCTGAGCTGGATCAAAGTTTAATATTTAATCTGCTCCCTTTCTACAAGTCAAAATATTTCTCTGTATGGCTGAGTCACTGTTACATTAGCATGCTGCCAGTGCTCTCATGCTCCACCAGAGGGCCCTCTTTCCACCTATGTTATTTACTAGGGACTCCATTTCCCAGAACCCATTGTGTGGTATTATCACACACTGTCTATTTATAGCAAGTCTACTTATTTATTCATTCAGTATGAAGTCTTTGTTGTAATGCTGCAATTCTGAGTGGTCTCCCTCTTTGCGTGTGTTTTGACTATTGCTGGACCAAGCAGACCAAGTCTGCATTTGAATTCCCAAAGTTGTGTACTAGAGCAGTACATTACAGTCACAGACACTACCGGTCAAATGTCTGGAAACACTTGACTAAAATTTTTCTTATTTAAATTTTTTTTATCTGATTTGCTTAAATGTTTAAAGTTATTACTGGAGACAAATATAATTGTCAACATTTTAATTTCTGTTATTAAAATATTATTATTAATTATTATTATAAAATATTTTTAAACAAATGATTTGGACCAAATAATAAAGAAACAGCATTTGACAGGGGAACTCATTCAAAAAGTTTTGTCCTGACTTTTTAAAAAGTTAGGACGATACTTTAAGACACTGGGTAATAAAATGTCAAGAAAATGTCTCGTTTACATATGTAACCCTTGTTTCCTCATAGAGGGAACTTGTTAGAGGGAACTTGTTCCCTTTATCAGGGAATGACAACACTGACAACACTAGGTGTCCCTATACGAAGTGCCACAGGAGCTACACTGTGCTACATTGTAACCTTCTAGCTTGCAAGTAAGGCGCCTCCCGACATAGGTGGGTGCGGACATTTACCAAGCAAGACCTGAGCGGTGGCCAGCCGCTGGGCAAAGCTGGGACAGCGTCGCCCCTTTCTTCTGATGGGAGGAACTCTATGAAGACCACATCCTATAATAATAGGTGCCATGTGGTATAATATATATATATATATATATATATATATATATATATATATATATATATATATATATATATATATATATTTTATAAATATATATATATATATATATATATATATATATATATATTTATATTTATATTTATATATATATATATATATATCCATAAGCAGCTCTCTGAAACTGAGACCATATGAAGGCTGAAGATGATGGTTAATCTAGCACAAACAATCCCTGCCGCTGTTCAAACCTCACCATATGTTTATGGTCACTACTATGTTAACATGTGTTTGAGAAATGGTTAAGAGCTTAAACAAAAGGATCTTTCACTCCTAAATTGTGTGTGACGGATGATTAACATGCTTAAATATTCTCACAGATTAGTGGTTCTACAGGAATAGTGTTCCTGTAGCTCAACTGGTAGAGCATTGCGTTAGCAATGCAAAGGTTGTGGGTTTGATTTCCAGGGGGCACATGCACTGACAAAATATATAACTTGAATGAACTAAGTTGCTTTGGATAGAAGTGTCTGCCTAATGCATAAATGTAAATGTAATAAATGGTTCTCAACTGCCTGTAGCCTGATTTTACATTGGATATTAAGTGGCAACCCAACACAGCATACAAAGTACATTGTGGTTGCCAGAAACTATCAGAGACTGTTTGCTGCTATAGCGAGTGAACCTCCCTCTTGCAAAAATTACAGATGCGATCTCTTTAATATCTAACAATATCTCTTTAATTATATCATGTGTGCTTGCTTTGGAAAAAAATAAATTCTTCCATGATTGGTCTCCTCAAAAACAGATTCAGTCTTCAAGTCCAAGTGGATTTAAAATGGATGATTGATGTCAGAAAAGACAAAACTCAGATAAAGACAAAGCGACAGTTGTAGAATCACCACACAATTAATGACATTCCTCCTAAAACAGCAACCTTATTACACTAACTGTTCCAAACTGATGAACCATCTTATGGATCCTGATTTCAGGCCTGCTTTACATAACTGTTCCTTCTAGATATGTTATTATGAGTGTGTATACAGGGAACAAGTAAACAAGAAAGACTTTAGTGTGTTTTTTTTTGTTTTGCAAGAGGTTAAAACAATTAAATTGATTAAAAAAAGTAAAATTGATAGCTTAACAATTAAAACCATGTTATTAAACAATTAAATATGTTTAAAACCAAATGTCCATGATAGGTTTTAATACAAGGTAAATCAATTGTAAGAGGTCTCAATAAGTTAACAGTCGTAATACAATACTTTTATGGTAAATACATTTTGGATAAATACATCAAAATGATGCCAAAACACAAGCATAACACCCTTTAACATCTAAATGGCTTCGTAACTGAGTTTCCATGGAACCACCCAGCTGAGTGTGAAAAATTTGTGAATCCTCTACAATTACAAAGGAAATAAATTTTATAATGTAACATTTGTTTCTAAAATGAAAAAAAACACGTCAAGGCTTGTATAGCTTATCACACTAAAATTGTGATATGTGTCCAGTGACCTGAGATTGTTTCAACACATTTATCAAGCCAATTATGGTACAGGAGGGAGTCGACTCCCCTGTGAAACTAGCCAAAGGGGTTAGAAGTCTATACAGACCCAATTAAGAATCAATTTAGGCCACTGTCAGACAGTCTGGCGCCTGCAGAGGGGTAAACACCTTTGATCTGAAGCATTTAACTGTCTCAAAGGGCCACCATTGCTGAAATGGTCTGAGGTGAAGCTAAAGTAGCTGTCATGAGCTGTTTTTTTACACAATCACCACATGAGAGCGGCCGACGCGCATGAAATTAAGGGCTAAGCCATGGAAGTAAGGCATGAGATTGAGAAACACATCCGTTCACACTTACTTCATTGTAGAAGTCAGATGCAGAAGACACAGACGACACAGACTAATGGTACGTTTTAAATCCTGCCAGCAATATTGGAGAAAATATTGATGCATTTTAAAGCTGTGGTGCAAAATATACCCTGAAGGAAGCAGGTAAATATGAAAAGTGAATTAGGCCCATTATCTCAGTGAAACATGATATCCGTTTTTCTTTTCCATGACTGCAAGTCATCTAGAAACAGCTGCTATTGTAACATCTAAAGTATACTAGTGTGGTTTACTAGTGTGCTCTCTGCCTGAAAACACTTCCATCCGGAGTTCTCTTCAAAATACCTTTTCAGAAAAGCTCACTGGAATTCTGCTGCCATTCTTCCGGGATGTGTCACGTCATGGTTCTCAGAAGATCTAACCAATGGGGTAAAAAAAAAAAAAACACCAGGAGTTAAAGGAAAATTGAAACAGAAATGTGTGATTTTTGTTGAAACTTTTTATACCAGTTTAAAATGCACAGCTGTTCAGAGTATTTTATAGGTCAATTTGCCTCAGTGTAAATACTGTGGCTCTCTGGTGTTTTCAAAATATTGTGTTTGACCAGCCCAAACATCAGTGTCAGCACAGATATTACACACTTATATTTTTAAACACTATCAACAGCATTTACAGCAAGCTGTCACTTGGAGATCAAATTTATTTTAAATTTGACTTACATTTGAAATTTTCTAACAGCTTAGAGAGATAAATTAGTGATAAATTCACATCTGTAAACAGAAAAAGAACTGGCTTACAGTCATAGATGGAAAACACAGGGGGGATCAGGACCCACCCCATCTGAGGGATGTCTCCCCTGTCCCATAAAATCATTAAAATCAACGCTGTGTATTGTTAGTAATAATGAAATATACTTAAAATAATTGCGCAAGTAGCAAAAAAAAAAAAAAAGTGTTTTTGAAAATTTAGAAACTTTTTGGGTCCTCTGTCTTGCCTTACAGTGCTTTGGTCCACTGTCTGCTTTCCCCCTTCACCTCACCTACACACACGTTCAGTTGAAGAGAACAAAGTTCTTCAGTAGTAGTGGAGCTCCAGTAAGCAGGATATCAGGGCTATTTTATTCAATTCAAACATCAGATTGTTTTTTCTGTTTAATACACATAATGCTGAGTCATTAATAAATTAGTTCTGACAAAAGTGATAATCAGCAATGTATTTTTTCATGAGTCTACTATGTTAGAGATAAAATTACCTAACATGTTTGCTAGCTTATTTAATACCGAAGCTTGTTGAATAGTAAGTCACTTACTATACCTAACATGGCAATAAGCCTGTGTGTGAACTAATATTCTGATATTGTAGATCTACAGTATTGCTACAAAAACGGCTTGCTGCAGTTGAATATCTAAGTAAGAGATGTCCTCTGTCCCAGATGAAATTCTGTAGAGGAAGCAAGATAATTTAATAATTACAATATGACCGCATGGTTAACCTATGAACCCAACTCACATTTAACAGCTATCACTTTGTGACAAGATCATTTTTCAGTGCACCAAAATGCCAAGTATAAAAGGCCCCAAAATAAGGCAACTTGGCCTTAAAGGCAAGCATATTCATAAAAATAAGCGCTCAAATTGGGTTGAAGAAAAATATTTTGGTGGATTTACTCAGCTTTATTACTGAACCGGAGAGAAACCGGTTTTTCACTGCGTACACAGATCCCTACAAGTTCAATAGGCTGTATTATTTGTCTCCTTTAAAAATTGCTGTTAAGAAATTTTGTCTCTCCCAGCTGTTTTATAAAATTTATGCCCATGCTTGCAGCTGTTGGTTAGAATTTAAACTTGTCATTCACATTAAGAAAATAACGAGTAACATGCAATGTTATGTTTCAAACAGAAATAGCAACAGAGAGGGAAAAGTTAGTGAAACAGTGGTTCCTCTGACTGGATACAAAAAGCCATTTATAAACCATTAGAGAAAATACATTCATGTAAAGATATTGTAATGAGAACACATCACAGGGATCCATTTGCATCTTTTAATAATTGAAGTCAACAGGCAGGGGTCAATCAAAACAAACAGAGCAAACGTAGGCAAGACAGAGGCGTAATCAGTAAACAGGCAAGGTTCATAGACAGGCAGCAAACAATCAGATAATCCAGAGACAGGCCAAGTATAAAGGCAGGCAGCAAGCAATCAGGAAAGGGATAAACAGTCCAAAAATCAACACGGGTAATCAAACAAAGTAATCCAAAACCACTTACTAATGTCAGCCGGGGCAATACAAGACTGGGCAATGGGCTAACAAAAGGCTAGGGCTTATATACACAAGAGTTAATGAAGATCAGGTGTTCTGGTGTTCAACAGTCAATATTCTGGAGATGGTTCCCTCTCCCGGCACAGAGGAGGCTAAACAGGAGTGAGTGAGTGAGTGAGTGAGTGAGTGAGTGAGTGAGTGTGTGTGTGTGTGTGTGTGTGTGTGTGTGTGTGTGTGTGTGTGTGTACACACGTGTGTCAAACCTGGTCATGTTTACATTCTAAATGATCCTCTGTGGATTTGCTGACTAATGCATTATAAGGTATGCATGTATCTAGCCTCATACACTTATTATATTAGTATATTATATAGATTCAGCTGAAGCGCACAAACTTTTCAACAACATGAGGAACATGTAAATGAAGTCTTAAGCAGGACGTAAGCTGAAGTCTTTTCCCGCCTCAGTATACACCTCATTATTGGTCTATCTTGGGTGTCGTCTATCTTCGCTGTCCAATCCGACGTCGGGAAGGACCCACGAACTGCCGCTCACTTCGAACGCATCAGGACCCGCAACATCCCTCATGCACACCCTCTTGCTTCAGCACATCTGAGTTCAATGCAAGTATCCGATTCGCTGTGTTTAAGTTTTACCCCTCTTAAGGTGATTTTAACTGATGGTTCATGCAGAAGTGGTTAGCCGATTTAATCCTGCCATTCTTTAACTCCTCCTCTTTTCCCACTGTTTATTTTTATGTATTCGTTTGTTTAGTGTATGATTATGAGATCCTGAGAATTGTTTCTGTGGTTATTGCTCACATATTAACCACTTAAACTGCCTTGATTTCGTTACCTGCTCTGAGGCAGTACTGTATTACAGTAAGAATGTAACACTTTTCAAGGCCAGAAAAGTAACATTTCTTAGAGTTGATACGCGATCCGCTGAATATCCGGTGGACGAGTAATACAGTCTGTCGCGAATATTAACTCTACTACATCAGGTAAAATCTATAAAACACGTATGATTAATCACATCAAATTGTGCGTGATTTTTCCCTTTGGGCTAAACATCTAGTGTTCAAAATACACTACACGTTTAAGCCTCGAAAATCAATGCAGGTGCGCAGACCACCATCCTCCTTGAAAAAAACAGTTTCAGGTATGAGGCATTATGGGAAACGCAGTTCGTACAACAGTCAATATTCTGGAGATGGTTCCCTCTGGAGGAGGCAAAACAGGAGCTTCCACCATAACAGATATGTATTGAATGATGTCAAAAGCCTGAAAATATTTTATATTACGTATTGACACATCACAAGTCCTGTCAATAGAGCTTGTATTTAACCTGACATATTCCATTTAGTTGTGCAAAAACTGATGGCACTCTGGTTTCGTTTTAAAGCACTGATGACACAGAAAACACATTACAGCATTTTATTAAAAAAGGCTTAACAGTAATTGCTACAATTCACATAAAGTTAATTAACATTCATATTTGCAGTGATTTTTTGATATTCTAATCAGGTCAGTTCCCAGCATCCAGCGAAGACTTTCTCAGTAATCTTATTCATAATGGGTTTCATAATGGCACTGGATTTGCATTTGTCATTGTAATTACATTTGCATGTTTGAGCACCTCGTCAGCACAGTTACTTCATAGACTCTGTATTTAATAAAACACCTTTCAGAAAATCTAAACAGTGCAAATCTTCAAAAGTTGGATTACTGCTCCAACTGAGATCATTTGCTAAAACATTCATGAGATGATCTAATTAGTCTTGAATTGTTCCTTTGTAGTAGTGTGTGTTTAAACATGCATAAAAATGTGGGACACATTATTTTACAGTGCTCATGTTACATAAACATGTAATTACATAACTTGACAAATAACACATAAGTGCACTTATATATAATATAAGTGATACAAATAAAAAGTGATTCTTAAACAGTGATTATTTAGTAGAACTGTTCATAAGCACAGTAAGTTAGTAGTGTCTGCTAAGATCAGGAAATAATTAAATTGCTCACACTGTACATATAAAATTTCAGTGCATCCAACGCTGTTTCTGCTACAAGCCTACCTTAGATCATGTGATTTGTGGTGGAGGTTTGCAGTAATTATTTTTACTCCAATGACTTATGTATAGTTGAAACCATATGTGTTGGGACAGCATCATATACAATAAATTTAAATGAAATGTAATACTTTTATAAAGTTTTGATTTTCATCTCTAGACATTAAAGGAGCTGAATCATATCTTTACAGCAAATACAGAATGTTCCCCTAATTGTTATTATTTGGTTTAGGTTTAATTTTTGCAACCAAAAATGTCTCAGTTATGCATGTAACCTCCATTCCCTGATAAAGGGAATGAGACATTGTGTCGATGTAGTGACACTAGGGGTTCAACCTTGGGAGATCAATCACTCTGCTTCTTATCAGAAAACACCAATAAGAATTGGCCTTAAAATAAAGCCACAATAGGAATTGGTGAGTTGAATTAACATGCCAATCTCCACCCTGGACATCCGGATAAAAAAGGGAGATGTCATGCATCACTCATTCAGGTTTGTGCTGAGGAGCGGAGATGTACCCGGCCGTCAGTGGGCAGTTTAGTGTTGTGGCAGAAGGAACAAAACGTTTCATTCCCTTCATCAGGGAACAGAAGTTACATCTGTAATTGAGATGTTCCCCTTCTGTCACATTGTGTTGGTGTAGTGAAAGTAGGGGTCCCTATACTAAACGCCACACCTGCTGAACCATGTTACAGACTAAAATGGCGCAGCTGCTGGCAAGTATAGCATGCCTGAAACAAGTCATCACAGAGCCTGTAACCTTCCAATGCACTGATAAGGCGTGAAGCTCCCCATAATGAAGGGACAGAAAAATAGGCTTCCAGAAGGTCATTGCAGAACAAGTCTGCTGGTCAAATGCTTTGGGATAGTGAGCTTCTTCTCGAAAGGAGAAGGCACTGTGGAGTTTTTTACATGTGGAAATCAGATGGGCTTCAAGTGTGCATCGCAACAAATTATGCCTATAAGCGGGGGACTACTTGAGGGAGAATGATTCCAGATTATAGGCCATGACAGACATTGTTCTGTCTAGGGAAAGACACAGGTTTACTGACAGAGAAATCAGACTGTGAAGAGATATGTGGAATTACCAAAGGGAATTGCTTCATAAGATATACAACAATCTGACAACAAGCTAACCAATTGGGTAACCGCGAATGACGGTTCCATATGCTGAGCCCCTGCACCAGGCTGCAGACTGAAAAGAAAACAAAATGTTTGGGGTTCTGCAAAGGGAAACTTGCAGGAGTCAAGAGCACTCTAGTGGGAAAGGTGTTGTAGCAGGCAAAACATCCTATCTGTACTTCATGGTGCTTGTCAGGTAGACCTGATTTACTTCAGTTACTGTATGAGGTTATAACCTCACAAAAGTATTGGATGTGACCCAGCCCGCAGCTCTGCAAATGTCTGCTAGAGGGGCACCCAACTAGTGCTCAAGAGGAGGCTATTCCTAGAAATGTGTGCACAGACCTCTAAGGGAGATGGCACACCATGTGATCAGTAAGCCAAAGAATGGTACCCACTATTCAATAAGCCTTTGAGAGAGGGTATTAAGCTCGACTTCCCTTACCAGGGAAGTACCATGGGTACTAGACGTGTCCTTGGAGGGTTCAACTTCCAAGCACCTCTCTGGGATCTGGGCCCGGTTGCATGAAATCCCTTAAGTAATTGTGTACAAAAGGGAAAAGACCCCTGAGGGAAGAGATTTATTTAAGACAGTTGCAACAAATGCCTTAACTGTTACCCTTACCTAAGTGTTTTTACTAATCATTTTGTGATACATTCTGTCAAAACATGGCAATTTAGAAGCGGTTGCTATAGTTACAAAATTACATTTCTGACTGTTACATTTAAGCTAAACTAATTTACATGACTGCCTGGATATTCTGTGACATAAAAATAGAATGCATGGTTTGATATAAATTAGTATTTTATTTGGATCTCTGAAAATGTGGTAAGTATATGTCTTCAGTTACCAGGCCCTGACTATCAAATCATGCTTACCTTAAGCATTTCCCATCCAGTGTAATTTGATGCTGAATTAACAGCCACGTACATCTTCAGAATGCAGGAAGATAAATGTCTCTTCAACTTCTGCTGAAGAAATGTCAGTACATATTCGATGGGCCATGTCTGTGGGTCTTCTTATGGAAAGGAACACCAGTCCACAAAAAAACACCACTTCAAGGCATAGATCTGCCTGGTGAAGTGGCTCTAGCCTGAGTGATGGTGCCTACCACCACCGGTGGCATATGCCTAGGTCTTCTATGTCCCATCCAAGGGCCAGACATGGAAGATCCAAGGTCTGGCCTCAGGTGCCATTTCATGCCCTGTCCCTGAGAAAGAAGGCTGGGGTCAGCTATGTACTATCGAGTCCATGTCAAGGGAGCCTACACAGTAAAACCATAAAGAGCAATGATAGGACTCTGGGAAGTGAATAGGACTACCTGTGCTTCTGTGCCCTGATAAGGCCGCTTATCTCATCCGAGAACTGTACATAGGAAGAAAAGGGAGACTGCTGATCTGTGCCGTAGAATCCAGCAGTGTGCAGGCAGAGCGGAGCAAAGCAGTTAAATAGCATACATGGATCAGCTCAGAAGAACAATTCTGAATGAGTGGTGCACGCCATCTCCCTTTTATATCCGGATGTCCGGGACAGAGATTGGCATGCAAATCCCACTTGCCAAATCCTATTAGCACTTTAGTTTTAAGGACAGTTCCCATTGGCATTTTCTGATAAGAAGCAGAGTAATTGGTCTCCCAAGGTCAAACCCTTAGTGACACAATGCAGAGTGAGTGACAGAAAGGGAATAAATGTTCCCAGAACACTCTGGCAACCAAATATTATTAGCTGGGTAGAGACCCTGAGGGTGTGCTTTCTTGACCAGTTATCAACACCATAGCCACCGCCCAAAACACCCTAACAAACACCCATAACAACTGCTGAGCAACCTTGACAACCACCCACACTAGCATCACGGTAATAGCTTTTAATTACCTATCACTCCTTAATAAATTTAGTTACTATTGCAAATAAATATTTTACATACTACTAGGGTACACAAGAATTTTGCACAGGTCTTTATCAAGAACTGTAGGTAAGTGTGTGTTCCCCAAAGCATGACCTAGGAGGATTTACAATGTCAATAGGATTTACATTGTCAACAATACTAGATGGTGACATATGATGATGCATATCTTGTTTTTAGCTCGATCAAATTTTCATTCTGTGCTCTATGAAACTGTGTCTACTGTAATGACTCCACCTGGTAAATGATGGGATATATTTGTTGCCCCTCTGTTTGCTATGTCTAAATGGCGGCCCTCTTACATCCACATCCTATTACTAAGTAAAGCTCCATAAATCTGTCTTGAGCTACAGAACACTTATGTTTTGGTGGCATACCAATGATCCCTATGCCTTATCTAAATTTATTTATCTGTTTTGTTCCCCCCATCATGACTTGCATCATGGGTTACTTAAAATCCTCATGTAATCAAACTTGAAGTTTTGTGGCTCTTAGTCTATATCAGCTTTGAGGTATTCTACAGGCTACTGCATTATATACAGGATACTGCAAAGTCAGAAAATAATCTTTAGCAAATATACACATTTAAAATCGACAATCATCTCTTACACAAAACTGATAAAAAATAGTGATGACTCGTCACTGACACTAACACAATTATCATCCAAAAAAACTTATGCTAGAATGGGAACAGCTCCTCCCCCAAAACCACCTACTTTTGACTAAAAATAGCAGGTAGGAAATCTTCATTTATGGCTGTGATGGGAACTAAAGTTTATTTGATGCTTTTAATGGGGACAAGCACTCATGTACCACCATACATTTCTGTTTCAGTAGAAAAAACATGATAAAAACTGAGCTCATCAAAATGTCGTGTTTTTTACGCATAATTTTGGAAAATCTGTGCTTCTGTTCCAATTTACTCTTACTCGGTTACATTTCCAAAATGATTTTATACATTCTTTCAATTTCATGTAGACATGCAAAGTACAAAATTGTATTTCTTGTTGGTCATCATGAAATATTTCCCCTTTTGATCATTTTACTGAGCTTATAAGCCATTTGGCTCTCAGCTGAACTTTCATCAAGAATAAAATTTCCATTTCAGTGGACTTCATTTCATCTGTAATTCACCACAAATATGACAACCTTATCTGTCACCACAACATAGTGATAGACCTGAAGCAATGTGTTTTAAATATAGCTGTGAGCAACGATGACGGGCCAAAGCACTATGGTGCTATCACCACACACAGCTTCTCTAAAAACAATGCATGGTGGTCACTTGCATTTAACTCAGTACATAATATTGGAGCATTTAAAATATATGTTAGGTGGCACTTCCTGCTGCCAGTTGGTGGCACTGTGACTGTTACTCACAGCAGCCACAGCCTTTATGTCATCATTACATAGGACCAAACATACATCTTAAATTTGAAAAAAATCACAAAATTCATGCATCAGATATGAGCCACTTCCTGTTTCAGTTTTTTGCCATTAATGGCAACACTGTTTGAGATATCAAAAAATCCCTGAAGTTTAGCAAATTTTGGTCAAATTTGGTGACAATCCCATGAATCTCTTAGGATAAGTATTTAAAAATACTGAGTATGGAATTGACAAAAAATCCACATACAATCTAAAATGGCTTCCTGCAGGGTGGAATTTGTCTGGCCTGATGAGAGCAACACGTATCAAGTTTGGTATCTGTAGGCAAAACTAACCCCATCGTTTTCATGTAAAGTGGGCGCTACAGAGCCACTCCACCATGCCCATGTCTAAGCTTTTGCCCACGCCTAAAGGCTGACCACTATGATGTGTGTGCCAAATGTCAAGCCATTTCAAGCATGTTAAGCACCTCAAATACATCTGAATGTGGTTTTAAAGGTTGACACATTGCCATGGCAACAATATTTAATATCACAAAATCCTTTTAAATTTTTATATCAGCCATGTCTCTACATTATTCTATCAAGTCTGAAGTGACTTGGCTAAATGTAAGTTGACTATTTTTAAGTTTGTTTCAAGTGATAGACTTCCTGTTGCCAGTCGGTGGCGTTATGACTGATTCACAATAGTCTTATCAATGTCATCAGCCTACCACAATAAGCATATTTGCCAAGTGTGATGTAAATTGCTCAATTTATGGTATAGATATTAGAGACTTCCTGTTTCCCATTTTTTTGCCATGATTTTACCACCACGCCATGGACAAACTGTTTGAAAAATCCCTTTGTAAATTTGCATCTTCAATGTATTGGCATGATGCTTACTGAGTTTGGTGACAGTCACATGAAATCCCTATGAGGAGAATTTAAAAGTTCATGGTATGCACTTTTCAAAACCTCCAAAATGGCAGACTTTCTGTTGGGTGGAGCTCAGGGGTGTCAGTTTCATCTTTTTGAGCCCTGTACCAGGGGGTCTTCTGAGCCCCCCTGCCCCACCCATGTGCCAGCCTTTGCTCGCCCCTAATGGCCAACGACTCTTGACGTGTGCCAAATCAAACAACAGCCAATGTTTCTTGTTCAGCCATTTTGGATGTTGGCTATTTTGAATTTTGTCTTAAAATGCAATATGTTATGAACACAATGGCATATCTTTACAAAACGTAGTATGGTTCATCATCCTCATTCTCTGAGGGTATTTACAAAGTTTGGAGCTAGTGGTCTAAAGTTATAACACCATTTACGAAACTAGTTGTAACTTTTGGTTAATTTGCCTTTATGATTCCCTGGATTATGTTGAGTGCTACGATACCAAATTTGTCACAGTTGACTATACTTCCTGTCCACCATTTTGAGTTCTTTTGAAAACCTACTTTTTCGAACTCCTAGGTCATACATTCAATCTGCACAAAATTTTGCATGCATCATCCAGGGACACTCCTGACAAAAAAGGTTTTGAAAAGTAAAATTTTTTTTGAGAAGTCAACCCTTGAGTAACGCGTGAAGATATTAGATGGCAAGATGCCAAAAAGGATCTGAGGCTGTGTCTCAAAAATGCTTGCAGTATTAACATGAAACTTTGCATGTGTCTTTGTGACCACATCCTGACTGTCTCATAACAATTTGGTGACAGCATCACCTATTATTCAGAAATATGGTAATTTCATATTGTTGTAAGTTAATTTATTTGTTTTTTAAGCCCATCATCAGTGATGTCCACACATATTTCCCTTTGTGCCCTTACTGGGCTTGACTACGTAATTGCTGCTTGCAGCTATATTTTTCATTGTTTTTGTTTAGACTTTAGTTTTGATTTACTACAATTTGACGCAGTTCCTATCCTTAAGTGTCATTTTCTGTACCTTTCAGATCTGTGTGAGACTCAGGCTGGAGAACATTTTCTCTTCAGTGACAGTTTTGACAGTAAGTCCACTCTGTAAATGAATGGAGCCAACTGTTAGGTCAGCCATTGAGAAACTAAGTTATCAGACATTGTAAATCTGTTCTGTTTTTTTCTCTCCTGTTCCCTCTCTTTCACCAACATCTTTCTCCTCTCCACTGGGACACCAACGAGCAGCATCTGTTTCCATTTGGCCATGGCCTCAGCACAAAAGGAATAGCCACATGCACATCACAGTCTTTCTGCTACCTCCACCCTACTGCACTGCCAAACACACACTCACAACAATAACACATGAACCCTTTCACTTCCTGCTCAACAGTAGCAACGCTTTTCAAATCAACAAAACAATTTGTTGAAACATTGCTTCAGCAATTTGTTTGAGCAGTGTGACAAGTGTGGAGGTGGGACTATCTGTTAGGCTGACCAATGGCACACAGTGGATGTTTCAGGAACTTGTTTGAAGGCAGTCTTACTTTTGGCTTTTTTTGATAAAGAAAAGAAATTTCACATTTCCCTTTAACCTTCATTTCAGCTACAGATTCTAACTTAACTTGTGTATTTACTCATGGTTTTGACTGTTGTTATCTGTTGTAGTCAATCCACTTAATTGGTATTAGCCAGCTTTTTCCTCCCTGCAATTAGTAGATGTCACACATTCCTTTCCATTTTCATTACCTCGTTACCTTTAAAGCACTACTTTTCATCCGTTCTATTTAATCCTTAAGAAGTCCTGTGTAGGGGAAAACATCAAATTAATATAATTTCTTTGAAAAAATACAAAAAACAAATGATTTCATGATATTTGGCTTCATTAACAGTTCTTGATTGTGTGCGTTCTTTCACCAATGTAAACAGAACACTAGCACAAAACGCTCTAACATCTATAGCATCCCGGAGTAACACAAAAAGAGATTCAAACTTGCAGCCTGAATTAAATGTGCTGACAGAAATCATGAAGCATGATTTCTTTTTAGATATATGTCCCCTCCCGCAAACTATGTTCTGGAAACGGGCAACATCTGATTGTTCCCACACAACCAGATCGCTCTCTAAAGGATTAATCTATTCTGTTCCTTTCTGGTGTAACAAGCTCCCAACAATTTAAAACACGCCTGTTTTACAGACACCTGACTAATCCCTAATGTTCCAATGTTCAACCTTGCTTCATGTATGAAATAACAAGTCTTCTACTGTTCATCCTGTCACTGGCATCAGAACTATTCCCACTTGTAAATGTAGCTTTGTAGACTAGGCTTGCTGGTTCTTTGAGCAAAATGTTAAACATTCTCTCTGTAAGTCACTTTGGATAAATGTATCTGCTAAATTAATAAATGTAAATTTTTTTAAACAAGACAGCATATCATTGCAATATGATATTATGGTTTAAACAATTTTTTATACCGAAAATGTTCCTGACCAGTTCAATACCAATTTTTATTCTCATTTTCTGAGTGGTTGTTTTATTAGAACAATTGAGAAAGGGAGCTTGCCTTTGAATGAAAGAGAAACAACAGATCGTTGCAATATTTTGGTTTTGAGGTTGAAAAGGAGAATACTTGCGGTGTGTTTGAAGATGACACTCTGCCCAGGATCATGAAGAGGAATAATTTATTGGTGCAATCTCACCTTGACATTGTTGCTCTTGATGCTCATGCCTGCAACCTAAATGTAAATAATATGAGGCATTTGAAACAATGAGTGTGCACTTCCATATTAATATAAATTTGCAGAGGCAATGTGCAATATATTAACATAAAATGTCTACTGCTTTGAATGCATAATTTATGCACTACACAATAACTCAATAATAATTGATTAGCAAATAGCCAAAAGATTTAATAGCCAAAATACTTTGTATTTTTCTGCTCTCAAAGCATTTTAAAACATTTTCCTACACTTCTCTGTATCTTTGCATTTTTCGTTTCTTCAGTTTTAAACATGAGAACTTTGATGAGCAGTTGAGTGAAGGATAGAGTCAACTTCAGCAGCAAAGCATATGATTAAAAACACAGGCTGTAAGCAATGGTTTGTGGCTTATGGAATGCATGGCATGCTCTCTGTCTCCCCTTAAAAGGCATAGAAATGTATTTCATTTTAGAGTTTTGATGAAAAATAATCTCCACAACAGTTAGAGCAGTTTTTTTCTGGTTTTTTTTTCATTTACTTTCTTCCCTTCTCTCCAAACTCAGGATTGCTTTTGAATGACTCTTTTAAAGCAAAACTGCAGAATAATGACATGGCATATTTTAACACAGGTTTCTGCAGTGCCCTCCAATTAATAGTGCAAAGCATTCTTAAAGACTCTCAATTCTTTGTGGGGTTTTCACAACATAGAGAACAATATATCTGAGAGGGAAACATGTATGTAAAGAGAGACTAATGAGAAGTTTGAGCTTCACATCTGTATGAGAAAATATTATAATAAATGTAGCACTTTAAAACATCTGCATGCAGCAAAGCTATAAAGAATTATTAAGAAGGTGTCTAAAAGGAAATATAGTTTTATTGGTACACTTGGCCACGCTGTTACAGAGGAGGCTCCCGTCCCGCCTCCATGCTGCCAGAGGGAACCATCACCAGAATATTAACCACTTCCCCTTTGGACTACATTTCCTAGCATGCCTCATATCTGGGACTGACCGCTCCCCTCACTCACACCTGCACCTCATTATCCTCCCCTATATAAACCCCTATTAAATACTCACCTATTGCAAAGACTCGATTTTCCCCAGTTATCATTTCTAAGCGGGTACCCTGTGTTTGTATTACCTGTTGGCACTCTGTGGATTGTTTATCGTTCTTAATTGTTTGCTGCCTGCCCTGATCTCTGCTTGTCTCTCGTTTTGCCTTTGCCTTGTTACTTCTGTTTGCTGGTTCTCAACCCTGCTTGTTTTGACCCTTCTAAATAAAGCTGCGAATGGATCCCCATGCCTCTGAGCCCCCATTACACATGCCTTATTTCTGAAACTGCCCTGCCCTGTTTTAGTTTCGAAATGTGAAAGTTCAAAAAGTTTTTATAATTATTGACTAAGAGAGTCCAGATAATTGTACTGCAAAGGAGAAGTTTGCTATATAGTAAATAATATTTAAAGATTGGTTTGTTTGACAGAAGTGGTTCAGAAGTTGTTTAGAATTAGGAGGTCTAGCATAGAATATCAATATTTTGTCTGTTTGTCATACAATATGCAATTGTTAACCCAACTACAAAACATGACAGGGCCCCCGGTAGCTAATTTCTTTTTTTTTAATTCTTACAGACCACTGGGGTCATGAATCAAACATGCCCATTGATTTTCTGCCCTTCGCAGACCTTGTCTAATAGATGCTCAAACATCATTGATCATAGACCGATGGCAAGCCATGTTTTGCAAGATAATCGAATGTCCTCATAAACAGCGATGACACCTTGGATAAAGACACTGCATGCCAATTTTCTAGTCGATTGTGCTAACTTCAGAATAGTTACAGTCATTTTTATTTTTTCCACATTAATGCCACCAAGTGGCCAGTTACAATTTTTTGCTTGACCACAGATGAGATTCCTACATATGTGGACCAAGTTTGGTGACCATATCTCATTCCCTTCCCGAGTTATAGCTGTGTAACCAAAAAGTGGCGCTACCCACTTTTGAACGTTTTGGCAATCCATCTGGAATGTGAATAAAAATGTCAGCTTTTTTTGATAATTATTTACATTCAGAACCTATTGAATCTTTCAGCATTGGTTTGGTTCCGATTGGTTGGAAAACCTAGACCTAATTCACAAAAATTCTTATAAACCTTTTAATCTTTTAAAATCTTGTTGAAATGCATGGAGCAAGTTTGCAGAAATGCAGTCTTTTATCTAATATGTTTGTGTCTTTCTGGGACTTGAACCCATGACCTTGGCATTGTTAGAATGGATAGACTTTCGTAAGAATAAGAATTTTCCAGATCTTTTGCATTTATTAGTTTGTACATGCATAAATATTCACAGACATTTCTTATTCTGTTCTTATGTAGTTGTTCATCATTTTACCCTGTTAATCAAAGGTGAAATTTCAAACCAATTTCTTTGGTTTTTCTTATGGATTGCAATGTAACAGAATACAAACCCAATCTCTGATAATTAACAGAAAGTTTTAAATATCACACATGTAATATACACACAAACAAAACTCCATAAAAATTCAAATGAAACGTGAAATATTTCACGTCTTTTTGTATTTCCTTCCATTAGTTCGACCTACTGCATAAACATTTTTTTATGTTTTCATTTACTTTGCTCTTCTTTATTATGTTAAATTATGCATGTGAATACAAGAAAGCAAACCACTAATCCACTGGCTTTCCACTTTGTGAATCTGACCTAAATTCATAGCTTCCTTTGTGTAGCCTAGGGAGAGCCCCCTTCCTTTTTAAAATATTGTTATTATTGAAGCCACGTGTATAAGATCCTACTAACCTGGCTGAGTACTTGGTCTTCAGAGGAAAAGAGTGAGATAGAAATTATGCTTCTTAGTGAAGTACTTGTTTTGTATTTGCTAAAGCACAATAGTGGGGTGAGTCTGTTAAAATGATTCTGTTAAAATGTCATTAAAAAGACAATAAAAAGTGTAAAGCTATAATAATGTAAGGATGGTAACATACCCTTTAAAACCTAAATTATTGTTTTCTTAAAGTACTTTTTCTTTAAAATCATCCTAGGGGATAGAAAAATTTCCCCTAATAGAAGAATCACTCAAAAATGCTGGTGAAGCAATCAAAACAGCATCTTTGGCTCAGATATGTAACAGGACCTTTCCCTGCGCAGAGTCAGACTTTCTCTGCTCTTAAGAGACATTATTCTTTTAACAACTAAGACTTGAGTTCTGCCCAACTTTAGTGCTCAAAACGGAAAACTTTTTTCTGTTTTTGTGAAGTATTCTTGTCTGAACAGGAATCACAATGACAAAGCGCAGTCTCAGGGGGTGCCTGAGCTATTTCAAAGACCCGACTGTAGTTGTACCACATATCATTGGTTTCCTTGGCTAATCTTGGTGTCTTCTGGAACTATGGAGTGGGCTGGAAACCCCAGAGCTATTCTTCAGGGGAGGTGCCACTCATACTGCTGGCAACAAACTGGCTGGACAAACATTTGTTGTTGGTTAAAGTATTAATGTCTGCATAGGGCTCGTGTTACCACTGAGTCTACCTAATTCATATCTGTCCTGCTTCGCTCTCTCAGCAAATGTCATTGTACTTGTGCTTACTTCCTGCTGATCTGACTCTACTCTAAACATCATTTATCACTTGTGCAGATTTTTCTCTCCTTTACCGATAAGAAACGATGCAGCTCCTGTTTTTGCTTCAATGACACATATGTACAATAAAAAAATGTTGTTTTAATGGCCTTAGAGTGATGAAAGAAATTTTGTTATCCAGTGAGTCTGTGGTTAAATGTTTTAATAGTAATCAGTTGAACAATTCAATTATAGCTGTATTACACCGAAAGGGGTAAAATGCAGTTGTAATTAATATCAGGAAGCAGAATCAAACTGCGATTAAATAATGGAATGAATTCTTATAACCACTGTAGGTATTTTTTTTTAACATTTTATTATAACATTTTATTTTTTCAGTATGAATTAAGCACTACATAATACATAATACACCCAACATATGGGGTATTTTCACAAACATATTAATAATCAATGTTTGGAATGCCATCAATAAAATTATATTTATGAACTTTATAAATGTATACATTTGCTATATTTTGATATGTTAAAGAAATTTCTTTTATTTAATGAACCATGGTGGAAGAACCATGAACTAGGCTTCCCAGAGCAATTGTAGTTACTTGGTTTACTTTCTTTTTTTTTAAGTGATGTTTGGCACAAAAACGTGTAGTTAATTTAATTAATTTAGAGTTTTGTCTGTTCATTGTTTTGCATTGTTCATTGCATTTTTTTTTTTTAAATTGATTGGACTAATAACATTTCATTGTTGTATGAATGCTGGAATGTTTAGCAAATTGCAATTCAAAATTATTTGTGTTTGTGGGTGTGGCCAATTCAGTTCAAATTGCAATTGATAAAATAAAGAGACAACAAATTTTTCAAATCAGTTTTTCATCTCTGCTCATTTTCAACGTATTATAGTGCCTTTAAACCAAACAATGGTATCTCTAATGAATAAATAATCCACACAATTAGAAACTATAAATGCACATTTATAAATCCACAACTTTTCTGAAAAAATACTTAAAATACAGTTTCTGTTGCTACATTGAAAGTGACAAAGACATAACTATACCCATACAACATCTCCTAAATAAATTAATACCGTCAAATACATAGTAGTGTTACATGCACAATACCTACACTGGATTTACAGTAAAATATTAATCCAGAAGTGTACACAGTAGTGTGTACACACGACAGTTTTGTATAAAGGAAACCCCGTTTTATATCACTCTCCTAAAGCAAAGTTTGGCCATGTTTGAACAGTTGTTAGGGAAAGATCCTGCCACAAGGTTCCACGAATGGGTTTGACTGAAGACCAGGTGCTGCTCCAGTCCCGATCCAGTTCGGGTTTGTCAGCGCGCCTCTGCAGAGACACAAGCAGCTGGCTCGGCTCGCTCGCTTTCTTTCAGCTACGGGGTCGAGATTCACTTTGCGCATTACGAAGCGGCTGGATTTCCTTAAGTTCAAAAACACATTTCAAGCTGAGTGTGAGGCAAGTCCCGTACCGTCGACGGTTTTTCGGGGTTCAGTAAAAGTGGTCGGGCAGGCATGTTGATGAGACGACGCATGGGTTAGACGTAGACGTGAACCTAACGCGTATTGTACACAAACCGCGCGTTGGATGGACCGGGACACCACCGGCTGCTGAAAACGGCAAAGTGAAACGAGCACAAGTTGCTTTATTGCTTAGCACACATGTATTCGTAGGCCTAATGGAGTAATCTTTACTGCACAGATCGGCTGGAAACGCGTGTACCTGAACAAACGCATTGGATCTGGACGCGCTGAAAAGTCTTTGTGCGCTGGTTTTAGGAGTGACTTGTAAACCTCTTATTTTACACTGCGTCAAAACGCTATCGGCTGAAACTATTCCTCATCTGTAAGTATTGTACATTTCGGTCTCGCTCATGTGTCTGATTTACCCCATATTTATTATTGTAGTGTAACTACCCATAGCAAACTAACAGAACAAACGTAAAATCGATGTCTCCAGCAGCATCGAATTAACGTTGATCTGCGACGTGGATCCAACATCTCATCGAAGTCACACATACCTTGCTTACCGGTTGTGTAAAACGACGTCATACAATCAATACAATTATTTTTAAATCCCTAAATATAGAAATAAACCAACCTGTATATGTAATAATTTAGTAAACGTCACATTTGTGTTTATTTCAAATATTTACTTAACACATAATTACACATGTACATTTCTATGTATTGTTTTGACTAAACACTAAAATATTTAAAAAAGACTTCCCACTAAACAATGCAATTATAGGTTACTATTAGTTTCAAACTTAGAACTTTAAAGAGACGTTTTAGCCAAAACATAAAGTTGTCATAATATACATACTGTCACTTTGAACCACAAGAGGTACACTGCTGTTCAAAAGTTAAGGATCACGTTTCTTATGATCTTAAAAATCTTTTATTCTTTTAAGCTGTGTTGCAATGTCTGAAATTACTTTTGTAGACAAAAATATAGTTGTGCCAACATATTTTCTTTTATTAGAAAACTAAGTTTTTATTTAAAAAAATATTTTTTGAAATTGATTACTTGTGCCAAATAATGAACAAAAAACAGCCAAGAAGAGTCCAGCATAGATGGAAACTCCTTTAATATTCTCTAAAAGTCTATAATATAAAAGTCTCCCAGGTTGAGACATCAAGGAGCTGCGTGATAAAATGCTATGTGTATGATTTTGTGAATTCTAGAAAAAGGGTTACTTTTGAAGATGCTAAAATATAGCATCAAGTTCATTTGTTTTGGATGGTTTTAGTTACAACAGTTTTCACAGTTACAATTGTGTTATTTTATGCCTTTGATAGGTTTACTATTCTAAAATGTGGCAAAATATAAATAAAGAATGAGTAAGTGATCCCAAACTTTTGACCAGTAGTGTATTCAAGATTGAAACATGAAATGTTAAATGGCAGAATTTTTTAAAGGTACCTCATGCAGCCACTCTGTAAATACATTATTTCCTTTGAAAAAAACAAAACTAAACAATATAGTAATTGGATAAATTTTCTTTTGCATTTAATGTATTTTTAAGTAATGCAAGCTCTTTTCTCTTGCAATAATGATTTACTCTCAAGCTATATCTGGATGCATTTTATTCAACTAGTTAACAGCTATCCATGCAAACATTGAGTCTTGTCTGGTTGGTGTGACTGGAGGTGCTATCTGTCTGATAGGGCAACATCTGTAACTTGTTTATGTCTTCAACTGGGTCTCGCAGAAATAACAGAGGACCTGAAATACAGATTTAATTAATACCCATTACAAAGTATCCTATTCAGTCACAAACTGCCACAAGAGTATTCACATGTATTCACATTCATAACTGTAACAACTCACAATTAATCGCAAAGTAATTTTAAGTAACAACATGTATGCTTAATTAATTCATCTCTTTCTGGTTAGACACAATAGCTTTTGATGGTGTAAATTTTCTAATCTTACACATGGGTAGATAATTAACATTCAGTGGTGGGGCTCTGTTGTGGAGTTTCTCCTTAAAAGACAAGACATTAGATTAGATTCAGCTTTAAAGGGCCAATAAAATGCTGTTACCATCTAGTGTATATTGCAAATAGCAATTTACTATATACTTGGAAGATTCTTAAGAACTTCTTAATATAATAATTTAAACAAGTAAACACACACATACTATAATGGTCGGAGATCTTTAAGTGCAAGTGGCATTATGAGGTGGGAATGTTCAAAGGAATGTGAAAAAATATCAGGAAACATAAAGCATGGTAAAAAGTGTTGATTAAATGGTGGAAACAGCATTATTGTTGTAATTGTCCGCTTGTTAAGTTATGACGTAAAGAAAACCATTTCCAGGCGTAAGCTTTTACTCAATTGAAGTAAGACCACTATCTCAACAGCAGTTTATGAGCACTATTTATTCATATCACATATTTAAGATTAGCTTTTCTAAACTCACAGTGTACATTAGAGTTTCAGTATAGAGATGAAGGTTAGGATTAGGGTTGTCCAGATAGATGATGATATCGGAGATTGACGATAGTGACGTTAGTAGTATGATAGTGATGTTGCAGAGAGCTGATGCCTTTGACGGTTTGGTTTGGTTGCCCATTAATGTTTAAAATTAGCATTAGGCTATAGTTATTATTAAAGTAATATAGTTAATTTGCCTCACCACAGTTTCATTGTCAACACCAAATACAGCCTAATTAAGGCAGTCACACAACAGTGAAAAAGTGCCACATCGCATCTAGGACAATTCACAGATATGACTTACAGGATGTGGACGTTTTATGCATGGAAGCTTAAGTTCAACATTCACTCCTGATGCAAAATTGCTTTAACCTTTGTTTTATTTTTATTGAATAATAAGTTACTTTTGAATGCTAATTAGTGATTAAGATCAGTGTCACAGTGGTAAATCTGATATTGTTTGGTTGTATCTGTTGTTTAGACAACTATCTGTTTACAGTAATAACTTATTAATATTTATTTTGCTAATGTGAGTTTGCTAGCCCAACTGTAAATGTTGAACAGGCAGGTTATTTGACATGCTTGTATCTATCTAAAACACATTTTATTATTTTATTAACGGGTCTGTGTGTGAAACTAAAAATGATAAAAATGAGGATTACTGTTTAAATGTTTCATGATTGTAATTTCATTAAATTATGGTGTAATATGTTTACATAAAAAAAAAACACTTTAAAAGTACATCTCACATCAGAATTGAATTGCAAAATGCATCTGGTTGCCAAACAGGTGACGTGATTTTTTTTTTTACCACCTCTTTTTTTTTGCTATTTCTGCACTGAATTTTTGAAAAAAATCTACAAAATCCTGCTAAATCATTTTTATTTTGTTAAAATGAACGGAGTATTCTACTTTATTCTACTAAGAATGTTCTATTTAATTAACATTAAATTGAAATAGAGTTTTCATTGGTTCAGTAGGCACATTAAAGACAAGTTTAAAGAAAATCTGTAACTGAGCTTATAGTCTCTGTTATTATTTCATACCATTCTATTATGTGTTTCTCTTACAAAGTGCCTGAAAAGTTCTTGAGAGGCTAATTAATACTGGTATTAATTACCAAATTAGTAAAGTTAAATTAAACCAACAGACAATGTGCACGTCAAGACCATATAATTATATTTTGTATATAAATTTAGATGATTTATAATATTGCTGTTTATATTGATATAGCACATTGAAAGACCTATGGAACATATTTTTACTTTTCATCTTTTTTACAGTGCGATATAAAACTCACAATTCTCAAAACTCATAAGGCTCAAACTATCATTTTGTAGCGAACGGATCTGAAATTATCCAGTGTTGCCTGTTGCCTCAGGTAATCGACAGAGACATTTATTTTATTTGCAGTAAGTTTTATTTTAGATGTGTCAAATATCTGATAGGCTATCAATTGATAGTGCTCGCTTTCATTTAAATACAGTCACAGCAAACAGCACAGCCGTCTCTTCACAAATGCGTGGGGTGCGTATACTTATCAGTGACAGGTGGTACATTTTGCAAAAATCATCAGAGTTTTCGGCGGATGTTTGCGAGCACAGATTCCGTGCAGGCCTGGTCATTACCCATAATAATAACAGCATGTAAGTAAATAAGTAGATGAATTAGTAAATAATTGAGCAAATACGTAAACTATTGTCCTGCCCCCAGGGTTGACAATAGATTAGATTAGATGATCAACTTTATTGTCATTATTCAGAGTACAAGTGCAGAGCTAATGAAATCAATAGGATTGCATGTATCAATAGGAGTATCTGATTAGTATTTGATCAGCCAACACTAGTGGAGATCATGTTTTTTTTGGTAGTTTTAGAGCACTCTGTGAATGTATATTAGTGTTATTTGTTGTGTATATATATATATATATATATATATATATATATATTACATGCATATATATATATATATATATATATATATATATATATATATATATATATATTTATATTATATGCATATATAATATATGCATATAATATATATGAATATATGCATATAATATATATGAATATAAGTATATAATATCAGGTCAGAATGAGGATGTAGTACAGTGCCTGAGTTCAAAGTTCAGTAGGCCAACAGTTAAGGGTAATAAACTGATCCTATAGGAGAGTCTGTGACTCTGTGAACAGTCTGTGAATGTAGAGAGGTGTCTTTGATAACAGTGTTTGTGATGGATGTCCTTGACGGAGGGTAGCTGAACACCAGAAACGGATTGAGCAGTTTTCACCACCTGCTGGAGGGCCTTTGGTCTAAGACAGTGCAGTAACCACACCACACTGTAATGCAGTTTGTTAGGATACTTTTAATCATGCAGCTGTAAAAGTTCACTAGAATCTGGGTGGACAGGTGACACATCAGTATAAAAGTGGGTAATTTAAAGTCTTCTAACAGAATCTACAATTATACAGAATTAACCACTTATCCTATTTAATTTAATCTTATGTCAAACATTGGGTGGAGAATAACTCATTGTTGTAAGCACAATAGTAAGCACATTCATTTAAAACAGTAATTAAAACTAACCAGTACTATCTGTACATTAAATAGTTTTAAAGAACATATTCCAGTCATTTAGAGCTGAGCATTCTGATAGACGCTTGTATTAAAGCATTAAACAATATAAACTTTCTTTAGGTTTGTTGGTTCTTTACCTCCATCTTGTTTAAGGAATACCTTGCCTTGGATTATCCCTTATGTTAATTCAGTTTTATTTATATAGTTTTTTTTACAGTGTTGCATTGTTTCAAAGCTGCTTTACATACAATATTATGAAACATGTACAACACAGAATACAAAATTCATGGTATTATTGCAAATTTTATTGTTCATTATGAATTTATATTAGTAAAACTAATTTGGGACACTAAAATTGTAATTGGTTTATGAATATAAAGTTGACTGAACTAATGATAACTACAACACATTTGGACCATTTGAATAAATGGATGTTCATCAGAAATACTTTTTTTAATTGTGTGTGAAGGCTCATACCTCTCTCTGTGGTTTATGAGAGGATAATGTAACCAGACTGCCTGCTAAAACAGTATATTCTTCTGAGACTATGTGACATTTAGACAATTAACATGATAGATGATAGGTATCATATTAAACAAGATATGCTGTTCCAGCTTACATGGAGATGGTGATTAGAACGATTATAACATTTTACAGAACAGGAATATAAGGGATTTGCAATAAAACCATAAACATCTGAACATTGCATAATGAAAGAGAATGGGAGACAAAAAAAATTATGAAATGGTAGAGGCCTTAGGACTGTAGTTAGATATTAACATTTTACAAACCATAAGCCAAGGTAAATGACAGCAGTCTCCCAATAAGCAAGCCAACAGGGTGACAGTGGCATGGAACTTAAACTCCAGTGATGTATAGATGGAGTAAAAACATTGAGAGAAGCAAGGCTCGACTGGAAGGTCCAGTTCTCATTTGGTACGTTAAAGCTGCAATCCGTAACTTTTTTTGGGTAAAAATCTGAGACCTTATAATAATGATTTATAATTTTATATTGATTTAAAATCTGTCAGGTCTGATTTTGTGACATATTAGGCACTGAGGAATGTTACAAACAGTGATGGTGACGGAATCATAATGTTACTAATTGTAGCTATTACATCACGGTGCTGTGACTAGGCAGGGAACAAAGATTGTAGTATCTAATTGAGCTGGAGGTAGGTAAATGGGATGTTTAATAAAGAATCCCATCATATTCCCACTGTTTTTTGGGCAGTCCAGGTTATGGCTGTAATCTTTCTAAATGGGTATTAAAAATGGGCGTCTGGCTGAACCAGAAATGGGAAGTGTCAGGTCGGACTGGAGCTGTGTCAGACTCAGGGGTCGTCCCATCCCATCTCCCTGCCAGAATATAACATAGATGTATGTGCAAAAGTGTTGTGTATGAGTAGTGCAAATAGTATGAATGTTAAACAATGTACAGAATGTGCAAAATATGTGTAGTGCAAGTAAGAAGAGCCTGACCAATAAACAGTGTACATGTGCAAAAAAATAAGAGTAGCAGTAGTAATAGTGACAGACTGTGTGAATATGAATAGTGCAAATGAGTTCATAAGTAGTTAGACTGGTGGTGTGGAGTCCCGCAGGGTCACAGTCTCGGGGAAGAAGCTCTTCCTGAGCCTACTGGTCCGAGAGCGTAGACTCCTGTAGCGCCTGCCAGATGGGAGGAGGGTGAAAAGTCCATGGTTAGGGTGAGAGGCATTCTTGATGATGTTCCTATCCCTAACCAGGAAGCGCTTGAGATAAATATATTGTAGCATATGTTGTAGTTTTGATACATTTTTGAGATGAAAAAGTGCAATTTTACAAATATTGGAAATGGACAAATTTCTATCAAATAGGACACCCAGAGTTTTAGCAGAAGAAGCAGGCTTTATAGACCATTCGTCAAGAGTAAAGCAGTATTCTAGGTTGTTACATGTGGAAGATTTTGTTCCAATAATTAAAACCTCATCTCTTTTTGGGTCTTGAAGAAATATTGTCAGCATAGCAGTGAAAACTAACTCCATGTCTCTTAATACTTACTTTCAGAGGTAGCATATACAGAGTGAAAAGCAGAGGGCCAAGCACTGAGCCCTGTGGCACTCTATACTGAACTTCCATATTGAACATGATGACACCTTTTCACTCACAGCAACAAACTGGAATTGGTCAGGTGAATATGATTTAAACCATGACAGTGTAGCTCCATTTATGCCAACATAATTTTCAAGCCTATTCAAGATAATGCTGTGGTTAACAGTGTCAAAGGCTGTGCTAAGGTCGAGTAGCACTAGAAGAGAGATGCAACCACGATCAGCCATCAGGTGCAAATCATTTGTCACTGATGAGAACAGTCACTGTATTATGATATGGTCTACATCCTGACTGAAAATCCTCACAGATTCCGTTTCTTTCCAGGACAGAACATATCTGTGAGGATATATATAATTTCAAATATTTTTGAAATTAAAAGTACATTTGAGATGGGTCTGTAATTCACTAATTCCCTGGTATTAAGTTGTGTTTTTGTAAGAGGTCTGATAACAGGAAGAATGTAAGGGACATATCCCAACACCAATGATGAGTTTATACTATGCAGAGGATCTGTAATTTCAGGAAGCATTTCTAGCAACCTGGTAGATAAAGGATTTAGCATACATGTATACTTGGCATACATTTAGCATACATTTAGCTTACTCATAGTAGAGGATGACTGGGGTTGTTCCTTGGGCAAATTATGATGCATTTTTATCTGATGTGATTGTGTTTCAGGCATTTGCATGTTGTTAATTTAGCCACTGTATCAAATAAATATCCAGGCTTGTGTTTCTTCTAAAATATTTGAAAAGTAGGCAGATCTGGAGTATTTCAATACCTTTCTGTAATTTAAAACACTCTCCTTCCATGCTGTATGGAATACAGGTAGTTCTACAGGTACAGGTATATATACAGTTCAGGTAGATTGTTGATAAAACAATCTTTAATGGCAGAAGTTATTGTTCTACCTTATTTGTAGCAAGGAGCTGATTTTGCAACCACAGGTGCTTTAAACAGGACACCAGATAATGAAATGAATAATCTGAAATGTCTTTGCTCTGCTGCAGAATATTAATGTCAACAACATTTTTACCCTAAGACAGTATTAAATCTAAAGTATGATTACGTCAATGAGTGGATTCTGACACATGAAACCCCAATAGAGTTTAAAATTTCTTTGAAAGCCAACCCCAATGCATCTTTTTCATTATCCACATGGGTGTTGAAATCGCCTACAGTTAAGACTTGATCTGTGGCCAATACTACTACTATTAAAGGTCAGCAAATTCTTTGATAAAGTCTGTGTGGTACCCAGATGGCCTGTAGACAGTGGCCAGAAGAAATGGCAAACTCTGCTTATCATCTAAGTTATGATCTGTAATCATAACAAAAAGTGCTTTTGTAGAGAGAGATCTTCATCAAATTTTTGGCTGCATTATTATCTTTTTTATTAGTTTAACATTGATTAATTTGCCATTACATTTAATGGCATTCAGTTTACAGGTTTTTGTATTTAGCAGTCTGGGGGACAGGCACAATCTCTATATTATGATATTTAGGTGATTCTATGTGTTTTAAATTGTGTCATTTGTGACGTGTGACAACTAGTAGAGAGTTGGTTAAGTCAGTCTATCTGCTTTCTGACGTGGACCTCATTTAGTCAAGTATTAGTAGTATTAATAACAAGACTATGTGCCAGATTTCTAGATAAAAGAGCAGCCCTACTCACAGGGCACATCATACTAGCAAGTTCACACACCTCTTTAATATTATCTTTAGTGATCTCTGACTGAGATGAACACCATTTGTGTTGATGTGTATATTAATCCCAATAGATTTGTTTAGATCTATTAATCTAAAATTTGTTTAGATTTAGCCAGCATGTTTAAATTTGATTTGATGTTGGGTGCTCCGGCTACTGGTAAACATTTGACTATGATGGCTGGTGCCTCTGTTTTCACATTCCATACAACAGAATCTCTGATAACTAGGGCACTTTCAGCAGGTGTCTCGGTGGGTGCATCACTGAGTGAGGAGAACTTGCTTGAAACTATAATCGGAACAGGAGAGCGGTACTTTGTCATGCAACTATACCATCTCACAGTCACAAAATTTCCCTGCTGCAGGGATTGCAACCAGAACCAAACAATATATGGACCTAGTTCCATATGTGTCTCTAATTCTGAAATCTTTTCCATCAGCCTCACTATTTTCCTGCATTTATTACAATTAAAACTCTCAACGCTGAGAGGGCTACACTAAACGTGGCAAACAGTGCATGTAACAATAACAGGAGAAGATGCCATGACTTACTGTGTTTGTTGATTTTTCTCAGACTTACCACAGTTGTTTGAACTCAAAATAGATGAAGCACAGGAGAGAAAAGATGGTAAACACAGAAGACAAGCTAACCAGCAGGCGTGATGCTAATGGAACTGTGTTATCTATGGATAACATTCAAAATTAGTGGTATCTAATTACAGCAACAAATTACATTTAACAAGTTAGACAGCAAAGAGTAATGAGAAAAGAGATTCAGAACAAGGCTAAGCAGAGGCACAAACACAAACCGTTTTTGAAGTTACATATAAAATTTGAATAGTATCTAGAGGTGTGAAAGCATGCAGAGTCCTTCAGGTCTAGAGTTTAGCTCCTATGTGCAGTTTTCCATCTTGGTCTGAAGTTAGTCATTGTCCAAGACATTGATAACAGTTAATCCAAATAAATCTGTTTTCTACAAAAAAAAGGAGCAGGAATGTGCCAGCTATGGTTACACCTTATGCTTTTCTCTGCTGGATTTCCTATTATAGGGGAATTATAGAGGCCAGTGTAATTGGTTGATAAACATTTAGAGGTAAAAACACTATGAGAGGCAGTTTCTCAAACTGGCTATAATAGATTGTCTTTTGTAGCTTTATTTATTACACTAAATCAGAGGATTTAAAGTAGTGAATACAAGCTTTTTAATGCTTGAATGCACATTATAACAATACCACCAAAGCATGTCCAGTTTGCATAACAGAACTGTAGCAAATAAATTAAACAGCAAGGTTAATTTATAAAAGTAGTATTGTATAAAACAGTAATCAGAGTGCATTTAATCAATACTTTTGGTTTTGTTTGTCTGTCTGAAAGTCTTTCAGTACCTGCTAAAATGACATCATTTTACTGCACATGCATTATTTAACATGCTATGAGCTACTCCTGTTACACCGTGTGTATGTGATGGGAGAGACAAACATGCGTGGATTAGGCTACTGGGAAATCAAAGTTTAATTCGAATTAGAGGGCGTTCTTGAGATCACATGCAATGAGATGGAGTGGAATAGAACTGAATATTTTACTGATGTCCAGAGACTGACGTGCACCTAAATCAACAGTTTAAAAGAAGGACAGGTTGTCTGAGTGGGTTTGTTTTTTTATTCATATTCATTATTCATATTGTGTTAGGAATGCAGCATGTCAGGGATGCAGCATCTCATTCCCTTTTCAGGAAACAGGTAACAGTCCTAACCTGAGACATTCCCTTTTGAGGAAACTCAACGTTGTCACATAATGACACTTTGGAGAACAAAATAACCACTACGCCATACTGATAAATGCCTTTCCTGCTGTGAAAGTGCATAAGCACTTGGGACCCCAGAATAACTGGGAAATCCAGACTATAAAGCTTCGTAAAGGTATGCTGGGAAGACCGCCCTACTGCCTCACAAACATTCTGTATAGAAGCATCAAAAGCAAGGCCTTAGAGGAAGCCATGTGGAGAGACGAAGACAGGACACATACCTCGTAAGCCACAGGGATTGCTTCCACATTCCATATGCTTATAGATTGGTAGCCAGGCAACCCTTCTTAGGGGGCCAAAGCATACCAGTAGCTGATCGGATTTTCTTCATTGAGAGGTCTTCTGTATATAGACCTGAAGTGCCCTAACAAGGCAAAGTAAATGTGGCTTCTTCCGTTCTGCCGACACATTAGGAGCTGGTGAAAGGCCTAAAGCACACATTGGTAGGTCCTTTGGGCACATACCCTGGCCTTGGGTGAAGAATAATTTGTACCTTGGTCAGTGCAAACTCCAAGCAGGGGGAGCCAACTGACAGGGCCTGCAAAGCAAAAGGAGGCAACTGACAGGGCCTGTAAATCTGCTACTCCCTTAAGTGAGGTTATCACTAGCTTTCTGCTAGTGCTATATTTAATGTCATATATGTGAGAAAAACTGGTTGTAGAGACTTGAATTGTGCCAGGGAGGGCCCATTCAGTACCATGCTTAGGTCTCAGGGTGGGACCCTGACCTAGGCTACAGGCCTCAACCTCAGAGTTCCACTGAGGAAAAAAGACACAAAATGGTGACACAAAATGGTGACACAAAATGGTGACACAAAACAGCAACGTAAGGTCTGAGAACCATACTTGGGCCAGCCAGAATGGGGCTAACAGAAGACTCTTGTTTCTCATGACAGAGAAACAAACTCTGTCATGGTTCGCCCATTTCTCAGGGGACCCGCTGATCAAGAGTGGGAAGTAGATCCGCTGTTATAGTTTTCTAAAATTTACAACCAGCTCCTTGGTTTTACTGACATTCAGGGAGAGACAGTCCTTTCACCATGATGTCAGATTCTCTACTTTATCAACGTATTCGGCATTGTTGTTGATAATGAGCCCCAGGACCCTGTATAATCAGAAAATTTGACAATAGAAGTGAAGATTTGAGAGGACACAGTCATATGTGTAGACAGAGTAGAGCAAGAGATTCAGAACGCAACCCTATGGAGCTTCTACAGTGCTGGAGGTGAACTAGCCTACTTTCACTACCTGGGGTCTGCCAGTGAGATTAATGCACACAGTCGCAGAGAGAAGTATTCAGTCCAAGATCCTTTTGTTTGGAGGTCAGCTTGCATGGGACTATTGTACTGAAAGCTGAGCTTCATGGCCGCAGCCTTGGCTGGCAGTCCTAACGACTTGGGTTTAAAGAAAACCAACATACTCTGAAATGTAGTGGGTGAGGGGGTTAATGTATTGATTTCCTGAGGGCTCCACTGAGGAGTAGATAACTAGCTAACTAACTTTAGATAACTAACTTTTTAGCAAGAATGATGCTCCACAACTCCATCTTCTCCTTCTTCTTCAAGGCTTTGAATAAGAGTGCTGCTTCGACCCACAAGCTTACAGAGGGGAAGCTCAAGTGGTAGCACTCTTCTTCTATTGCTGACTGTAGGAGGGGGCAGATTAACATGGTTGGGGCTGCAGCAGCCCCCTGAAACCTATGACAGTGGGATATGAACCTCTGAAAGACAGATGATTGCTTCTTCACCTCCTGAAATGTCTTGATAGTACAGACTGTGTCACTGAAGAGACCAGATTGAGAGAGCAGGGTGCTAATGCCAACTTAATGCCAGAGCGGTTCAACCACAAGAGTCTCTCATTGTCCACTATTGCCTCCATACAACAGCTGATAGAGCGGGCCATTTTCTTGGTGGCACAGAGAGCTAGTTCAGTTGCCCGATGCAGCTCCTTAATGGTGTCTGGGCCAACACCTTCACCCTTATCCACCCTTACCCTAGTCCTTCAGCAGCTTGGCCAGGTAGGTCTGTAGGAAGGCTGCTGTCATGTATGCCTTGCTCACCAAGGAAGATGTAGTGAGGCACAACTTGGTGGGCAATGTAGGGGCCTAAAAGGTTGATGCAGCAGCTGGAGAAAGATCACAGTTAGTGTATCCTCGACTTTGGGCATCATTTCATAGCCATTTTCCTTCAGCCCCACGACAGAAGCATAATTGTGGACCATGAGGCTAGATACTGGCTTTGCAGAGAATGGCTTATTCCAGGACCTCAACAACTCAGTGTGGAGGTCTGGAAAAAATGGAAAGCCACAATGTGGAGGCTGTGCCCTAGGCTGGAGGCTGTGCCCTAGGCTGGAGGGAGTGCCCATGTTGGAGTGCCACTGTTTACTAACTATCCAGCGAAAACCTTTGTATGTCGAAAACAATGATGGCTCAAGAACTTTCTGCAAAAGGCAGAAAGATGTTGTTTGTATACACAGGAGTCGTGAAAAATTACATGGAGATGTTTGGAATGAGGAATGATGCATCAAAAAAATTTAATAACTATGTTTTAAGAGCAATTGGATACTGTTGTTTTCAAGCTAAACTGTGTGCTTCACACATTTACATTTACATTTATTCATTTAGCACATGAGGAATACACATGAGAAATACTGATAATGAAATCGGTTACTCCAAGTTCAGTACATGATTAATTATAATCATTAGTATTACAATTTCATAAATGTGTGATTCTGGATGTTTCATGGGTTGTGTGAATTCCTGACTTATGTCAAAGTTTGCCATGAAAAGGTGTTGGGTGATGAACATTTTCCTGATTCTGGCTCTGTTGGATTGAGTAACTTAGCAGAGATGCACACACACCCATAACACAACAAATAAGGCCATGAGAAATTTCTCTGCGAATGCAGATATCTTCTGGGCCAGATCTGTAGGGTGTGATGGTAATGCAGCAATTCTCCAGCCTTAATTGCAATCTTCAATCACAGCATGATTGCTTGTCAGACATCACTGTCTGTTTCTCTGAAGAAGGATAAAACGATGGAGAAGAACAAACAAGAGATGAATCAAGAGAAATACATTCCTGCAACAAAGCGATTTTACTCTCCCCTAGAACTATCACGGCACCTAGGCAGCATTTATATGTGACAGAAATTATGATTTTATGGATGGAAGTCATCTATGCATTTGCAGTGAGTTTCTCATCAGTTAATTTATGTGAAAATAAAATGTATTGTAACAAAATGCCAATAGAGACATTGTCTGTGCATGGATGTTTGTATTTAAACATTGAGATTTATTTTTTGTTATTGGTAAAATTGTGCTTCAGTTGTTAAAACATTTTCAAGGGTACCAGTGATCCAGTTGATCAGACACAAACCTATAGCAGGTCTCTTAGGCTGTGTTTACACTGGCACAAAAAAAATCAGATTTTTTTTACTCACATCTGACACAGAATGGAACACAGATTGGATTTGTTGGACATGTGTTCCTTATCCATTCTGAGCCACTTTCAAATGGATTTTCAAGTGGATTTAAATCGGATACATATCCGATATCCAGACATCCGATTTGCATCTAAACAGATCCGATGATTTGCACACAGCATCCCAAAATGTATGTATGACCATGGATGGAAGATAGACGTGCATGTAAGCGCTTGCATAATAAGCCAAAGCTTGTCTTGTTTGGATGGAAATTTTGTTCTCATTCCTTCGGTTCCACCACTCTTGCCTTGTAGGTCTTCTGTTGTCGTGTCACTGATGTGGAAAGCAATAAAAACGTCTTTATGATGACAGTATTAAAAAAAAAAACACTTTTGCTTTTTTTTTCAATTAATTGTTGTTGGGTGTACTTTTGGTGACTTTTGAACAGATGAATTAGCAAAAGTTCATCCACAATTCGAGGGTCAATCATGGCACTCATATTAGTAAATAACTGGAATGTTTTTAGGTGGGAGATTAATGTAAACAGACTAATAATGCTAATAATAAATAAAAAATCCCGCAAATGTTTATGGACCTGTGAGGAAAAGGAACAACAATTCAAATAAATACTTTTTACTTTCAGTCTGTAATTTTATAACCATCTTTCTCCATGCATGTGAAGGGATCTGTAGGTAAAGAAACATGTTCTTGCTTATTTCTGAATGTGGATAAAGCTGCTGATAGTTTTAACATTTTCTACATTTTAAATTGAGATAAAAGAGTCAGTTGCATTTAAAATCACTGAAACGTGCAATGCTGGAGCGATAATTGCTTGCTCATAATACAGCAACACTTTTCATTAAGATAGACTTAAATCAGACTCCATGATCACCAACCTACATCTATGCATATACTTCATGTTTTATACATAGTCTGTCTTTAATATACTGTATATATGATGTACCTCAGAAGATAAATGACTGTTTTAAAAACAAGGATCTCTATCAGGACTTAATCTGTTGATATCTTCAATGTGTTTTCAAATATTTAACAAAGCTATGACGAGCATTGACATGGCCATTGACAAAGTAAGTTTAATTAACTGTTAAGTAGTTGTGGTATATAAGTATATTCCGAAAATAACTATAAATCAACTCATGATTGCAGCACACTGTGTTGGACAACAAGTGTGTATGCTATAATAATGTATAGTATGACATAGACCTATGGCTGATGTACTGAAAGTGAAAGTAACATAGTTGTCAATGTATATTAACCCATGCTTGAAATGTGACCATTTAATATTAATACATCCAGTAAGTAGTGAACACACACCCAGAGCAGTGGGCAGCTATCACGGCAGTGCCCGGGGAGCAGTTGAAGGAAAGGTGCATTTCAACCTTTGGGTTTCAAATCCAACTAACCACATAGGCCACGACTGTCCCATAGAGGGTTTGTAAGGCACTGTTCTTTGTTAAATTGCTTTACAAAACTGTATGTACTGCAAAAAAACACTATAAAAACATTAAATTGAGTGAAGTAGCATACCATGGTATGAACCTAACCATGGCACTAGTATATCTTTACACCCCTAATATTGATAGTAAAGAGATTGCCGTATGTACACAAGGCACAATAGAACCACAAAATTGTGCGAACCAGAGCTGAATGTGCAGAGAACTGCATGCATACAATTTTGGACTTTTTGGATCAGAAAATTAGTTGAATTCAAACTTGCAATGCCTGTTTGAGCACCATAGCTTGATGTTTTGAGACACGTAATATTTCCAAACATCTGACATTATTTTATATAAAAAGTTTATTCTGTGAGAAAGTGTTTGTTCTCCAAACTAACAATATTTTGCTTGGTTACCAATTTTTTATTTTTCTCAACAAAATAAACTTGGCTGTTTTGTTTTCATTTTTCCCTTGCATCCAATAAAATATTTACTTCTTATAAAAGCTTATTATTTTTAACCATGCTCTCTTATGCCCCACATTTTTTGCTCTATATCTGCTGCCCTCCATTTCTTGTATTTTTGTACAAATACAAAGAACAGTAGCTATTACAGGAACACATATTGCTGTGGCATATAGTGCCAGTGAAATAAGAGTGTCTAATTCATATCCTCCATCTTAATTGGGTCCGATTTGTTCTATTTTAAAATGTTTAAAACCAAGGTTCTTTTTTAGATAATCCTTCCAATCCCAGTGAATTACCGAAAGGTTTGTTTTTATTGAGTGGGGCTTGGCAGACTTAACTCACTGTGTTGGTTCATTTCTGTATGGTAACTGCTGATGCTACACATACACAAGAAAGAATTATGTTCCGGGGAAGAAAGGAGGGGAAAAAGCTGGTGTGGTGGATTGGAGGCAGAAAACAAAATGAGAGCGCCTTGACAACCATTGGCTGGTCTAAAGATTAACAAGGATGGTGACAAAAAAACAAAGAATTTTGGGGTAGTATGTGTGGGGTTGGGGGTACCAGTAAAATAAAAAAAATTATAATTAAAAAAAGTTATTACAAAAGTTTTTAACCTTTTTAACTTTAACGTGCATCATTAACTTGCATTTTTGATAGATATCAAAGCCAGAGCTGATGCAGTGACTGCATATTTGGTATGAATTTTATATTTTTTATGAACAGAGCATTGAACACTAATAGAGCAAACTAATTGAAGTATTGCTAAAAAATTGCCATATTGACTGTAATGCTCTGCATTTCACATTAATTGTGTGTTTATTCATTCGTGCAGATGTTTTTTCATACTATGGTTATGGTTTGATATATTTGTTTCTTTTTGATAAACAGTGACATCTGGCAAAACATGTCTCTCGAAACTCTCTTGAATTTTCAGCTGAAATGATTACTAACATATGCCTAAATTATATTGGAATGATTGTGCACATGAATGCTGCTAAAAGGTCATGTTTACCAGTGGGAGACGGGAAGGCCTAGAAAAAGTGTTTATAGAATTTAGGTTATGCTGGAATTACAAACTTAAAAAAAAACATTTTACATTTAAAAGCATTTTAAAGCTTTAATCAAGAATGTGAATTGTGAACTTTACGATTAGTTTGCATATTTTATTTGTGTACCTAGCTATAAATAGCTATAACTTACCACTCATTCACAGTACCGGGTTTATGAGGTAACAGGCTTCGGCAACAAAACATTTGCCGTAATTGTCTGTGGGAAAACAAAAACATTAGTTTCACACCTGATCCTGTGCCAGTCATTATGACGTGATAGTGTTAAAAGATGTTGCCTGACACGTTAAAATTAAATTGTACAGTGCAAGCACATTATTGATGCTATTTTAACGCATTTGCCATTTAACATCATAATAAGTACATTGATATAATAGCATACTGCACATGTTAATATAGGCCAGGCATAAAATGCAACACATTTAAACAATATTTAACAGGGTGTCCTTGCTCCATCTCTCCATCATTCAAAAAGTCCTGGACCTAAAAAAGTCATTTTTTCAACGCTATTGTGATTGCTTTCTCCTGGCCTCTGAATTCCATGGCAAGTGCTGAGGTGTAGTGAATGCCACCATGTAATTGTGTGAAGAAACGGAATGAAGATGGTTGTTTGGGCCTGCGGGGTGTTTAACTGTTGATTTGTGGGTATTCTCTTTTCATTCACCAGATAGGACTGATAGGTCATATTACAGCCTATTCTGTTTGTAGTAAATGTGCGGTTGTCAAGCAAACTACATTTTCTGTTGTATATACATGTAGAGAGTGAATTATGAGGGAACATCTAATGCATGTGGGGGAATGGATTGCTGCAGGCACCGTACCGTTCAATCCGAGAGCTGAAGTGAAAATTCTTTAGTTCCTTTAGTTTTCTTTATAAAAGGCAAAGGATTCAGGGCTCCGACCCCTAAGAAGAATTACAGTATTGCAGACAAAGGAACATAATTTTTTGGTTAATGAATGTGATGTTTGAGTCATTTCCTTTAGGCTTTCCTGAGTTTAACACAGATTATCCACCTTAATGTATTAACACACCTTATTATGACTTCTTTGATCTACTTAGATCTGTTAGCCCAAACAAATCACTCTGGATATGCCATAGATTTTCACATCCCTAGATGTTAGGGAACCCAATGTTAAAAACAACAACGAAACGGGGAGGAGAATAAAAATTATGCATTTGGCTTAGCTAGTACTGAAATTGGCTTGTGGTCTTCCTGCCATAATCAGTGTGACGTAAAATGTTTCTTGCACGAAACTCAGGTGAGATCATTGGTTTGCTTATTGACACTTTTTTCAGCGTCACCATTCCTGCATCTTTGTCTATATTTCAGTACTTTTCAATTCCTTGGCTTGCTGCTGATCCCTTCACCTGACACGGGCATCCAATGCTTGTCTCCCTTGAACCATAGCTTGTGACAAGTTCCTCTGAGCTGAGGAAATGACATTAAATTCTTGAGGGGGAGACTTGGCCTGCCATTGTCTTGTCAGAGATTGTCATGACAAAGTGCAATGCCTCAGAGGAGATCTCCTGTACATCCACTCTACACCTCTCCATGTGCATTTGTCTGCTAGATAATTACCCCTACTTGTAACAGAAAGTGTTTTCTAGTTTTATTAAACAGTCATAAAATAACCTGTCTGTTCTGAACTGTTCTGTCAGTAATTCGTTTTTGAGCATCTGCCTTCCTTAATGTGATACTATCTTTTGGCAGTTCAGTAAGTTTTGTAGACTTTACTCTTTTTTGTTTGATAGTGTAAGCAGTCTTCAAAATGCCAAAAAAGTGAAACTTGTTTCTATTATTATCTCTCTCCTCCTAGACGTGAAGTTATCACATTGACCTTTTAACCGTTGTATTTGTTTAGCAGATTTTACAATCTGTGTGCTAGTGGTCTCAAAAATGCAAAAAATAAAGGCTGCACTACATCTTCATTTAGTTTTTTTTTGCATTTAGCATTTGAGCTTACACTTGGATGCAGCTTTACATTTAATTTGTGTCTGCCTTACTTGTTATGCATGTATGTATGCATTCTTTATTTTCCCCCATTTTTGCCCTGACAATTGAAAATAAATTAACATTCCAGCTCTTTTATGTTTTCCTTCTTTAAGACTGTCAAGAATACTTGAGGCGAACCCTGAGAGGTCAAGCGACACTCACTAACTGTCAATCTTCCTGTGTGACCCACCCACCCTTTTCTTCTTTTCTTTTCTTCCCAATTCATTCCCCCTCTGTCTTAGAAATTCTTTATGGGCTATTCTTCAAGTGGTCGCCTCCCCAGCCAAGCTGGGAGTGCTGTCATGAATCTCACGTTCACAAACAAACCCATATTTAACATTAAGATTTCCTGGTTGCCGGAAACATTTAAAATAACATTTTTAAAATAAATGTTTTAAAATAAATGTTATTTTTGTTTAAAATAACAAAAAAAACATTTTTATTTTGATTGTAATTTAATTGCCACTCTGATAACATGGGAAATTTGCAGTGCACACTCATTTTTACTCTTTGTCATAATGATGACATCTGTCGTCTTGGCTAAATAACTGGAGGATATTTGTCATGAGATATAAAGGTTATTGGTCCTCTTATATTGACAAACAATAAGAAAATGTGGGAAATAAATGGTTACTATTTGTGATGGATCATACTTCTTAAGCACCCCCCTCCCAGGGTGCTCAATTTTCCAGCCAGTTATATCCACAATTGCTGATTACTAAAGTACAGATCAATGCCACACTCAGCTGCACTCAAGACACCCTGTTTCTCTTTCTACAGGATAAACTGCTTAACTTTTTTATGATCAAGCTTTGATTAGCTTAATTAAGTGTATTAGGTTGAAGAGAAATCTATTCAGCTAAACTGTATGGGTGCATGGAAGTTCACAGCATTTTGATTTATGTGGTAAATGCAGCTTTGCTAATTATTACAGTATTATTAAGTATTAGTATGTTTGACTTCAAAGATGATTCCTTCTGCCTGCCAGTTTTAATATTTCTCAACACTCATTTTGGGTGATGGAGGAGGAGGGGCAGTATTTTCTTCTTGAAAATGAAAGTATTATTTAGTTTGTGGGTGGATTTTTCTGTGTATGTACACGTTGTGTGTGTGGCTGTGGGTATGAATGTGTGGGCTAAATGAGTTTGACATCATCTGTCTTCAGCATTTGACATTGTTATAATGAGCTTGGGCTTCCCCTAATCGATACTGGTCTGTGTAAAATGCATTTAACTGCAAATGACAGCAGATTTCATTCTGTTCATCCATTGTTAGAAGTAGGAGCATACAGAGAAACTTTGTGATTGATGCTACAACCATGATGCTACAACCATGATGCTACAGAGAAACCAAAACACCAAATTAGTACAGGTTAAATTAAACAGTCAATGTGCATGTGAAGACCACAAATATATAATTTGTATATATATTATTTAGAATACTATTGTATATTGATTTATTATGGCAGGGATTTTGAAAGTGCGGATGCACACATAGGGGTAAAATAGTCTCTGTGCAACAGGGAAACAGTTAAAGGCCACGTTTGTTCAGTCAACAGCAAAATACAGTTGCATTCTGAATTTTAGTAAATCCTGCATTTTAGTCCTTAATATCGGGGGTTAGGTCGAGACTCCACCACCTTAATTTAATGACAATGTATGTTTGTGTAAACGAAAATGCAAACAATTTGGATTTGCATTTGAAGTGTGTCACAACTTTTACACCCACAAATAGAAAATGCAATTGCAAATTCAATTTAAATTTGCAATTGGCCTTTTTAAAATTGTCAGCAAAAACGCGAAAATCTCAAAAAAATTGAAAACTGTATTACAACAAATTGAAAGATCTGTACACTGTATTTTTATGTTCTTGTGATGAATTTAGCCTGTAAATCAACACGGTGTAAAACTTGTGTTTCTGTTTTTGTGAAGAACGGATCTGAAATGATTCTGTAATGCTGTATGTTGCTTCAGGTAATTGACAGAGATGTTTCCTTAACTCATCAAATATCCAGCAGGCTATCAATTGTTAGTGCTCGCTTTCATTAAAATACAGTCACAGCAAAATCCTTACAAATGAACAGGGTGTGTATACTTGTCGGGTGCTATATTCTGTTTCTTTGTGTATTTATAAAATAGAGATGACTTAGTTACGTTTTGTGACTTCCTTTTGCCTGGCAAATAGGCGTAAACAATTCCTTGCACTATAGTAGGAACATGAGGCATATGTAAAGACAAGAACACTGTCCTGTACTTTCTCATACTCAACTGAGAGTTCTGAAAGTGAAATTCATGTAGATTGATTTGAGGCTGTTGCTTTATTGTGTGTATTTGAAGTAAAACAAGACACATGTACTGCAACTGTAAAAGCATTAAGAGTACTCAGAGTTTTACTTCAGTAATTACACACAACTCATGTATTACAAAAAAGTTTAGCTCTAATGAACTTAGTGATAAACTGTAGTGTCTTGAGCGCAAACATGTCTACAGGTCAAATAAAAGTTAAAACATACTTGTGTTTAAAATGTCGGCAACACTACAGTAAGGTTGTATTTGATATTATTGTAAATGCATTACCTATCATAAACTAGCAATGAGTAAGAGTTTTTTTAATCTTTGTTAATGTGAGTTAATGTTAATAGGATTGTTAATTCATTGTGCTTGTAACTCATTAAAGTTTTGGTTTTGAAAATGTATTTGTTGTACTGGATTTGTTCATTGGATGTATTGAATATAATTAATATATGCAATCTTATTGTAAAGTGTTATCAAAATGTTGAAATTCTTGTTATTCACATTGCTAATTAAATGTTGTGTTTTTCCAGATGGAATATGATTGGTGAATCTCGGTGAATAACAGATCACTGACTTTGTGGCCTGAATACTTTTTCATTCTTCTTTAAAATATCAGCTATCATCCAGCTTCTGGAGACTGTCAATCACTATAATGGGTGCTTCACTGTGGAAATGCCCCTTTGTGCATGGACTTCTATTAACTGTGATCTTTTTACAATGCTCAGAAGGTAAGACCATCTACTTTGTGCAATGTCTCTGAATATGAACTGCTCATGAATTGACATTCTTAAAATACTGAGACATTTAATAATGTCTTTAGTAAAGTTGTAATACTTCCCTCATGTGTTGAGGTTTCTGGGTTAGTTTGTGAATCCAATAAGGTCTGCTTTGATTCTGTGTGTTATTTTGCAATCACTCATCTCCTGTAGGCAAGAGCAGTAAGGATGAGCATTGTGATGTTATGCTGGCTGAAAGCATTTGAAATGCATGCAGTGTGTTTATCCATGCACCTGAGAACAAGCGTGGCTGTGAAAGCAATATTTAAAAAATCTTTTTGATTTTTGTTTGCAGTGACTATTTGTATTTGATTAGCACGTTCAATCATAATTACATATGTAGGTGCAGAGTGGGCCTTCCACACCCCATCAACACTATAGATCTTTGGCATCCTTGCACAGTCATTTTCTTCTTTTTCACAGTTTTCTGTGCTTTTCAGAATAAAGTTGATTTAATCAGAAACTTGAGTGCCAAAGATTAATTACACAAAACAAGCAGAACACCTTTTAAATAGGGACTCTTTGTAATTATTATTGTTTATTTTATTGTACAATTTATGAGCTAGAAATTGTGATTTAAAACCTAAAAGTAAAACATTGCTGATACACAGTAGATTTTCTGTCAGTTGTGTGCATCATTTGCAGAATTCAAAGTCTGAGTTAATGCCCAACAGAAAGTCATTTCCCCCCTTATTTTTTTGGCATTAACTTTGATGTACTTAAAGTTTTTTGGTTTCTCTTGATGTCAAAACTCTTAGCTCAATAAAAAAAAATAAATGTTTACGCTTTTATATTATTTTTATTTCAATTTAAATACATAATTTAATGTTTTTATGTAAAATGTTATTTTGTACTCCCTCTTTATCAGCAAAGACGTGTTAAAGTTACAATTAATGTTTAAAATGTAGCTATATTTAACTCCAGAATATGTTAACAGCTATTGAGTTGCAATAATAGATGTAATTACACTGTTCAAAGCACAGTAAATATGATACAGTGCGTTTTCACATACATACATGTGCATGTCATGGCTGGTGTTGAATAAAGCAGCTGTTGAATGTAAACTGAGTGATGTCATTCAGACAGAGAGCATGAATGATCTGTCATCACATTGTATAAAGGATCAGTGTTTGCACAATATGGGGCTTATGGAGAAACGACTTGAAGCACTGAGCCATTTTATGGAGTTAGAACGTGTTAATGGAAATGTTGAAATCATAACAGTAGTAGATTCAATCTCAGGTTATCCATATGCAGTATTGTTACAAAGATACTTCTTGTTTTTATTAATTAACAAGTGTATATGCACTGACACATTATTGTGGTGCTTGGGGGTGATTCTCACAAAAAAAAATCAAAATCCTAAAATCAAATTAAAAAGAAATATCTAGCTTTAGCTTTTGACAGCTCACCTCTGAATCATGGGGGTATATGACATGGCTATCATGATTTATCACTGCATTGCCATGGGAGAAGTGCACACAATGAGTGCCAACAGCAAGCACACTGAAGATAAGATTTATACATCTTGCATGATATTCTGCCTCTATGCCAATCATCCATGAAACAAGGAAAGCCCTATCTTCAGCCACAGAAGACAGAACAGCAGGAATGTGTGTCAAAACATGTCATCGCTTTTGTAATCTAAATTATTTTTATTTTATTATATAGTAATCTCATTCATGCTGATTCCTCAGAAACCTCTTGTTTATCTTGGCAAATGGAGGTGATTTTTCTTCTCACAGGGTTCATAAGTTCAACAAGTGTTTTTGTACACATACCTTTCCTCAGACAACACACAATCAGTTGTATATCTTTCACAACTTTGGAAATTTGTTTTGTAAAATACCTGCCAAAACTCTTTAAACAAAACATTGCTGTGTAATAAGGAAAGTAAAGTACAATTGTGTGCGAGGGTTTGTATCTTTATTAAAACCAACATTTTAATTGCAAATGGAATCGCAATATTTGTCTCGCCATTCTTACTGGTCCAATTAATAACTTTAAAACTACAAAGAGCATACTGGTGATGATGCAATTTAGTGTAAACATCTTTACGATGTTTGCTAAAATTACTACGCTGGAAAGAGGAAATTGAAAGGAAGCATTTCCTCCTCCTTTTGCTCTCAAGATACAGAAATGCGTATTACAGCTGGGCAGATGGAAGATTTAACAGCCCGCTGCTGTCCTGCAGCCTGAGCTTCCCTGCTTTACTGCCCATTAACATCTGGTTGTAAAACGTCATGTTTTTAGTGCAGTAATGACGAACAGGTGCTGCTTCTAATGGGGTGGAGACTGTGACTCTTGACATTTCGATTTTAGTGATTAAGAAAACCTTATATCAGCGTTCCTGACAGCACTAAAAAAAAAGCTTTAAAAACCCTGTTAGCCTCTGGTGTATGATCCGAGTGCCCACAACTACCAACTCCTTTAGGTTATCCAGTCAACTGGACTTCTTCAAACATCTCTGTAGAAGGGGTACTAAGGTAGCACTTATTTTGTAATTAAAATTTTTAATTTTAATTTATTTTTTTTATTTTAATCACCTTTTAATCTGAATGTTGTGTAGATGTTAACTTTCTTCAAATTACAAAAATACTAAATTGTAATTGCTTTCTTTTTTGTCCAATTAGATTTCTCAGATGAAGTGTTTTTATTGGCTGGTATAATAACATTTAAAAGGTTTCATAGAAAATCATTATAAATGATTATTATGGCCTTTCAGGTACCAATTACAAACAATTTAATTCAATTAACCAATAAAGCGGGCTTGTTAAGGCTCGCAAAATACACAGCAATGAATTTTAATTTTTGTTTGAAAACAAGTTGATATTTGCCCAGGCAGATACTGCTTACTTTTACTTAACAAGATTCAATTTAAAACAAGTACCATAAAGCAGATTCGCAGGTCAAAAAAAATTGTCTGTTTTAGGTCTTGCTCTCGAACTGCAGGGAATCTCTTTATACCTAAGTGTTACTTAACAAATGCATAACAACTGTTCTTATTTGCTCTTAACTATCACTGCTCGACCCATCTGCCATTTTATTACGTCAGGCAGTTCATGGGGCAAAAAAACGATGGAAGGGGTGGACAGCAAGTAAGGACTTGACTTGCCAAATGGGGCTGTTTGGGTGTTGGGGAAGGGGGGTCTGGATAAGGTCAGTGGAACGTGGCTGGATTGTGTTGAAGGAAATGAGTGTGGGACCTGTTCAGAGGCACACTAAATTGCATAAGTGTGAAAGTGACATTTGAATCCTGGTCTCAGCAGACATCTTCTTGACAGTACCACCGATTTATCCACTTCTGATGTGCCCAGTTTGATTCATGTATCGCCATGTTTGCGACATGTTCAGGAGCTGAAGAAAACATACTTGCTGATGAAAAGGATTGTGATGGAGACATCCTACATTGATACCACTACTTACGCTGTGCAAACTGTTTGGCTGTTTTCATTTGATGGAAGCTGAAAAGAGGGGGGGTACTTTTATACTTGTTGACATTCTTCTTTGGGTTCACCCAAAAATGAAAATTCATTAGGAGTAAAGATTTCACATTTAACAGAAACCTGATATTTTTCACTCATCATTTAAAAGATGCAAGGTTGTGGACGATGCTGCAGACTGACGTGATCTGGTGTTTTTACTGGAACTGTATGACGATGCTTCACTGCAATCCAGACACCTGAATCAAGTTTTTAAAATGCAGAAAGTGTGTTCGACCACACATCTTAACATTTATACTGCCATAATCACTAAAATATGTAAACAAGCTTCTTTAAACAAGATTATGTTGATAAAATACTTATTGACATGCCAGGCAAATAACACTTACATTTGTGATTTTACATAGAAAGATGTGCATGCATTGAAAAGAATGGCAGTGAATGTTCAATAAATGAGAAGCAAATGGGCATATTTCTTGTGAGATGATTGGAGGGCAGCTATATTTTTCCATACACAGTTGTCATGATGGGTCGTGCGTTTCAGTGATTACATCTGTTAATAGTTCCAGTGAGGACTAAAATGATCACTTTTAAGTACTTTTCTATAAAGTCAAACTTCAGTGTCCTTTATCATTTTTAGTGATTAAGAGATAATTACAAAAAATTGCCCAGAATTTACGCTACATTTAGCACACTGATTACTGTAGTTTAACTATAGGAGGCCAAAACAATTAGCTTTAAAGCCATCTCATTTCCTGGAACACATCCAATAGTTGTAAATTCTACCTGATTTTATAAGATTTATTATAGATTACCTCTGTAATCCTTTGAGGATTATAAATATGTTTCAATTTTGATTCCGCTCTGTGCAAGAAAACACTCACTGCCTGCATTGGATCATTGGTTATTTTTAAGAGGCAAGTTCAGTCTTATGCATCAGACTTATTGGGATATGTTGAGTGTGACAGGCTTGTTTATGTATTTTCCCAGTACAGGTACATTGGGTACTTTGGGAAGATTATTATCTGGATACTGTGCTCTTTTAAACATTATGTACATGCATGTACAAAATAAAAATAGCAGAATCACCTATTTAAACAACTAAAAGTTGTGTAAAAATAGTTAGTTTAAACAAAATTGTTGTAGCTAGTATTTGTATTATATCAGCCATGCAATTAACGGGTATTTGGATATTTTGCACATGCTATCAGGGCTGCTTGCACACATTAAATACACTAAACAATACTTTAATCTAACAATGTTTTGCAGTTTTCGTAAATCAAAAGACGGTAATGGATGTTTTCGTCTCATCCTGGTTAATGGATGATAATTTGAGGTTGAGTGTATTGGTGTTGGTGTTAAATACACTGCTGTAGGTGTATTTACTGTAATTTGCATTGTAATTTGCAGAAGGAAGGATCATGAACTAAATTCCAGACCCTGGTAGGACCTGAAAACATACTTGCTTCTACCTGGGCTACCTGGGTTTCCTTTTCATAGTTAGCTTGAGCGATCTGGGAAAAAAAAGAAAATCCTTTGCTGATTCCTGAGGCCCGAACCAAGGTGCTCAGCATGCAGTCATTCTTTGGCAGTCTTGAGGGTAAAAAAGGGGGGGACAACCTACAGTAGCTATATGAATTGGAGAAAAAGAGTTTTGTTCTGAATACCAATTGCGGTCCAGAAACTTGAAATGAAACCATTGTTAGCAGCACGTAAGCTTGGCTGGGAGAAGATCAGACTGGAGTAAATGGACTCTTAGAGAACCCTCTGAGTTTTTGGTGCTTTCGAATGCAAATATGGCACCCCAGAGTTTTCAATAGCAAAGCTCTGAAGGTTGGTTTTGTCTGTCAGGATTTATTGTTCCTCTCCAGTTCCTTAAGTAGCTCACCAGTACTGTGCACATTTCTTTGCACGTTACTGCAGGCATTTCACAAGTTAGCACTGATCTTCAACTGACAAACAACACATTGAAATCAGACTAAATGTGAAATTGGCCATTGGTTACCACTATCCAATAGACTGTGCAGCCCTGGTGACATCAGGTGAAAAAAGGTCAGTTTCATAACATTTTAATTCAAGATTACTAAAACAAACTTTTTTCTTTGGAATAACGTGAACTAATGAGTCATGCACAGTAACTATAGGAATGTGTAGTCAAATTTCATTTTATGTTGACTTTTAAAACAAATAGCATTTTCTGGGCATCTGAATATCTTAAAGAAAAAGATTACATATGAAAGAATATTCACAACGTTTCAAAATCTGTTTTTTTTAGTAGACTGTGTTGTATCCGCCTAGAAAAACAGTGGCTGAATGCAGAGATGACAATAAAAAAAAGTGTGTTGTTCAGACATTAAAAAAATGATTTTGCATGTGTACCCCCTTCCAGAAAACTTCTGTGGGAACTTTTGACTTTACTTCTGGATGCGACAGTAAGTACAGTAAGCCAGTAAGCTTTGTACAGTAAATGTACAAAGCAGTTGTGCTTTGTACATTTTTCTTTTCTTCTGAAGACATTTTGGGGCTGATAATGCTGGGAATCAAGTCACAAAAAAGACAGGTGGACTCAAGAAGTCCATGCTGGGTCCGCTGTGGGGCCTCTCTTACTTTTCTGAAGGTGACTCCCTCCCTCTCTAATCTCTGCCCTTTTTCTCTCTGAGAAATCCCCCTTGAAGGCTGGAGACTGGGACACAATGGAGGCTGGTCGAGGGGGAGTGTAGTGGATTTGCATGCAGCTGTTTTCTGTTTCCACAGCCATCAAAGCTGTGTTAATAGAGGGTGACAAGCATCACCCGAAGCCCAGACCTTCTGTTTGGACCAGCCTTCACACAATTGTTTGCACAGTAGCGTTAGTGGTTTCCTGCCCATATGGTCACTGAGCTGAGATCTCTCCCAGAAGGAGGTTTGAAAAGTTTGAAATCTTTATCATAACATCAAAAGGGCCAAGCCAAGAAATTTGGATGTCTGCTGAAAGTTTGTTATTGGTTAGTATAATTTGGATGAATGGAAAGACATGTTTGATGTGCATTGCGGAGGTTATCTAATACCTTGAAATGTGTAAATAAGAACAGCAACATTACATTGCCATCTACATTGCAACATAGCAATTTTCTTTTACATCCAATTTCAAGGGTGTTAATAGAAAACAAAATTTGTATTATGGGGGGGGGGTCTTACCCGTAAATTGCGGGAGAGAGTCACGTAGAAGTGTTATTGTGTGACAGCATTGGTTGGTGCTTGCCTGTAGCAAGCTCGAGGAGGGTGTAAGGTGGGTGCATAAAAAGCTACTTTTCTCAGCCATGGACCTGAATGTTTGATAAAGTTCCATGTCAGCAAGACCAGGGAGATGGGATTACAGCCAGTTATGCTCCAGTCATAATTGTTGTCATGGCAATAAAATTGAACATTCCATGTAATATATTGTTTACAGCCGAGGATACCCCGCTAACATGGATTAATTTAAAAACAAAAATAAAATAAAGAGGCACACATTTTGGCAGACTTGTTTAAGATGAGTGTGCCTTCCTGCTCAGCTTTGATGTAAATCTTGACTGCCACTAGCAGTGTTTTGCTGAGACATAGGTAAGTCTGCTTGAAAACAGAATTATTCTAGGGAGCCAGTAAGAGATATCAATTGTTTTGTCTATAACACTATTACACTACATGGTAAATGACAAAGTAGACTTTGCTCCTCCAAAAAAATGAAAACCCTGTGTACTTTATGCATATCCCAATTTGCGTTACTCCAAAGGAGAAAAATGTTTTCATAGGCTTTAATTATAATACAATAGCTTTCTTGGCTTACGAAACAACTGTTCTGCTGATTAATCAAGGCTGCGCAGACAGGATAAATAATACTAACTAATAGTATAAAATTTAATTCACAAATTATTCAAATGCTTGAAGCCCTGTACATCATTTCCCACAGAATCTTCTTGTTTCCTTGGAAATGCATCATATTTTGGAAGTTGAAGTTAATGTGAAATTAAAATCCTGTTTACTTTATGAACTGGCTTTATTTCACTCTTTTCATGGTGTGTTATTCTAATCAGAGATCATAAGGATTTGCAATACCATTTCCGCTTATGTCATCTATACCATGCATGTATATTGTTAACTATTAGCTATTTAGCCATTGTTTTCACATATCTTTATTAAGGTTTGACACTCTGATGTAGAATGCTCACCTTTACAATCAACTCCTACTGGATTAAAAAAGTGAAAATATAAAGTATTGCCTACAGTATTCTCATTTAATATCCAGTATTCATTTTGAACAATGCATCGTGAATGCTGTTTCCCTTTAAAAATGTATAAAATGTTTTAGAATCAAATGTCTCAATGTTTTTTAGATTAAAAAAATTTAAAAAAAAAATGTTTAAGGAGCTCAGGGCCTAGAATTTTGGATAGGCTTCTAATTAGTTCCCTGGTTTCCAGGTTCAGTTCCAGATAGACTACCAATTCCTTGTATTGATTTAACAGTTTACTTCGCCCCTCTTGGGCCCCTGATACATGTCTTGTGCAGGGGTTGGCCAGCTCCCTGGAAGCAGACCTCATCAATTTCTGGGCTTTCTGTTGACAGCTGTTTGTGAGCAAACCACATATATTTGATAGATGCACATAGCTTCTGTGGTGAAGGTAGAGCTGGTGGAGCAGCCACAGGGCACGCAAAGACAGAATGTACAGCTTGTCTGAAAAGCCACAAAACACGTTCTCCTTTATTCTGCAGTGTGTTTAAAACTGCTGTGATAAACCAACCCACCAAGAGGAACAGATGTTCTGTAAGGTATATCCTAAAGTAGACCCTCCTAGACAGATCTGGGGCCAGATCTTCTGGTCTAGTTTTTCTTGTTTAGAACTTAAAACTCAACTGGATGAGTTTGACACTTTAACAATAAATGACCAAAAAAAGTGGTCCATGCAACATTTGTGCTATATTCCAAGTCTACTGAAATCATTTGCTGGATGTGTGAAGAACAAACTGGAATAATAACAGAATTTTACACTTCAACAAACAGAAAGAAAATTTCCGAGTTCTGGTACTAAAAGCTACATAAATTTCATAATCTTTAATGCTAGCAGTATGTATATTAGCAAAATTACATTTTCCTTGGGTATTTGGTTTGATTATGATGCCAATATACACATGAAATTCCTAGGAGGAGTATTTAAAAGTTATTGGCATGCATTTTTTTAGAAAATCCAGAATGACCGACTTCCATGTAGGAGGAGTTAATAGGTATCAGTGCAAAAGTTGTTTGAGCCAACAAGACCAATACACATACTAAGTTTCATACATGTGCGTGCATGTGTATAAAATATATATACACCATTTTTGGGCCGCATACTAGGGGTGCTACCAAGACCCCCTGCCCTGCCTATGTGTCAACCTTTGTCCGGGCATAATGTCCAATGATTCTGGCATGTGTGCCAAGTTTCAAGCATTTAGACATGTTAAGGGGCCCAAAACTCTCAAAAACTTTGAAATAAAATAATAAAAAAAAATAGCTGCAAGCAGCGATGACAGGCCCAAGTGCTTCGCCGAAAACAATGAATAGTTGTCACATGCATTTAAACCTAAAAATAATTAAGAACTATTGTATAGTTTTGTATACAGTCATGTGAAAAAATTAGGACACCCTATAAAAACGTGTGTAATTTTGTAACATTTTTGCAACATTTTGGATATATGGATATTTAATCTAAATTTTAACAATACAGAGAGATTAAAGTAATATATCTAAGCAATTAAAACTGAAGAGGGGATTTTCTGTAAAATGTAATTCCACAAAATGCAAATTCTAACTGAGGCAAAAGTTAGGACACCCTCACATGTATTCCCTCTTAAAATCACACGCAGGCGTATCACACTAGGTGCACATAATTAGTAGATCGTTACTCAGAATTTTGAATGAGGCTTGCCCTATCTAAACCTCAAAAATATAGTTTGGTGTGCTCCTGACTGTTGAGTGAGAGTGAGCACCATGGTGAGAGCTAAAGAACTGTCAGAGGCCTTCAGAAAAAAATTGTAGCATCCTGTGAGTCTGGTAAGGGATTTAAAAAGATCTCAAAAGATTTTGTAATCGCCATTCCACTGTCCGGAAGATGTCTACAAGTGGATGGCTTTCAAAACAATTGCCAACATGCCCAGGTCTGGTCGCCCCAGCAAGTTCACCCCAAGAACAGACCGCAAGATGCTAAAAGAGGTCTCCAAAAACCCTAAAATGTCATCTCGGGACCTACAGCAGGCTCTGACTACTGTTGATGTAAAAGTGCATGCCTCTACAATCCGAAAACGACTGCACAAGTTTAACTTGCATGGGAGGTGTGCAAGGAGGAAACCTTTGCTCTCTGAGAGAAACATCAAATGAGAGAATGTTGACAAAAACCAGGACTTCTGGAATAATGTTCTATGGACAGATGAGTCCAAAATTGAATTATTTGGGCACCAGAGCAGAGGACATGTTTGGCATAAACCAAAGACAGCATTCCAGGAAAAGAACCTCATACCAACTGTGAAGCATGGAGGTGGAAGTGTCATGGTTTGGGGCTGCTTTGCTGCAGCAGGACCTGGTCAGCTCACCATCATAGAATCCACCATGAATTCTACTGTGTATCAGAAGGTGCTTGAAGAACATGTGAGACCATCTGTTAGAAAATTAAAGCTGAAGCGGAACTGGACCATGCAACATGACAATGACCCAAAACATACTAGTAAATCAACCAAAGACGGGCTGAAAAGGCAGAAATGGAGAGTCCTGGAATGGCCGAGTCAAAGTCCAGATCTGAATCCCATTGAGATGCTGTGGGGTGACTTGAAAAGGGCTGTACACGCAAGAAACCCCTCAAACATCTCACAGCTGAAAAAATTCTGCATTTTAGGAGTGGGGTAAAATTTCCTCAGACCGATGTCAGAGACTGGTAGATGGCTACAAGAAGCATCTCACTGCAGTTATTTCAGCCAAAGGAGGTAACACTAGCTATTAGGGGTTAGGGTGTCTTATCTTTTTCCTCAGTTAAAATAGGCATTTTTGTAGAATTACATTTACAGAAGATCTTGAAAAGACTTGTCTTCAGTTTTAATTGTTTAGTTATATTACTTTAATCTCTCTGTATTGTTAAAATTGAGACTAAATAACCAAATAGTAAAAAATGTTACAAAATACACATGCTTTCACAGGGTGTCCTAATTTTTTCACATGACTGTAGTTGTATGTATGTAAAACTGCACTCGGGTGTATTTGAGGAACTTACCATGTTTAAAATAGAACGAAAGGTGGCACACGCATAACACTGATTGTGGTTATGCGTGTGCCACACGCATTAGGCTTGGGCAAAAACTTAGACATGGGCGTGGGGGGGGGGGCTCTGTAGCACCCCCTTTTGACTAAAGTGACGAGGTTAGTTATACCTACAGTCATCAAACTTGGTACATGAATTGTTCTCATCAAGCTGGTGTAGAGCCTGAGACAGACGGGACACACAATAAGTACATTTCATTAATGTAACTACATATGCTCTCTATGTACCTCACTATGCTCTGGGGTGTTTGCAGAACTACCCCCAAACTGCAATTAACACTGATACCTCATGTTACATGTTACTTATGTTTTAATATATTCATCTGTACAAATTTAAATGAATGTTTTAGAGTTTATCAAGATCACTTGAATCTATGTTTGTTCTCTGAGTTGCATTTTTGATTTCCTGAACATTATTGTCCATTATATTTTGATAACTTTGGTTTATATTAACATTACAAAACTCCTGAAGGTTTCCACCTTGACTTTAGACCAAATTCCATATGCCAAACAGCGTATTGGAATTAACTTTCCCTCCTAAAGGAAAATCTCCAAGAACACATGCCTCTTGCCCTCTTGCATTTTTTTTCTCGTCTTTTCTTATATCTTCTGCGTGCCTTGAGGGATTTCGTTCAAACTTGAGCTGTATGTTTGGTCCTAGGAACTGATGATCTAGAGGTGGCTATTGTAAGTCACAGTTGTAGTGCCACCAACTGGCAGAAGAAAGTGTGTCAACACTTAAAACAGTTTAAGAGTCCTCTTTTAAAGTCACTTTAAACTTGGTCAGAATAAAGGACAGACATTGAAGATGCTGAATTATGAATGAATTGTTGATATCTCGAAAGATGTTGCCATGGCAGGGCACTAAGTTTATGACCAAAGGACAAATGGGGAGCGTCTCATCTCTTCTGCATGCATTGAGTGATATATCAAACTTGGATAATATCTTTGGTTGTAGGTTCATCACAATGTGGCTTTTGTGAGCCACAGTTAAAAATTACTTAGAATAGTACTCACACTAGGTACTCTGAACCGCACCCAGACATGTTTAATCCCCAAAGTCTGTTTTTTTGACCAGTGTGATTAAAGAGGTCAGGCGGAGCATGGTTCGATCAAGCTTGGGCATGGCTTGCATGATCTTTAATAGTGCCAGAGCATGGAACAATCACCCTCGGGCTCTGTATAAGACATGCCTAGTGCGAGTACATCCTAAACAGTCTTCAATTATTTTCAGTATTAAATGCATCTGACAGCCATGCATTGTTTTCTGAGAAGTACCAGGTGGTGCTGGCGTGCTTGTGCTTTTCATTGCTGCTTGCAGCTATATTTTCTTTTGAAGTATGGGTCATTGAACCCAATTGAAATTCATGCTTTTCACTGTATTCCATATACTCACATGTGATAAAGCCAACGTGCTGTTATTGTATTTAAGCTTATCAGTGGTGCTTGCAAAGCAATTCTCCTGCATACTTCATAACTTCAGTACGTAACTCGTCCCGCATCGTTTCTCATAGACCCATTGATGAGTGGTCAAAACGACCACCTTTTTGAGGAGCTGTGTACTATGACTTTTGTAAGCTATCAGGTGTATAATGTTTTTTGGGTGTACAAAAAATTAGGGAAAACTTCCCTAGACTTAACATTCACATCAGAATTTCGTAGAGGCTTGGGGGTGCAACAAATGGTGACATTAGAGCTTCATAGCCACAGCCTAGCAACACCCGGACTCGGGCTGTCAGTGGGCTTTAGATATTGCCCTGGTAACTTCCTAGTCACACCCTAGCAACCATTTAGAGCACCCTAACCGCCTCATAATATCATAAATAAGCCATATGTTAGTACATCTAACATCATGGTAAACCATGTTATTGTCATGTTAAATAATGCTAGCATCAGGTTAAACGTTACATGGTAATGTTGGTAACATGGTAAACGTGGTCATGTTAAATCATACTAGAATCATGCTAAGTCATGCTAAAATATACGAGTATTACGATGAATGCTAGTATCATGTTAAGTTATGATAACATCATGCTGAAACGTGTTAACATCGTGTTAATTGATGTTAAAATGTGTTAGAATCATGCTAAAATGTGCTTGCATCATGCTAATTGATACCAAAACATACTATATACTAAAACATGTTAAACTTGTTACCATCGTGTTTTAAGCCATCATACACTTTTCATCGTACACTTTTCAAACATTTTCAAGCCAACATAAAATTATCTTTAAAATTTTGTTTCAGTTAATTCTTCCATCAGTCTGGTCAATGTGCGGTTACATTTTAATAATATTTGTAATGTAGAATGTAGACAATAAATCACATTTTGTTTAAAATACAGGTGCAATTAACTTAACAATTATTTGCTTTATCTTTAAATTGCTTTCAATAAATTGTATTACACATATTGGCATGGCATTGGCCTTCATGCTACCTGCTCATTAGATATCAGTGTTGTCATCTGCCATTAAATAACACACATGGGTTTTTGCTGCCCTAAATTCGATCAGAGGTCTTGAGAAACCTTTATATTGAAAAGTTGCAGTTAAATGTTTTTGCTGCAGTGTCTATGCTTGAGGATGTGAAATGCTTTATCATCACCGCACATGGGTAATTAGCGTTTAGCTGCTAAATGAGTTGGGTAGCTAGTTGCATGATGGAGCTGTAAGTGAATGGTAATATGAGAAACTTTAGAGGGCTTGTTTCATGAAAGCAACAGGCTGAGAGAGTCTAATTGGGGTGCACAGAACAGAAAAATACAACTGACAGTTGGAGGCCTTGGGATGAAATGTTGCTGCTAATGACTGTGATTATTGAGAGTTAGCGCATGCAGTACTGACCTCTATCTCTCTCTCTCTTTGATCAAAAAGAGCACATCTGGTCCCATGTTATTATAGGTTTCAAAATTTCACAAGTTTTATTTTGTTGTCTGTTTTGGCTTACAATATTAGTTAGTTTTAGTTCATTTTAATGTTCATTTTTAGTTCGTCAGCTATGTTTTTTAAACAGCTGTTTTTACATCGCTGTTTTTTAAACTTCAGTTTAAGGTTACTTTTTAGTTATAATACTATAGCACAAAAAATTATTAAATTTGCTGGTGTCAATATGCACAATGCATTGCAATTTGCATCATTCTCAAAATAAAACCAAATTATGACCAAAGTTCGAATACACTATTGGTGCTGCATTTAGTAGTAAATCACAGCTACCATTTACCACAGCTACCATTTAACCCATCTGGTAGCCATACAGGGTTCAGCAGCATGAAAGAGATCCATTCAGATCTAGTGGCAGACCCACACAGAACAACTAGTAGCTGAATCACAAAAGCTCATGGTTCTGATGCTGCAGAATCTTCAAAACATTTACAGTAGTTCAATCAGCAGGGCGTATAACCTAAAACTTAAATGGAGACAATGAAGCCATTATTTGTGCTAGATTCATGTTCTCACCTTCTCTTCTTTTTTTTATCTCCCATTTTGTTCACATGCTCGAGTACTGGAAAAGAAATGCACAAATTGTTCCTTTACAGTAAAAGCTTTAAATACTTTGATTTGCATTGATGTACAGTGTGCCTTGATGGAGGCTATTCAAGATTACTTTGGATTAAATCAAACTTTGTCTAAAAGAATCTAGGAATACTACTACTAATAATATGGTGCACATTGACAACCTATTTATCATGTTTTCACATGTATCGTGACATCATGCAACTGGGTTTTTCTGCATTGTGACATCAATTAACAACATTAGTACATGCATTTCATTCACATCACTAACATGGCATCACTCACATTAGTTCATGCAAGCATAATGCAACTGTTATTACATGTTATAGTACATGCATTAAAAAACATTAATCTATTTTAATATATAATCTGACATAATTCAGCTGTCAGTGCATGCAATATGATGATATGCAACCACGTTAGTAAACATACTTCAATAGATACATTTCAATAGATACAACAGTGAGCTGTTATTAATGGGCATCATCCATCTGTTTTTATTTTATAAACCATATACACATATGCACAGATCATATACACATTTATTGTATGTAAATAGTAGGTGCACGTGCAATATCACATAAACGGAGGCATATCATCCGTGACACAGCAATAGAAAACATCTCTCTGTATTTTAGTCAGTACTATTATCTTCCACATTTCCCCTAACTTTAGCTTTGCCTGAATCGTAGAGAAGTATGGCAGACATCGTAACTATAGCCTCTGCCTGACACATTATCATTATATAATATAACTGGCTTTTGAAAGGATGCAAAGCAGATCAACATGGAATTTTCATATTGGGTTTAAATGCAAAACTGTTTTCTCCTTTATTTGTTGAAGGCATCTACTTCCATGCTTTACAGTAGTGAGGAAACATTACTGTACATTTCTGTTGACGTTATATGGTCAGTTCTGCATAAAGTTAATTTATGCTCACCCATTTATTTTGTAATACTACACAATTTAGAAGTCAGTGCATCATGCACAGATGCAATATAAGAACAGTGTTGTGAAACTTGGCAGTAGTTGTAATTTCATCCAAAATCAATTCAAATTTTAAGCCATTTTACAAGCTATATATATGCCTTGTGGTTGGGATTTGGGAATCAATGTGATCTATACAATTTTTTGGGGTGCAGTAGTCACCTAATGGCTAGAAAGTTGGGCTTGTAACCCTATGACGGCTTGGGTTAGCTACAACACTGGTTTCGAAAAGTTACTTTTAACCGATGAGAGTCTGTGGCTATTCTGTCTTTCACTAACTACTCAAATCAGAGTTTTCTGCATCAATTGTGTTCCTGCATCAGGAACACAATTGGCAAAAGTCTTTACAAGGCAGTGATTTCAAAGTCGTGATAAAACAGTTTTCTTAAATTTGAATTAACACTGGAGATGTGCGAGTCTCTTTGTGGTTGTACTGTGGTACTAGACTTATCTACCACAATCGCTACTGTTTTCCTTACAAGTAATTATTCAAGTAAGCAGTCAATTCATTATTATTATTATTATTAAAAATGATAAATTTATGATTAATGGGAATGATACAGAAACTTGGAGTAAAATTAGTACATACTTTATTGTAGTTACTGTCGTTTGTAATATATTTTTGACATGCTTGGGCACAAATGAGGTATGCTTAAAATGACAGAAGATTAAAGATTGTTATGACAATTTTGTGTTGTTGATTTGTAAAGCTTTTTAATGAGATGTATAGCTAATTCTCATATCCTTTTCTGTAGCTTTCAGTCGGGCAGCTTTACCGTTCGGGTTAGTGCGGAGGGAGCTGTCTTGTGAGGGCTACCCCATTGATCTCCGCTGCCCAGGGAGTGATGTCATCATGATAGAAACTGCCAACTACGGGCGCACAGATGACAAGATTTGCGACGCTGACCCATTCCAGATGGAAAATGTTAACTGCTACCTCCCCGATGCCTACAAAATCATATCTCAAAGGTAAAGGGCCATGTGCCAGGCATTGCTTGTAATCCAGATGCTGACACTGTTCCCTTGCTTCTGATTTGGTCTTGATATTGTATTTTGCTGAGGAAATGAATTCTGTTTTTTAAGTGTTTTCTTCCTCCATTGACTTTAGAGTAATGTAAAAACTTTTAACGTGTATAATGTGTTAGTTGAAATTCCTCCAGGGGAAACATTATGAGTTCTTTTATAAATAGGCACCACTCCTATTTCCAAGCCCTATTTAGTCCATTTTAAAACTAATTTGTCAAAACCTCATTATGGTTTGACATAAGCGGTAAGTTATGAAGTGCTCTTTTTCCTGTTTGTCCATGTATGGAAATTTAGTTTGGGCACTTAGGGGAAAACTCACCTTCCCCATAATAGACCTGCAATACACATTGCTTTATACCGGCCTGTTTGATTATGGCTGCTAAATTCAAAGTGTATGTGGAGTTTAATTTCATACTGCTTTCTGACAAGCGACCTGTATATGTTTGAAAACGTGAGCTTGACAGTGCTGGCATGAAGCTTTATAAAAAAATAATAAACAATAAAATGTTTGTTATTTTTCATAGAGATGCAAAACCATTGGAAAGGTATAACCAATAGTTTATTAATTTACTGCATAAAGGCACGGAGTTGTATAATGTCTGTTGCATAACCCAGCGATGTTCTCCGGATAAAATAATTCATTACTAGCCAAAACAAGTGAAATGCTGGAACTGACCTCTAGTGATATTGGCTTGACAAATTATTTTACTTAAACCTATTGGTGGTGCTTGCGAAGCAAAGCATCCGAATGTCATAGAGACTTGGGGGTGGGCTCATATCGCGCGGCTTAGTTAGCAGCAACAAATGGTAACACTTCAACTTTATAGCCACACCCTAGCAACCAGTTACAGTAACCTAGCAACCACCCATCCATTTATGACATCCATTTAAAAAGGTGAGAGGCATCAGAACATTGTTGAGACAAGTGGGTGGCCTCTTTTGGCAAGACTCAGACTGGCAAATAGTGTTTAATTATTACCATGGAAACTCTCCAGCCATGCCCTAGAAACCATTTAGATCACCCTTGTAACCTGTTAACATCATGAATAAGCCATATTTTAGTATATATATATATATGTCATGCTAAGTCATGCTAGCATCATGCTAACTCATGCTAATATCATGTTAACATCATGTTAAAATATATTAGCATCATGCTAAATTGTCCTAGCATCATGCTACTTGAGGCTAAAACTTGTTTTCCATCTCTGTCTATCTATCTGTCTGCCTGTCTGTCTATTATAACTTTTGTTTAAAAACTACTATAATCTTAATTTCTTAAAAAAAACCATTATACTATTTTTAACTTTTAAACTAGGCTTTCGCAAGTCAACAAAGTTTGTTCACAAACTTCACTTCTCTGGTTATTTGTTAAAATCCGTGTTGTATCCTGTCGGTTCATCAAAAAATGTTCCCTTTGATGTCAGTAGTGGTGTAGAAGTTATGTACTGCAGCTTTAAAAATGCAAATTGTAAGGATGTGTACGATATTAGCTTGTGTTTTATAGCAATACATCGTGATACAGGCTTTCGTATAATCTTAGATGGTCAGTTATTAAAAAAATAGTCATCTGTTTGAATGACATCAACATAAACAAAGCTATAAAAACACAACAAAAACTTCTGTAAAAATTCTGACACTCTGACAAGTGGTTGTTTAGCAAAAAAATAAGTATCAAAGCACTCTATTGACCCTCAAACAGCACATTAAAATCTTTCTCAGTGTTGACAGAACTAGTCAGGGTCCAATAAGCAAACAAATTAATAAATAAACATCGAATGGTTGTATTGCATTCTGAAAGGGTACCTGCTAAACATCAATGCAGCTTTACGCTTTTGTTTTGTGTCTGGTTCTGCTGGTTAACATGAACAACCGAATGACTTACATTGCCAAAGTCAAGGTCAAACTTCTGACGGTTGAATGCTGATAATTCAGCACCTCTCTTTAGAATGCCAGTTTGCCTCTGTATCAAAATGAACGCAGCTTCCCTGTTGGTTAGTGGCCGATGTGATGTCTTACCACTTACTCTCTTTTACCTATAAATGGCAACATGGCAGAGAAAGAAATCGCTATGTCGTATTATTTATATTCAGTGCTGGGGGTTTTGAAAGTCTTCAGGGTTTTGTGTTTTATGTTCCCTGTCAGAGTAACTTGCAGTTATGGCCCTAGGCAAGAAGTAATGAAATTTCTTTTTTAATTAATATTTTCTTTCTGTGGCTCCTGCTTAGACCAAAGCCAGCCCGTCTGTTGGTTAACGTCTAGCATATGTAAGTGTGGTGTGAATACAGTCCTGCACTGTGGTATAGAACATGATGCAAAGATGACAAAATTGACGTAAGCATTACATTATTTATATATCTGGAGCTGAATAATGGCACACTTATAGGGAAAATGCTCTTTTTATTTAAAAATGTTGGGAAAGAGGTCCAAAAATTCTCTTTTTATAAAGATGCATGAGTAATTTCCTGAGGTTGAGGTACAGGTCAGGTTAGGGGTGGGGTTAGAGATAGAAATATAATTGCAGATATACTTTAAATGCAGTGTGACAACACATGTACATAATACGTACATTGTAACAAATGCTTTTTTCTTATTTTCTTTATCTTAACTACATTGTTTTAAATACACCTTACATACAGTGGGTCTCTTTACTTTTATGTATCTAAAATGAAAATATAAGTTATATTAAAGGAAGGAGGGGTAATGGATACGCTGCTTTAAGATGATATTATTGTATTCTACAGAGGAGGTGGGTTATGACAATGGGGATTTCTTGGCTCATAGTATTTTCGATTCCTGTGTCAATGTGCCACCCTATTCCAAGTGTCCCATTCCTATGAAAATATCTTCATTCATTGTTTTCATAGAATAAAAAAATGACTTTTCAACTGTACTTTCCGAATGTTCCTGGTCTTAATGTTTATAAAAATGTTTTTATAATCTTTAATCAAGATATTAAGAGTAATAACAAGTAATAACAAGCTCTCCCTCCAAAACGTCTTTTCTTTTGGTTGATGTCACATCCCTCCTTTATTTCAATACCTCCCTTCTGATCACGACAACATTCTGGCATGTAATGCCCATTTTTCAAAATCCATTTAGTTCCAGCTGGATGATAACAAATCCTGCTTTTTTCCTCTTCAGTTTAGGAATCAGCTTTTGAAAGTAAAGTTGTGAATAGTGCAGACAGATGGGTTTGGATGGATTAGCTCAAGAAACAGTATTGGCTTCATTTGGTGCAGTATGTGCACATAAACAAGTAAAAAATAAAGAACTTCTTAGAGGACATGTCTCTGAATGAACTTCCTCTACTAAGTTTACTGACTTTGGTTTCCACCTTGTGAAATATTTATGACTTTCTGTAAAATTGCTGAGCGGCCAGTTTACTTCTTCTCTCCCTCTTGTGCTAATGGATCTGTGCCACCGATTCCTGTATATATATATATATATATATAGAAGCGTGACTGAAGTTTCGGTAATTTCATGCATTATTTACTCAATGCACATACACAGACTCTGGCTACACAAACCACCCAAATTTTTGTAAAGGTCACCTGAAATAATAGAGAAAAATTTCCCAGTTGTTTCCAAGACAAGTGTTGTTTTATTCTGCTCAGAGTCTACAGAAAAATGGATATCACGTTGGTGTCTGGAGAAATGTGTGAAAATCCATGAGTGGTTGCTTGGTGTAACAGTGTGTAAAGCTCTTACCTATAGTAAAAATATAGCTATTAACCATAGTCATACTGCAAAGCAATATCTTTACTGTATATGAAAATGGATCCCTAAAATTAGGGCTAAAACATCAGTTTAATAGCATCAAATATAAAGTATAATTATCAAATATAAATAATCATTAACGAAAATAATTAACAGTGAGTTTTATTAATGTGCATTGAAAACCTTTATCAGCGACGTCACATTGATAGAGTTCTACATATATTAAATGAATACATTTACTTGTATTTTACTTCAGCAACATCAGAAAACAATGACTCAAGCTCCTTACATCATAGATGGAAAAGTAATTACTAGTAATTACTAATAACTAGATGTTTCTGAAGAAAATGTGAGTGGTGCTTGGAGTAACAAAAACCCGGGAATATTTAAACGATGTTAACATGTTTTAACATGATGCTAACATCATTGCACATGATGCTAGCATCATTGCTACTGTAATCTAAATGGTTGCTAGGGTGTGGTCAGGAAGTTCCCAAGGCAATACCTAAATCCCACTGACAACCCAAGTCAAATAAGCCCACTCACATGTCTCTGCAGTGTTCTAATGCCGAGATATGGCTTATTCATTTTATTCAATTATATGGTTGCTAGGGTACAGTAAGTGGTTGCTAGGGTGTAGCTGGGCAGTTAACAGGGTAAAACCAATAAACGGATGTGTGTGGTATAATGTTCTAGTGTGGAGATATAGCTAATTCATGTTGGTTGCTAGGGCATGGCTGGGCCGTTTCTATGGTAATAATTAAAGACTACTTGGCAGTCAAAAGAGGCCACCCACTTGTCTCCATGAAGTTCTGATGCCTCTCACTTTTTTAAAAGCAAGTCAATAGGGTGGTTTCTAGGGTTCTGTAACTGGTTGCTTGGGCGTGGCTATGAAGTTAAAATGTCACCATGTGTTGCTGTTTACTAAGCCGAGTGATATGAGCCCACTCCTAAGTCTCTACGTCATGGGGAGCTATAACACCACAACATTCAATCCAATGTTAAGTCTATGGAATTTTTTGCCCACTTTTTTGTACACCTTAATAACATTGTATACCGCTTATAAAAGTCATAGCACACCCCTCCTCAATAAGCCAGTCAATTTATGACAACTCATTGATAACGCATTAATGACAAACTACGCGGGATGAGTTACATACTGGTGTTTTGTCCAGAAAAAGTAGTAGTATGCAGGAGAATAACAGTAATTTGCTTCGCAAGCACCACTAATAGTACTTTACTGGGTTAAGGAGGAAGTCTGTTCATGTAGAACATTTTTTTCCAGCTATAGTTAGTTTGTGGTTTGGTAACTTTGATTTATTTAAATTGTTTTGCTGCTTACAAAAATATTTTATCATAGTTTTTTGTAAACATTTTTACTTTGTAAAATTTATATCGTATATTGTAATATTTTTACACAATTTGTAGCGTATATTACACACCTAGATTAATTTTTTAACATTGCGTTGGTTAAGATGCAGAATATTTGATTAATCAGAAACATAAAATGAAAGATTAAATTAATATCGAAATAGTTGTTACTTACAGCCCTATCCTAAATTGTCTTTCACTCTGTGCACTGAATACAGGAGTCCCTCCCGGATTTTCAATGACTGGGATGGTAATATCTGTTTGTAACAATTTATGTAAGTCTGAGTTTGAATTACCCCTGGAATGCATGACAGACTTGTATCAAAATTTGCGAATACGTAATGACTCATACCTTTTTCCCTGTGATTTCCACTGAAGAGAGAAATACATGTTTGCTTTTAATATGGGTTTTTATTATGTCACTGACAAATATTTGTGTTGGGTGCACACTGTATTTTTTCTTGTAAAATCAGTTGTAGCTACCTGATTTTTTTAAGAGTGAAATCGGCTATAGAATCAGTGTGGTTGTCTTTCAGGTAACTATAATTAAAATTGTGAGTGTAAAATTACTTAAATTTGTCTGTATATAACAGGATTAAGTGCTCAGAAGATGAGTGAAGATAGGTTTTGTATCCTCACCTTAAATGTGTAAATAGAGCAAATATTATTTATATATATTATGTCACCGAGTTATGTTTATTTTTATCAGCATCATAATAAAGTCTGTACATTGCTGTAATGTGCTAATGTGGTATTATGGGGCATGTTGAATTTGTGATGACATGTTCTGATAGAACCTTGTTGTGAAATCTAGCTCTATAGAGTTGTAGACACTGTAAACGTAATTAAGTCTCGCTTGGTTCTTCAGATGTAACAATCGGACCCAGTGCATTGTCATCACAGGATCAGATGTGTTTCCAGATCCATGTCCTGGGACATACAAATATCTTGAAGTCCAGTACGAATGTGTGCCCTACAGTAAGTTGTCTTACCATATTCTGTATATTAATATTCCAAATATGAAACACTAAAATCATTGAGCTTGTTCATTATACTGTACTATGTAAAGTAGCTTGAGATGTGTTCATTTCAAACTTGCTAACATATTGTGTTGACTTCTGTATCTTAAACAAATAGTCTAACCTTTGTCCCAAAATGTTTGAATCCTGAATTTTGGCCAAAATGAGGTAGGCAAAGTGGAGTAAGATGTGTCAGGAAAAATTAATTTTGTTTAATCAAACTGATCAAGGTCTAAATTTCATAAATATAGATAATTGCCCATATATAAAAGGATGTTTATTGTGTGACCATGCATTATTAAATGAAAAAATAGTTTTACTGATTTTGAAAATGTAAATAAATAATTTGCAGTAGTTTTTATCCATGTTACACCATTAAGTTATATTTAAAAAATATTATTATTAATAACATATATTTATATTTTTTACACTCAGACTGTAAAAACCCTTCAAAAACAATATATATTGGTTCTATCTCTGCCTAGAGGAAAATGTAAGTTAAACATTATATGCATCATGATTTTGCCACCTCAGAGTTTGGATCAGTCTTTCATCCAGGGTGCTGTCGATACTTGACAATGGTGTCTAGGTAGGCAGCTCACAAGAGTATGGAACAGACTATAACGTTTGACCTTCTGCCAACATTTTTCACTCACTGATGACAGGAAACCTGTGTAAGGATTGACCTATACATCCTCTGCTTTTTACTGCCTTTAATATATTCATATATCCCACTCATCTTTAGCATTTCTCTTTCTTTGTCCAGATGGCTCATTTTGCAGCAGTTTGACTTGATGGTTCCTGATTTCTTTAATACATAAAATATTATGTCCTCAGTTGACTCCTCTACTGATGTGTAAAGCCTCTAATTTTTCAGATGGTTTTTTGGAGCAACCTGTGCACAGATTTTGGCCTATTGTTTGTTTTTTTATCATACAGTATATTGCTCTGCTTGGTACTGATTTTCCTTAGAAAGCATTCATTTTCTGAAAGGCATGGACAAAGACTTCTTTCTCTTTAATATGTGGGTAGTTGACTAGTAACTTGCCCCTTATCTTTTATACCATTAAGGTTTAAGGTTAAAATGTGTATATGAATAGATAAAGGGTATATCTTAAGCAGGGGCATTGCACCTTTTTTGTTGTTTTACAAAGCTCGCTAAGGAATGTAGTTCCACTAAGTTATTCCACCTAAGTAATATTCATAAGCTAAACCAATAGGGTATATAATATGCATATACTCCCCTCTCCCTATACCTCATGCGTTCCTTAATTTAAGATGCTGTAACTAATTATCATTTATTTATAGATAAAATGGGGAGGCACCAGAATTGCAGTTGAGTCAATGCAGAGCAGCTTTCATTTTATTGTGGAGAAAGCCTATCAAACACTATGCAGCAAACAGCAACATCTCTCTCTGCATACACCACAGAACCTCCCACAAAAAAAAGGAAACAAAACGTCTTGGTTACGTATGTAACCCTTGTTCCCTGAAGGAGGGAACGGAGACGTTACGTCAACGTACTGACGTATGGGGGGTCTCGCTTGGGAGCCCTATCACCTTTGAGTAGTAGAAAACGCGGCAATGAACATCGGCCCGAGAGGACAGAGCCAATGAGCATTGGGGCAAAGGATTTGCGTGCCGAGGCGCGCCCACCCGGAAGTGGGTATAAAGCCGGCCGCAACTTACTTGTCCCTTACTTGTACTTGTCTTACGTGTCCCGGCTGATTAGCGGTGAATCGTGTTTGCGGCAAGGGGACATAACATCTCCATTCCCTCCTTCAGGGAACGAGGGTTACAAGGACACGGGCTCCACCCTGAGATCGTTAAACCTTACAAGGGTGTAGGTGTCACCCAGCCCACAGCTCTGCGAATGTCTGATAGAGGGGTGCCATGCGCCAACGCCTAGGAGGAGGCAACACTCGGAATCGAGTGAGCCCCCACTCCAAGGGGGCACGGCAAGCCTTGGGAGTGTACACCAAGGCAACGGCTTCCACTATCCAACCACTGTTGGGAGTGGGCCAACCTCTGTTGGGAGGGCCTTTCCCTTCTGACAACCTCCAAAGCAGACAAAGAGATAACCGGAGCATCTAAAGCTCCGTGTTCGGTCCACATACATGCGCAGGCACGAATGGGCCACAAGTAAGGGCTCGGTCTGCCTCCTCCACGGGCAGCGCTTGCAGGTTTACCACCTGGTCCTTGAAGGGTGTGGTGGAAACCTTAGGCACGTAGCCAGGCCTGAGTCTCAAGATAACGTGAGAGTAGGCAGGCCCAAACTCTAGGCTCGATTCGTTGACCGACAATGCCTGCAAGTCCCTGAACCCTCTTGATAGAGGCGAGCGTGGTCAGGAGCGCTGTCTTAAGACAGGCTTTTCAGCTCTACCAACTCAAGCGGCTCGAGAGGGGCTACTACAGGAAGGTCCCAAGAGGGAAGAGGGGCGGCCTTGGGGGTTCAGTCTCCGGGCGCCCCTCAGGAACCTGATGACAAGCTCATGCTTTCCTAAATACTTACCTTCTACTGCTAGATGATGGGCCAAGATAACGGCCACGTACACCTTCAGGGCGGAAGGGGACAGCCTCTGTTCCAGCCCTTCCTGCAGAAAGGAAAGCACAGAGCTGATCGGGCACGTGCAGGGGTCTTCTCCACGGGAAGACCACCAGTCAGCAAGGAGGCTTTCTACCAAGTCGCTTTCTACCACCAGGGTAGAGAAGATGCCTCTGAACCTGGGCGGGCGCTTGGCAAACTAAATCTCATAGCCAAGTGTAATCGTCCTGAGGAGCCAACGAGATGGGCTGGGGAGCGCTAGGCAGGCCCCCAGACTCCGTGCAAGCGGCACCAGGGGGCGAGAGATGTCCCAGGAGAGCTGCCGGCACAGGGCTCAAGCCGCGGCGGAGGCCGCAGGGTGCGTGGCTTCCTGCATGCGGGTCTCAGTCCCCGGGCGGGAGGCGGGAGACCTGGGCGGGAGGCGCGTGAGGAGGCAATGCGTCCTTCAAACGCAGCCTCACCTGCCCTGTCAAAATAAAAGGACACGCTCGGGAGTGAGGAAATGATGCATTTCTCACTGTCGGGCAATGTCCAATTGGGCCTGAACATCTCCACAAGATTTAGCCAGCGATGGTGGTCCAGGAGCACCAAAGGTGGACATCGTCTGGCCGAGGGCCTGCATTGTGACTGCCTTCACCCAGAGGCCAAGTTCAGTCACCAAGCGCAGCTCCTGCATCACCTCGGCTCAGAACTACCCTCGTGAAGCTGCTTAGGTGCCTTGGCCTGGTGAACCTGCAAGATGACCACAGCAAGCAGGATGGAGGCTGCCTGTCCAGCACACTGTAAGCCTCGGCAGCAAGAGCTGTCGCCATCTACAGGCCTAGGACGGGAGATGCGGACGACTCATACAGGTGGCAGCATATTACGGGCACAGCGCCTGTGCACCGTAACAGCACACTCCCCGGAAGAATCTGCACACATCCCTTGGCAGCCCCCCATCGAGGGTAGTGAGAGTGGAGGAGGAAAAAGCTGCTTCAGGCAGAAAAAGATGCCTTCCACAACCTAAACACCCTCATGCACTTCCGGGAACCAACCCGCTGTGAGAGCCCTAGACTGGGCGGAAGGTTCCGCTCTCATCCAAGGCACAGCTGCCCGGGCAAGCACGGTCGTCAGCTCTGAGGGGCCCACTGACGAGGACGGGAAGTGACTGCATCCAGCAACACACGGACGGAAAGGGTCTTTAAAAAGACGCCCGCCGTCCGTATGAGCTCTCTTAGAATGGAAATTCACTCTTTAGATACTCACCCTTTTATAACCAGGTCTGTCGAAGAGCCGAGCAGTCCGCCGCTGGAGTGAGCGAAAACCGCTGATTGCGCCATCACACGCAGCAGATGCTGGCCAAATCCAAAGGCGATAGTCGAGTGAATGCAAAAAGTGCACACTCGGCTCCGAAACAAAATCTGAATGAAAGTGAGTTGCGGCCGGCTTTATACCCGCTTCCGGGTGGGTGCGCCTCGACATGCAAATCCTTTACCCCAGTGCTCATTGGCTCTGTCCTCTCGGGCCGATGTTCATTGGCACATTTTCTACTACTCGAAGGTGATAGGGCTCCCAAGCGAGACCCCCTATATGTCAGTACGTTGACGTAACGTTGAACGTGACTGACTGAAGGGGAACTGTGTTAATTACAATTAAACATCAAAATAACAATTAACAACAAATAACAACAATAACGGGAGCTGTGTTTTATTGTGTGAGTCAGCCCTTCTTTTTTATTGGTGGAGTTGTTTAGTCAGAGTTCTGTTGTTTAGTCAGAGTTCTTCAGACACTTCTTGTAGCCATCTACAAGTCTCTGACATCGGTCTGAGGAAATTTTACCCCACTCCTAAAATGCAGAGTGTGAGATGTTTGAGGGGTTTCTTGCATGTACAGCCCTTTTCAAGTCACCTCACAGCTTCTCAATGGGATTCAGATCTGGACTTTGACTCAGCCATTCCAGGACTCTCCATTTCTCCTTTTCAGCCAGTCTTTGGTTGATTTACTAGTATGTTTTGGGTCATTGTCATGTTGCATGGTCCAGTTCCGCTTCAGCTTTAATTTTCTAACAGATGGTCTCACATGTTCTTCAAGCACCTTCTGATACATAGTAGAATTCATGGTGGATTCTATGATGGTGAGCTGACAAGGTCCTGCTGCAGCAAAGCAGCCCCAAACCATGACACTTCCACCTCCATGCTTCACAGCTGGTATGAGGTTCTTTTCCTGGAATGCTGTCTTTGGTTTATGCCAAACATGTCCTCTGCTCTGGTGTCCAAATAATTCAATTTTGGACTCATCTGTCCATAGAACATTATTCAAGAAGTCCTGGTCTTTGTCAGCATTCTCTCATTTGATGTTTCTCTCAGAGAGCAAAGGTTTCCTCCCTTGCACACCTCCCATGCAAGTTAAACTTGTGCAGTCTTTTTCTGATTGTAGAGGCATGCACTTTTACATCAACAGTAGTCAGAGCCTGCTGTAGGTCCCAAGATGACATTTTAGGGTTTTTGGAGACCTCTTTTAGAATCTTGCGGTCTGCTCTTGGGGTGAACTTGCTGGGGCGACCAGGCACTGGGCATCTTGGCAGTTGTTTTGAAAGCCCTCCACTTGTAGATGGCTGATTACAAAAACTTTTGAGATCTTTTTTTAATCTCTTACCAGACTCATAGGATGCTACAATTTTTTTCTGAAGGCCTCTTTTGCTCTCACCATGGTCCTCACTCTCACTTCAACAGTCAGGAGCACACCAAACTAAATGTCTGAGGTTTAGATGGGGCAAGCCTCATTCAAAATGCTGAGTAACAATCTACTAATTATGTGCATCTGGTGTGATACACGTGTGTGTGATATGAGCCATTTTAAGAGGGAATACATGTGAGGGTGTCCTAACTTTTGCCTCAGTTAGAATTTTCATTTTGTGGAATTACATTTTACAGAAAATCCCCTCTTCAGTTTTAATTGCTTAGATATATTACTTTAATCTTTAATTACTTTAATCTCTGTATTGTTAAAATTGAGATTAAATATCCATATATCCAAAATGTTGCAAAAATTTTACAAAAATACACAGGCTTTCATAGGGTGTCCTAATTGTTTCACATGACTGTGTGTTACTAAAACAGTACTTCTTTTTGCTTTATCCCTTTCCCACACTTTCCTTCCTATCTGCACCTTCTTATTATTGCTTTTACATAGAAGGACTTGAATTTCCAAGAAGAGTCTATTTGGAGGGTGTCTGTTTCACTCAGGATATCTCTTCTCTGGCTGGTTGGTATTGGAGACTTTCAATGGTGTCTTCTCCCTATGCCTACACTTTCAGTCACAGTCCCTCTCAACTGACTCTCATCATGCTCTTTATCCACACCATTTGGTAATTCCACACCTGTACACAGTGTAATAGCGCCACTGTCTCCAGTTTCACTTGTCTCCATTACTTCCTCTTCTTCCTCTGAAACACTTTTGTCAGTGAAACACTGAGTCCATTTCAGGCACTTCCTCCATGTCAGATTCTTCTCAGGAACAATGTACACTGGGCCAGAAGTTTGCAGTTGATGACTCTTTCCCTGTTGCCATCTTCTGAATAAACAACATACACTTGAATTCATGGCTGTTTCTTCACCACAACATATGGATGTTGTTCCCAGCTGTCAGCTAGCTTCTATTTCTTCTCGATATAGCACATGTTCACCATCACTCTGTCACCATGCTGGAATGCATTACTCTTGACTTTTTTATAATAGTGCTTCTTATGATGATCCGTCTTGCTGTCTGAAGGAAATCCACTGTGGGTTCAACATCCTTGAAAGTGCATCAGCATCAGAGACTTCCCTTGCCTTTACTCAAGGTCAAATATGGCAAGTTGTGGCACCCAATGCTGGCCTGTGGCATCCACTTTTGTTGTACTCATCACATATTTAGGGTTGTTGCCATTCAGCACAGAAAACTGCCCATAGAGGTGGTCATAGAAGTTTTATGTAACAGCCCACTTTAGAGCCAAAAATTCTACTTGAACTTGCACAAGAATCACCCTCCCCAGAAGCATCTGTTTGCAGTACAAATTGTAAGCTGTAGTTGGAGAAACTAAGAACTGGTGCTGTAGTCAATCTGCCTCAAATGCTTTCTCACATTCATCTGACCACTCAAATGGCTTAGCAGATCCAGAAGTTCCTCTTTAGCAGATCCTCTTTTCTTTTTTTTTTGGTGACAAGAGGTAAGTCTATAAAAGGGTGCCACTAATATTGTCCCTTGATGCCTGAATACCCAACCAAAACCAACAAACCTCAGCACCTCCTTCACATTCCACAGCCACTTCCAGTTTCTGACTCTGCTTATCTTTTCAGGATTTCTATGAGTACCCTCCACGGACACCACATGGCCCAGGTTCAGAACCTGTTTACTCAGTAGGCAGCAATTATGGGGATTAAGCTTCAAATCATATTTGTGAAGCCATATGAACACTTCCAACTGCCCAAGGTGCTCTTTAAAGGTCCTAGAGAAGAGAATTATGTTATCAGTGTAGATCAAGGTGCTCTCAAAATTCAAGTCACCAAAACAGCAGGTCATCAATCTTTGGAGGGTTGACAGGTTTTGTGATTATCGTGTTCAGCCACCTCAACTTGCCAGTAATCTGATGTGAGATCGAAAGTTAAGAAGAACCTTGCCTGTCCCAATGCCCCCAATGCTTTCTCTATCCTTGGTAGAGGAAAACATCTCTGGTACTGCAGGAATTCAATTTCCTGCAGTCCACAAATATCCCCAGGGAGCCATCTTTTTAGATATAACCACTATGGGGGATGCATATGGGCTTTAGCTTGGAAGAATAACTATAGCCTCCTCCACCTGTGATATGGCCTTCTGTACCTCCTGGTACTGAGATAGGGGTGTTTTTTGATAAGGCAGGCAAAAAAATGTTGAGTCTACCAAAGGTATCTCATGTTACACAGTGGTGGTGTGTCCATAGTCCATGGAGTGTTTGGAGAAGACATCAGCATTTATCCTCAACGACCTTCTGGACCAGGAAAGCATTTGCCAGCAGGGTCCATTGATTGACAACCAAATCCTTCTCAGACAGATTCAGAGGCAGGAACACAAACTTTTCTCACATTACCAAGCAGCCTGGCAGCCAAAAGGCCTGCGGGTACCCTGCGGGTAGGCCTGCGGGTTTCCTCTTTGGTCTATACCTAACTCTGCCAATAACATTCTGGTCCTTACCACCTTTACCACTTTACCCACTTTACCCTTTGCTCCACCTGGCTCACTTTTAGTCACAGTCACCAGTGCAGAGTGCCACTGAGGATTAGCCAACTTCCCTTTGATCAGATATTTTCTGCCATATGATGCTTGGAGGTAATTTCTGGACACCTTTTTACATTAGTCCCAATGAGCAATGGAACACTGGATCGATACTCTGTTACAGGGAAGAAAAGCAGACACATTTGAGTAGATCCTTCCCAAAAACTTGGTTAATACAAAGCACACCAAAATAAGACAAAGGTTGGCCAGTGGCACCTTCAGTGTGCTCTGCCACATGAAATTTTACAAACCACAAAAGAATATAAGAAATACACAACCATTCAGCCAAACTAACCACACGTATACATTTGTAAACATCCTAACAACAATATATTTGTTTAACTGACATGGATGACCAAAATAATATATAATCAATGAAACTGTTTGATTGTAATGAAGTCTCTAATTAATGATTAAATGAAAAGATTTGTTGTTTTCATGATGTAAATCTGTCTCTAAATATATCTAAATCTTGCTGTTTTTTCTCCTTTTCTGTTTACTAACTTTTCTATTTATTGTTAGGTGTCCAATAACATATAATATAAATAATCTTCCCTCATTCTCGGTGGCACAGGTGTCGTACCTAAGCATTTTTTATCTAAACCTTATTTTACATATAATGTATACCTCTTTCCCATTGGAAGTTGTCTCAGTGACCTGCATATGTAAATGTTGACGTTTATTGGGCTTGTTCTAATCTTTTCTCTCCCTTGATGCTTTTTCCACTTTCTTGTTTTTCATGGCTCAAAATAGAAGTGGAGCAAAAAGGTAAATGACTGCTCTGGTTCTCAGTCCTCAGCTCCTTGTTTTCTTGTTTTGTGTTGTATGATTTTGAACCCCCCCCCCCATCTCCCTACATGATATCCAGATCGACAAGATCTCTCAAAGCAACAACCTGAATAAATATTGTTGGGTTGTTTTCCTCAAAACTTGTATGAATATCGTCTCCAGTCTTGGGTTACCCAACTTGAAGAACTTCAGAAACTTGAAAATGTCAAAAATGTTTAAAGGTGATGTGTGTAATTTATTTTAATGTTAAAACACTTTTTCTTATTCCAGTGTAATATACAGATACAACTTTAAGTGTCAGAACATCACAATATTGGCTCAGCCAATGAAGTGAGTTTGGAACATTGTCCAACCAAAGGTAGACGTAGGAGTTTCAGGAAACCTGTTTGAGTAAAGCATTACTTAATTTGCGTTTACATTCAGTGAGTGGTGCAAGAAATTACACACTTCACAATTAAATCAGCAACATTGACACGACTGGTTAATCTGCAGTGAATTCCGTATTACTTTAATTTGGCTTTTTCTTTTCATGGCATCTCTGGTGATGTGCTATTGATGGGAGAGAGAGGCCACCTACCTGTAGCCATCCGCATGTGATATGCTGTTCATCACAGACTGTGCAGACATATCTAATTGATTCAACACCCAGACATGGGTGTGTTCGACAAGGGCCTTACTCTCCTGTTGGTAGCTTATATTCCTCAGTGGCATAAGTGTAGACATTTCTCTTTGGCTTTCATCTTATCTGTCCTGTCCTGAACAGCATTGTCATCATCTCCCCCATCCTTGACCTTTGTGTCCTCTTGCCTCTCATCTGTCCTCTGTTTTTTCCTCAGACATAATCCATATGTGTTTTTCAAAGGTATGGCTTTTCCGACAAATCTGCCACGTACCATTGGCGTACAAAGAATTGTGGCTATTTAGTTAGCAATTCTAAAATTAACCTTACCTGTCCGTTAGCATTGTCTCTGTCATCTCTTTCATTTGCAGGGCTTTTTCGCTGTTTGTTTGGTTTCCCTTTTTCCTGTTTATCTGTTTTATCTGTTCCGTGTTTGAGAACTATCTCAGGGAGCAAGGCCAACTCAAAACAACCCGTGAAGTTGCTCTCACTTAACCTCTTGTGTTTCCTTTCAACTATACACACACCAACAGTCTTAAAACTGCCAAAATGATATTGTGGTATATTAGCTTCAGAAGTGCTTGTTTTACTTGTACATATATTGGACCCAAAGAATATGTAAAGAAGATCAATACTGAATCCATTGTTGGTTGGTTTCATAAATGTTGTTCTTGCTTCCTGAACTTTTCATTACAGTTTTCATTTGCCCTGGCACTCTGAAAGAAGTTGGGGACCCAGCCTTTGTCTTTGAGGCTGAACAGCAATCTGGAGCCTGGTGCAAAGACCCCCTGCAGGCCGGGGACAAGATCTACTTCATGCCATGGACTCCGTACCGCACAGACACGCTCATAGAATACGCCTCGCTTGACGACTTACAGAGTAGTCGACAGATGACTACCTACAAGCTTCCACACCGCGTGGACGGAACTGGATTTGTGGCATACGATGGAGCCATCTTCTTCAACAAGGAACGCACGCGAAATATTGTCAAATTTGACTTGAGGACTCGGATAAAGAGTGGAGAGGCCATTGTTGCTAATGCCAACTACCATGATACCTCACCATATCGCTGGGGAGGCAAAACTGACATTGACTTGGCAGTGGACGAGCAGGGACTGTGGGTCATCTATGCCACTGAGCAGAACAACGGACGCATTGTTCTCAGCCAACTTAATCCGTATACCCTACGCTTCGAAGCCACATGGGACACAGCCTATGACAAACGCTCAGCCTCCAATGCCTTCATGGTTTGCGGTGTGCTACATGTAGTGCGCTCCACGTATGAGGAGACTGAAAGTGAGGTCAGCAAGAGCCAAATTAACTATGTGTACAACACTAAACTGCGACAAGGGGAGTATACCGACATCCTCTTTCCCAACCAGTATCAGTACATTGCTGCTGTGGATTACAACCCAAGGGATAACCAGTTATATGTATGGAATAATTTTTACATTCTGCGATACAATCTCGAGTTTGGATCACCTGATCCTGCTGAAGGTAAGACTTATTATGCCTTCTCTGTTTGTTTTTTGTAGAGAGGCCTGATTTTTTTAAGTATGCACCTAATACGCTTTGAGTGTAGGATGTTACAGATGATAGAGTTTAATTTCAAGTAGTGATACAATTATGAGATTAAGGGGAGCTTTCCTTTCTCAGTCTCCTGAAGAGAGTCCACCTCTAAACAAAAATGGCACTTGGGCACCAGACATAATGCATATAACTGTTATGTGTTGTTGTCGCCATGACTGCCTGGGAAGGTTGATTGTCATAGCAAGCCACTCATCGACTCACTCTTAAAAAGACCCATTAAGTGGGTGTTCTCTCAGTCCTATCCCCACCTTTAATGGCTATAACCCTATTAACCCAGACTCAGACCACCAACTGCTGGGAAAAAGGTGCCATTGTCATGTTTTACAAATGCTCAGCATATGTGAGAAGCCCAGAGATAAAAATCTTTTCGGTTGTTTTTATGGCTACCTATCAGTTTCTCTATCCCTATGTCATTTTGCAAGTGGTAAAGGGAAATGTGTAGCCTGTGCAAAATCATCAGCTGCAACAAAGTTGAAGAATCACTCCTATTACATCTATAACCCTCAGATCACCAACCGCATATACAAGATGATTAGACATGACCCTATTTAATTGTGTCAAGTCATTGTTATTGCTACCTGATCAATAACTGCAAGGATACAATTTGCAATAAGTATACACCATCTCAGTGTCATTTGGCGAGCATGAAATGCATAGCCTGTGTGTGGCAAGATGCTTGCATCATTGGCCGTGACAAGACTCAAGGAATGACTTGCCATAGAATAAGAGAACAATCATCAAGGGCCATTAGCTAGACAGTCTAGATTTGAAATGTATCTCTTAAGAGCTTATTGGCAAAAGATGTGTCACTAGACAGCTCTCTTCTGTCAGCAGGAGCAGAATAAGCGCAATTATTCACACCTGCTCTTCTCTAAACAGAAAAATGCTGTAAGTGCTTGTGACAGCGCCCACCGTCATTTAGCAACAGTGACCCCTTTTACCAGGCCTGTTTATTTCTGTCTGATTTTGTCTGCCAGCCTGCTCATAGAGGTTGAATCTCGAATAACCCCACCCCAACGAGTCGAGTCAATTTAGACACTAGAATTTTAATTGGCCTGCCATGTATAAGGGGGAATGCATGCATTAAGCCCATTTTGCTCTGGCGCTCACATGTATGTAAATGGATTAACAACTGAATTATCATAATTGCCATCTGTGTGTGATCATGGCAAATATAGCAACTTGGGAAGCTTAAATATTCATCCTTTTCCACACCTCAGACATCTTTACATGACGCTACAGTTTTTTTTTTAAGTTAGCAGCATGTTTTTCCAGTTGCAGCAGAGTGCCTTGGAAAGAGAAGAACAACAGTCTTTTTTTTTTTTAAAGAAAAGGCGTCATCATGAGCCAGTGTCAAATTGTGCACCTTAACATCAATTTTATTCTACTGTGGTTATAAAACAAGAGCTTAAACCATGACATTTAGTCTGTTTCATGATAAAAACAATTAGAGTTTGGTATTCAGAGGAACACATCTTTACAGTAGCAGCCCTGTGTTGAACATATATAATACAGAGACAAAGACAGCCACATGCTTCTCTAAACGCCTCAGTATAAAACTTATTTTTCATTTCAGCTCTAGATATAGAATGTAATAGAAATAACTTTATTTAAAAAGAGAATCTAATAGTGCTGAAATAACTCTTGCTAGAATAGAGAAGCATCTAAGCACATAGATAAAATTAATTGTGTCCATTAAGATTCATTGTGCTCACAGTCAAGTCTCTTAGCAACACCTGCCCGCAAAGCATCTGTAGAATTTACGCAAACCAAAATTCAGATGCGATGCGTCTAAATTCAGATGCGATGCGTCTGGGAGCGATTAAATCTCATTATTGGACTTTATGAGCAACCTGTTAAGCTCTGACTGTGAGTTGTACTTTGGGTAATTACATGTTAGCACAATTTCCAGCTGTTAAATATTGTACCAGAAACACTGTTGTTCTCTAACGCCTAGAAGAAATGCAACTACAAAGTGATTAATCGAGGAACTGTGTGTTAAAACTGATGGCATTATAATGCCCCTGTGCTGTTCCCATAATTTCATGTGGGCAAAAAACAACATTAATCTCATCTGATTTATAAAGGGAATTGGTGTGCAGTGAATAGCATGCAGCTCATGTAGACTTTTCTATTTAAAATGGGCTTGAAATGTGTTTAGTGATCAAAATCCCTTTCTCTGGTTCATTCACAATTTGGAAAGCCAGCCAAAGAGGAAATGCAGACTAGCAAGATCTCAGTTCTTTTCTTCAGTAGAAGGACATTGAGTTCTCTCATCTTACGCAGCATAAATGCCCTTTCCTTACTCCTTTAATTAGTGTATTGATGTATTGGAGATAATATTCTCATTAGGGTTACTTTTTTTTGTTGTGTTTTTCAGTTTCAAACTGTGTCTTCATTTATGAAAGGCTTGGTGTTGCAACTATGAAAGTATGTATACAGTTTGTGTTTCACTTAAGCAATAAGGTACGAGAGACCATGCTAAATGTAAATATAGTCTTATTGTATTGTTATGTGGTTTTATGTGCGTTGGTGACATTAGTGGAATGGAAATTATACACTGTGCAACACCCATACAGGTCATACCCATACTGAAGTGTACAGTGATATATGTAACAGCTGGGTGAGCAAGTGTTTGTCAAGTTAAACTTTTTCTCAACTTGATTGCACTGCTAGACACTCCCACATTGCAATGTCGACAGTTGCTAATATTGCTTGAGAATACTTGAAACTCTCTTGTATAATTCTTAAAGTCTTTCCTTTTAAGCCTATGTCATGAGTCCCTTGTATTTTTTAACCTCTCAACTCCAACCACCTAGCTCCATTTTGGTATGCATCATCCTATGATCCAGTACAGTCCTGGTGATTAAAATGTATATATTAACTTTATACATTATAGGAATGTATACGTTAAAATGTGTGTAGGTATATAAATGGGTGCATGGAATATACAACAATGGGCATTTCACAGACTGCAAGCATCAAAGAATATAGTATCAGTAAGGAAGGGTATTGAGAATAGGGAGATAATCAAAAGGAATCAAATGTATTTTTAAATTTACTTGATGGCTCATTCTTCAAAGGGAAAATCCTGATGCTTCAAGATCTTCATATTGACACTTTAAAGGCATTGCCAGGGATGCGCAAAGCTTGTCCTGTCTGTTCAACGCGGTGAAAAGACCAAATCAGAAGAAGCGATAATTGTAAGGAACTTTAGGAGGTAAAGCAAGACGTGGGGAAATTAATTTTCCTCATAACTACCATTGATCTGAGTGATAAAGATGACATGTCATAAAAGCATAAAATTAATCACTCTTGCAGGGGTGGAGAGGCTTCAGCTGGCACTGAAAATTAGGTTTTTGATTTATTTCCTTTGAATGCATGAAGTCAGGTGCAAAAAAGTGGAAAGAATAGTTTGATAAATTAATAAAGCCTGTTGTGGTGCATATCATAGATTTGAAGCTATTAGAGTTGCAATGCATTTTACTTATGTAATGTGCTTTATTTTTGAGTGAAACAGCAGGGAAAGTGAATGCTGGGAATTGATTCATTGATGCAAAGTCTGGAATTTCAAAATGAAGACAGACCTGAACATGAATTTGCTACAGAAAGGCCAAAATAGCTTTTAGTTTCTGTTATAAATAGTTTCTGTTGATAAACATTTTCTGATTGCTGGCATATACCTCCTGATTTTTGCTGAGTAAGGCATATGTTACTGGGTCATCATCTTTTGTTGGTCCTGGAACAACAATCATATCAAAGAAATTAAGTTTTAACCTGAAACCCAGACAAACTATAACTCACCACCTAAAATAGAGGGAGATAAAGGGTTAATAAGAATAGTGTACAGTCTTACCCTAACCCCAACATTAACATTACATCTAACCCTAAAATCTGAGGTGTAAAGCATTTCAAAACTTTTCTGTTTAGAATAACATGCATTGATGATTTGTGCGCAAAAAGATCAGGAAATAAGGTAAATACGGTTCATTTTGATTTCTTGTTGACTGTGTTGTCCAAGCATAGTTTAAAGGGTCGCTGTCCTCAGAGAATACTCACAAGAGTGCTTCTGTGTGTTTTGAGTCTCAACACAAGACACATTTTCAGGGGAAGAGAAACATATGGAGCAAACAGGGCTGAGTTCAGCTAGCAAGCAGAAGAAAAGAGCATTGTTTTTCCCCCGTACTCTCTGTGTCTGTCCTGTTTTTGCTTCCCCTGACCCACATACAAATTGTTTTCCTGGAGGCAGTGTCAATCCCGTAGGTAATAAGCCACGTTTAACCTCTCTGTGGTCTTTAGCGTGTACACATAAAAGTTTATAAACAGTCTCTGGCAGCGATCCGTCAGGTTTTTTTTCAGCCTCTGGCTCTTCTAGCCGAATGTCACAGTGACACAACACTCTGGTAATGCTGCCATTTGGTAATGGAGCTTTTGACACCTGTTAGTCAGCCATGGTTTGCGGAAAGTGTAATGCCCATGTGCTTAGTGGGGTCTAAAGTCTTAAATCTCAAGACATTCGGCAAAACAGGTGTTTCTTTATACATGTCCATTTAGTCTTTATTAATACTTTTTCACAGTTTACAACAGTAGTAAACTAATTAAAACTATGGAATAATATAAGTGTTAACTTTGGGTATTATGTGTTGGATAAAGAAAAGTGAAAATAAATTAAACATTACATTACATTTATGCATTTTGGCAGACACTTTTATTCAAAGCGACAGTGTATTCAAGGCATACAGTTTATCAGTATATGGTTAAACAGGATTATATTCTATCATATTCAACGTAGCCACCCTTCACCTAGAATTTACCAAAAATGTTTTATTGACATTTTATCACCAGTTTATAGAGGAATTATCCTGAGAGTCTTTTTGAAGTTCCCCTATAGCCAATGCTTTTCGTTGGCTGCTATCTCTTCATTATTTGGTCCAAATCATCCATTTCAAAAAGACTTTAAATAAAATTGTAATTTTCTAATAACAGAAGTTAACATGTTGGCACAATTATATTTTTGTGTACAATAATAATTTTAAACATTTAAGCAAACAGCTTCAGATAACAAGATTTTTAAGATAAGACACATTTCAATAAAGTGATTCCAAACCTTTGACCGGTAGATCAAAGAATCAACAGATTGCATGCTGTGTGCTTTAGCTGCACTTTGACACTGCTGGTATTACAGATTGTTTGACAGTGTTTGACTGTAGGCTGGTTAACAGTTTGGTTAGTATTATTCTGATTATAAGGGTTATTTTATCACAGTTTAATTTGTGGTGTTAAGGGAAGCAAACACCACAATTGCTCATCATAGGATCTGACCAGTATTAAATTTTGATGCATGACTATTTGTGCTACCAACAAATGATACTCAAATCACACTGCAATTTTTATATAGCCCTAAAAATAGTTTTTAGGGCTATATAAAATTTCATTATCCTACATTATACTAATAATTATCCTGCTTTCACAGTTCATTATCCTACTTAAAGGCTGTTTATGGTTGACAAGCAACAAAGCTTTTTGGTGTACCAATATTGAATATGTGGTCTCAGGTGTATATCACACATCTATTAGTATTTATTAATTGTTTTAACAAGTCAGAATAGCTTCATCCCATTAGAATGTAAATTCAACATAAATGGAATATTTGGTCATAATAAAATTTATTGTTCAGTTTTTTTTGTTCTAAACTGTTAGTTAATTAAATTGATTTTTACTCCATGTCGATGATTCTTCAGTTTAAGTGTTGCCTAATATGTGGCTCACTGATTGCTTCACAGCTGAGCCCACCTACTCGATTAGACTTTAGTTCTGTTGTGCTCTCTCAGGCTTTGGGAAGGTGCAGGTTCCCTCAGATGACCTGACAGAGGCCTCATCTCAATCACCTATCAATTACTGCAGCAGATGTAAGGGAAGTTAACTCACAGTCAACAATAGCAGGAGATATTCAGTCATTTAATCAATAAAATAGCCGAAAACACCCTGATGAATTTTCCAGTGAGGACTGTTAGGACCTTTGCTGACTATGCAATGACAGTCTGTGTAAGGTTTCTGAAGAAACAATTTAGTTTCAAGTGCTAAATGTGGAACTGATGGAAAAATAGTGTCTGAAATGGTAAGAAAAGACAAATTCAGTTATTCAAACAGAGGTTCCCAAAGACGTTTGAAGGAAAGAACAACTCTCAAAAGTAATTTGTAACATTTCACAAAATTACATTTTTATTATTAAAAATTAAGCATATGGGCTCTGAAGTTAAATGAACAATTTCTAACTGTTTTAAACATGGATAAAAGAAATGCATTCTTAAATGGATCACTGTAACATTCTAACACAGAACAGCATCTACATTGGAGTTAGTGATGCAACAAATCTTCATCTCACCCATTATAATAAATTTAACTGTTTATTCATCGTACATATCTGTTGAGTTTTAGAAAGAATTAAAATTTTAAATTGTTTACTCAGTTTGGACTTTGTAAAATAATGAAAATGAAATACAGTTGGTGAGGCCAGATCTGCAGACCTTGCAACTATCGAATTAGCGAACATATGTCTCTCAGGACAGGGCATAAGAACGGTTGCATAGGATGATGTCTGAGTCTGCATATTTTGTGTGGCAAGGCTGATCACTAATGAGATCATCATACAAAGATTGATAACAGAAGATCATAAAAGCAGATTGCATGTTCTACCAAAGATTTCTATGGAGTGTTTTTGCATACAATTATAAAAACCAATGCAAATTGCATTTACTCCATTTACTCCAACCCTTAACTCATGGATACCCTTACTTAAGGGTTTTCATGCAACTGGGCTCTGATCTTCAGTTCATCACATTTTTGTCCTACACGCTGACCGTACAACCGCCAAAATGCGGTCAACTGTGAGTGAAATCACTTCGCAACACAAATACGCCCCATAGTATAGTCCCACCCTTGACACTAATTTACAGGTTTGTGTGCAAGGCATCATAAATTCAAATGCAAAGAGAATTGTGATTGCTTTTGAGTTTGGCAGAGCTGAGGAAATGAAATTGCAAACAGGTAATTGCTATTGCAAATTAAGTATGACCGGGTCATACCTCGTAAGACATGGGAAATGCAATTGCCAGTGGACTTTTCATTTTAAATTTGGCAGACATTGTATGGTCTTGTAAATGAAAATGTAAACAATTTGCATTTGCATTTGAATTGTGTCACAAAGTGTACACCCACAAATGCAATTTGCAATTGCTTTATAAAATTGTCCTAAAATTGTCCTAAAAAACGTTCCAAAGATTTCCATACTATCACTTAGCACTGTTCACTTAGCCTATAAACATTTTCTGAGTCTTTTATTTTGGTGCTTCACATTTTTAATAGACAACAAAAAACCCTTGCAGATCTTGAAAGTTCTAAAGGAATGCCGTTACAATTACTGGATTAAAACAAAATGCTTGACTAATTGACAATACGGTGGAGGTGACTCAGTCCACAGGCAATGGAGTAGCAAACTTGTATTTACATGGACACTAATGTATTGATGGCTTCAAAGCCACAGAAGTCAGATTTAATTTTTATAGGCTCTGTAAATGTGCAATATAATGTAGTAGCATTAGGGCAAGGCACACCCAGATTGAGCTAACAAAATAATTGTACAAATCATTGCTGTTCAGTGCAGTTTTTAAAAAAAACATAATATATCAGTATTTAGTAGATTTACACTGATCATCAAAATCAAGATATTGTGACCAGTGTAACGTTGTATCAGTTGGTCCTTGCTTCATTCCCACCCCAGTAACCACATACCAAAATATTAATGATGTCTCAGATTTGTTTAATTTATTTGCAATGCTACCATTTTCTCCTTAAAATCCTGATTTTTCGGCAGACCACCTAGCATTGCTTTTCATTCTTGGGCTCATGTTATTGTTAACCATCATGGGCTGCTGAGTGGTCCTGCATTTGATAAGCTACACATCCCTGCATTCTGTTTTCTCCACAGAGGGTGATTATACCAACCTGTGAAATGACAGCTAATTCAGGCTTCTTTCCTTAAAGCACTGATGGACGATGCTCCAAGATTCCTCCTCCTGCCAGCCTGTGAAATTGCCTGGCATAATCAGAAGAAAATTGTAGAGGCATATGTCAGAAGATGTCAAAACAAAGTGTTAAGACAGGCTTGACCATTGACAAGCAGTTTACCTCTGTATTTATTTTCTCTTGCTTGTCCACTGCTCGTTTTTTCCACCCCAGCCTTTGTGGCTGAAGAGCAGTGTTTAAATGGACACAAGAAGAATACAATCACTGCTCTGAGATGTTTAGGAATTGAACATCATTTCATTTAAAGAGGCTGACAGGGTCAGCTTGACAAATGATAAGTTATTCAGTGATACCAAACTTTCTGTCCAGAGAATACACATGCTTCTGGTTTGTCTGATGGTTGAGAAATAGTTTTTAATCGCCATTTTTGACAGAGTTAAACTTATTTTGCAAATCCCAATTTAATAAATTAGTATGAAAACTGGATGCCGGGCTGTACTGTTGGTTATGAAGGAAGCCACTATGCCACGTCTACAACATCGTAAAATTATGTCTGGACACAAAATTATATTTCGGACAAACCTTTGCTTCTTTCAGTAGACTGTAATGCATGCAGTTTGATACCCAGATGGAGACTGTATGCTGTGTGAGAGGAAAACTAATAAAGAACTTCTAACTTTATCTACTACCCTATTACCAAGTTATTATTTTACCTGTAAATACACCCAAAAACATGCAACACATCATCTAACAACATTTAATGACTTTTCAAGCAGGTTTTAGCTACTTTGCACTTAAAATTGTTGGCAACACTGGTCATAATGACATTTTGAGGACCTATTATTAATTAATTGTTATAAGAATATTGTAAGAGTCTTATAAGAGTGAATTAATTGTTTCTGTAGTTCAGTTGATAGAGCATTGCTTTAACAGCGCAAAGGTTTTAGGTTCGATCCCCAGGGAACACACATACTGATCAAATGTATATCTGAATGAATTGTAAGTCGCTTTGGATAAAAGCCTCTGCCAAATGCATAAATGTATATGTAAATGTTATAATATTGCATTGTCTGGAACATCGGAAATTGGAATTCTAACTAAAGGCTGTTAGTGATGTCTAGTGCCGTTCACGCACAAACTCTCAGGGCCTGTTGTCAAATGTGTTTGATCAGCCACAAAAGTGTGTCTGCTGTTCACCAACTTACCTAATGCATAATCATTGGGAACCACGCTTGTCAAATGAAATTTAAACTTTGACAAGCCAAAGCAGAAAATTTATTTTGAAACACGAAAAGAAAACAAAGCAATGGATCCTTGAGCACAATGTTTTCCCTAACTTTTAGCAGGAATCCATAGTGTTCACTGGGGTCTTAAGGATATCATTGCTGAAACGAAAGCAACTGTTCTTCTCCTCTTTATCTTTTGTCTCATTTTGCAAGCATGTAAAAGTTGCGTGAGCTTATTTGGTCCTTTGCTCTGAAATATCTGAAACAGCCCATAATAGTAGTGCACATGAACTGTAACCCTTTTGCTCATGTTTTGACAAAAGCAGAGACACCCATAGACCCCCCTCTTGAAGTTATCAGAACAGAAATGGTCGAAAGTGGACAAAAGAGACAAATTACAACAGCAGGTGTAAATAGTAATATGACTTTGCACTCATTCAATTGTGGTGTGTCTGTTATCTAAAAAATAAACAGCAAATAGTGTGTCACAGTGCCACAAGCAGGACGGTTTCCCTTAGTTTAAGCTGACAGCACAGTTTATTATGTTCCTGACATATGTTTATCTTCCTTTGTAAGCCCGTCATTAAATGTTTCTAAAGACTGTAACATTCACCAGTGTACTCGAACTGAATTTGTTTGGGAAACATAACCAGAAATGTTCCAGATTGGTGGTTTAAAAATTATGATAGGATGTCATATCTGATATTTCTCCAGTGCCAAGCACATTCTCCAGCGTCATATTTGGCCCACTGCAAAACAATCCTACTAGCTCCTTCTGCAGGAACGCTCATATAACCTGAGCTGCTAACAGCCAACCCACAACAGCATTCACAGTTTGCACATTACCCAGACTGCTCAGTGACTCCACTGGTATCACTTCCCTTTTACATCTGTTTGAAGATAAAAAGCAAATGGCATAAATATGACATGATTTGCTAATACACAAGAAGATGAAAAAGTGTTTTGCTTACAGTAATCTCTCCTTATTTGTTTATAATTTTTTACATGTTTTCTATGTTTTCTGATCTTTGTTGATTGTAACTTTCACAATTTATTTTGAAATGTAGTGCTTTGCTGAGGCAAACATCAGTCTCACTATGGTCCAGACTTTAGGGTTAGCGACCGCATTATAACATGCCAATAAAATGCTCAGAACTTCTTTTAAACACTTTAGCAATGCCGTGTCAACCCCCAAAAACTTTGTGTGCTTGGGTAGCACTGTTCAGATTTTCCTCCGAAAATATAAAGGCCTATAAGTTTAACTATTTGTTTATCATACTGGCAGCTGCATGACATGCCTCAGATCTGCAAGTACCTGGATGCTGTTATTATATTCGTTTTGCTGTGGTTAATATAAGAGCATATAGTCAAACATAACAGATACATAAAGATGAAAAATGCACTCACATTTCCTGCATAACCACAGGTCTGTATCATCTTCTTATTATTGTAATGCAAGGATTTTTCCGGCTGTATTTCATCTGAGTTGCCTCATATACTCTTACACAAGAGAAAGAGGGAAATGAAATGGGTAAAAACCACAACAAGACCCAGTCTATGCCATTTGACATTTAATCTCTCTGTCCTGGCCAGGCAGTGATTTAACTTCATTAAGTGTTCCTTCATTAACACTTTTGGTAGATTATGGTATATAGTACAACTCCAGCATCCTTCAGAGTTTCAGCTGAGGAGATGATGTGAAACATTGTACTGAAGTCATGGTACTGAAGGTGTTTGTGGGTTTAATTAGCGGATGTCATTTACAGCCGCGGACCTCTTTGGTATTGCATACTGAGTTTGATTCCGGAATAGTAGAGGTATCTGATGTGAATCAGTGCTTATATATATATATATATATATATATATATATATATATATATATATATATATATATATATATATATATATATATATATATATATATATATATATATATATATATATATATATAGGACATGATATATATATATATATATATATATATAGGACATGATATGAAATGATACACTTATTCTTCAGAGAGAAAGCCAAAGTGCTTTAAATATGACAAACATTTAGCTTGATGCATCGCATTGAATTTATCTCCCATGGCATGAACAAAATACCATGGCATGCGTAACTTTATATTGTAATCAGAGTATATGTCAGAATTTAGTTTTGTTTGGAATTCAACATAGAAATAGTTAATATGTTACGTAACAATATGATAATGTATATATTTGGATAATCCATTACAAAAAAAAGATTGTGAGCCCTGTCAGTCACTGTTAGCCACGCGAATATAAGTTCTATGGTATAGAGAAACCTTAAAACATTTTTATCCTTTCATGGTATACCATAATAGATAATAAACTCGCTGTCTTGCACATCCTTAGTTGACTTTAATGTAAACTACCATACTTCAGTTTAATGTCACAATGTTATTTTTTGCTATTCAACTCACTTTCAAACGTACTCCCACAGTACAGACTGTCTTAGATGGAGTGACGTCGACAGTGCTGCCCAGAAGAACTATACCTCCTGTCTTGACCACCACAACAGTTGCCGCCCACAGACGGCCCGTGAACGTCAGTACGACTCCCAACCCCAAACAAAGCAGGGATGCAGCTGCCGAACCCCCTGAGCCTGCAGAGCCCATTGTTGTCAGCACCACCCCCCACATTAGGCGTTTCTGCGACAGCACGGAGAGGCGAGGAATATCCTGGCCACAAACACACCATGGGGTGACGGTGGAGCGTCCATGTCCTAAAGGAACTCGAGGTATGTCTGCTGCCAAAACAGGTATTTGAATCATGTTCATAATCTGTGGCAGGCATTTCTTCATCATTATTGGAGAACAAGGAGAAATCTTTGGCATTCACCCTGTTCCTGTTTGTGTTGATATTAGGCATGTAGCATTTCTTATTTAAATGGTATCTGTATGGCCATGTCGAAATTAAGGACTTAATCAGTTTTAAATGTCCCAGCATTTGTGGTCCATAATAAATGAAAGGCATTTATTTGATTTTTATTTATTTGCTCAGATCAGTTCATTTGATCAGTTCATTTGCATAGAAATTGTTCCATAGCATTTTTATTTTGTTTGTCATTACAAATGCCATCAGATGTAGTCCTAATTAACATTAAGTAAAATGAAAAGGTCTAAAAATAAAAGCATTTTTGATGTTTTAATTACGAAGACTTACGAACCACCACACTTATGCTGACCTAAAATCACAGAATTCTCCTTTGTTATTCACTAGGAATCGCTTCATTTCTGTGCCTAGCTGTTGATGGCACCTGGAATTTTAAGGGTCCCGATCTCAGTAATTGTACGTCCCATTGGGTAACACAGGTGGCACAGAAGGTAAGTCATTCACTGCTGGGATAGGCTTCTCTTTCACATCCAAAGTCTGGCACTGAAGGCGACAAGCAGAATTGTGCACTGTCATGTTAATTTTCACTTGTTTTTTTTCACCAGATCCGAAGTGGAGAAAACGCAGCAAACCTTGCCAACGAGTTAGCACATCACACTCAAGGCAACGTGTACGCGGGGGACGTGAGCTCATCCATTCGGCTGATGGAACAGCTTGTGGATATACTGGACGCACAACTTCAAGAGCTAAAACCTAGTGAAAAAGATTCAGCAGGACGCAGCTTCAACAAGGTACAGTACAGAACCATCTCCATGAATTAATATAGCATTAGTGCCTTCATGTGCAACAATTCATTTGTTTAATGGGATTTATTAAATCTTCATTTAATCACCACCAAGTTCCAAAGTGAATGTTTTTTTAATTTGTTCTGCAAATGTTTGTTGAAATATTTTCATATTCAGCTATCAGTCAGCAGGTCAAGGTAATTCATACTCCCAAACCCTCACAAAACTGCTAAGCACATGAATGCCACTCCTGTTGTTAGCTGAAATTATTTCTTCTATTCTCACAAGCCCTTCTGGAATTGCTGAGGCTTATATGTTGCCAATCATTGCCAATCGTAATTAATCAGTCATTGCAAAAATTCCCAAGACATTCTTTCGAAATCCACTCACCCATATTTTTGAAATTTTTGATTTCCATTACCGCCTGTTTGTTTGAAATAGTATATGTAAGACTAGTGATTAATTAATTAATTCTTCCTTCTCTATCACAGTGTATTGGCTTTGTGTCCTTACTGAAGGAAACAGATTAGTTCCAGATCACCTCTCTGGTAATTACAGGGTTGTTGTGGCTAAATTTGTTGATTTGGATGTCTCTATAGAGCTGTTCTGGAATGAAGCTCTTAGTAAATTTTGTAACAATATAAAATTTAGAAAGTAGCAGGATTTGTATCCTGTTACTTTGCTTTGTAGAGAGAGGAATACTTTATTTTGACGACAGTTTGAAACAGTCATATCACCAGATAGCACTGTAGCACTTGTCAAATACAAGTAACCTTTTTTTGGCAGCTGGTGTTGAGTTTAATGGATTCCCTGGCTTCATTTGAATGCAATACACCAATCTCCATATTTCTTTATGTAAGACAGATGCACATTCAGAAAGACACGTTTAACTGAACCGGACTATTGACACACTGCTAATGATATCTGGTGATGTCCGGTCTAGCTATATGATGGTTGATGTATGCACATTCTTAAAGGGTCTGTTTGTTTTCTTTTTGTGTGTGTGTATGTTATTAATTCTCAGTCTTTGTGTTTTAAACCAAAAAAGCGTCAAAAAAGAGAGAGGACTTGCAGGGCGTATATGAAGGTACACATGGACACAATCCCAGAATTCCCTTCACCTGCTCAACTGCATGCAGCTCGTCTGTTTATGTGTCTGGCCTGAGGTCCATCTGTTTATCTGCTGGCATTGTCTTTTAGGGGTCCAAGCATTAAATTGTTACATGAATTTTCCTATTGGTGGAGCTAGAGAGAAATGTTGGATGTGATCTTTCAGTTTGTCACAGGTGTGTACATTCCTTGCCAAATGCTAAACAGGTCCCACATACCTACGGGTTTTTCACTTGGGATGTTTATCTACCATATTGAAGTTTTATGTCGAATTAGTCATGGGTCTATTTTTTAACAAAAATTTAGTATGTATATAGTCTGGACGCATATTGTATTTGGCATGCTAATAGACTTACAATGTGACTTCCATGTACGTAACCAAGGTCCTAATCAGTTACTGTATATACACAACCCCAAATCAGAAAAAGTTGGGACAGTATGGAAAACACAAATAAAAAAAGTAGTGATTTCTAAATTTACTTTGACTTGTATATCATTGCAGACAATACAACAGCACATTATTTAATGTGTTCCTCATGATTTTTTTTGTTTTTTCTTCAAAAAACCTTGCAACACATTTCAAAAAAAGTTGGAACAGTAAAGCATTTACCACTTTGTAATGTTGCCTTTCCTTTTCACAACACTTAAAAGACATTTAGGGACTGAAGACACCAAGTGAAGAAGTGTTTCAGGTGTATTTTTGTCCCAGTCTTGCTGCAAACAAGTCTTAAGGTGGGCAACAGTACGGGGTCTTCGTTGTCGCATTTTGCGCTTCAAAATTTGCCACACATTCTCTGTTGGAGACAGGTCGGGACTGCAGGCAGGCCAGTCAAGTACTTGTATCCTCTTCCTCCACAGCCAGGACTTTGTAATGTGTGCACAATGTGGTTTTGCATTATCTTGTTGAAATATGCATGGATGTCCCTGGAAAAGATGTCTTCTTGAAGGCAGCATATTGTGCTCCAAAATCTCTATGTACTTTTCAGCAATAATGGTGCCATCACAAAAGTGCAAGTTACCTTTACCAAGGGCACCATGACAGACCCTGACTTTTGGACTTGTTGCTGGTAACAGTCTGGTAACAGGATGATCCTTTTCTTCTTTGGTCCGGAGCACACGGCATCTATTTCTCCCAAAAAAATACCTGGAATACTGATTCATCTGACCACAGTACACATTTCCACTGTGTGATGGTCCATCCCAGATGCCTCCGAGCCCAGAGAAGTTGACAGCGCTTTTGGACACTGTTAACATAGGGCTTCCTTTTGGCACAGTACAGTTTTAACTGGCATTTGTGGATGCACGGTTGTTCAGCTTAGGCTTGCGTCCTTGTCCTTTACGCACTGAAATTCTTCCACATTCCTTGAATCTTTTAATTATGTTATGCACTGTTGAAGGTGAAATAAGCAAATGTCTTCCTATCTTTCTTTGAGGAACATTGTTTTTAAACATTTCAATAATTTTCTCACGTATTTGTTGGCAAACTGGCGATCCTCGGCCCATCTTTGCTCCTAAAGGACTAGACCTTTCTTGGATGCTGCTTTTGTACCAAATCATAATTACAATCACCTGTTGACTTCACCTGTTTCAAATTACATCATCATTTAACCAATTTACCTGATTACTAGCCCTAAATTGCTCCTGTTCCAACTTTTTTTAAAAAAAAGTTAAATAAAAAATCATGAGGAACACATTACATAATGTGCTGTTGTATTGTCTGCAATGAAATACAAGTCAAAGTAAATTTAGAAATCACTACTTTCTTTTTTATTTGTGTTTTCCATACTGTCCCAACTTTTTCTGATTTGGGGTTGTAAGAACAATTCCTTATTAAAAAACTGCTAATGTCTCAGCAGGGGCCGTGTTAAATACGTTTAGCTCAAATACTAATGCATGGCACTGATACCGCCAATGTTGTGGTTCAATTCCCAGTGAATATGTGAATTTATGAAATCTATATATTGAATACAGTGTGAGTCTTTATAGTACTTAAATGCAAATAAATGTTGTATACAAGAATATAAACGGTGAATTGTCACAACTGTTGCTGAGTCTTTAACAGCATGCAAAGTTTAATTCTGGTTGGTGAGAAGGTGGTGCTGTATCTGCTGAAAAATAACATAAAAACTCAACCAACTTCATATTACAATAAATATAATTAAAACATATGAACTCTTAACAAATGTTGGCAAAACTGCAGCTGTTGTTTCAGAATGAATAATCTTTGAGCTAAAGAGGTTATTGTGCTTGGACCCTGAGAATTGCTTTTTGCAGCAATTTTTCTTTAGTTTTTGTTTTGTTTTTGGTGGCTTTTACTCGCTCTTTCCACATTCTGCTTTTGTCCATTCAGTTCCTACCTAAGGCTTGTATTAATTGCAGTACCTTTCCAGTGTATTTTCAGGGGTCTCTCTCTCTTTCTTTCTCTCCTTCTCTTTTTTGTAAAAATTGTCTTCCTGCAGTAATAATTGCACAGGTCTGTCGAAGTGTTGATGTGCTCACCTTTCATGTTACTGTTTCTCCTTTTTTTCCCTGTCTTGCAGACTTTTTTTCTACAGTTCTTTTCATCCGTTTGTCTATGTGCCATGTATGACTGTTGTCATTCTTAGTTGTGTTATTTCACCATTTATTCAAAGCTGCATCTGTACACACTGCACATATATACAGATTGCATAAGTTATAAGTGTGTGTATAAAAATTGTCTTACAACTTCAAATTGTCAATTTAAATTGCCAAAATAATCACTGTTAAAAAATTCTTACAACACATATATTTACTTTCTAAGTACATTTTAAAAAGCCTTTTAAGAAATATTTACCCCAAGATTAAATTAAAAAAATTCGGTATGTAACTCGTCCTGCACAGTTTGTCGCAAACCCCTGAATGAGGTGTCAAATGGACTGGCTTATTATAAGAGGTGTGCTATGACATTTGTAAGTGATCTGGTGTACAGTATTTTTTGGGCGTACGAAAAAGTGGGCAAAAATTCCATAGACTTAACACTTAACATTGTGGCTAAATTTTGTGATGTCATAGATCCACATTAGAATGCTGTAGAGTACTTGAGGGGTGGGCTCATATCACTCGGCTTAGCAAGAAGCAACAAATGGTGACATTTCAATGGTGACTTCCATTGAAAAGGGTTAGAGACATTAAAGCATCTTGGGTGTTCTCTTTTGGCTCAAACTTGCAAGTAGTCTTTCATTATTACCATGGAAACTGTCCAGCCACGCCCTAGCAACCATTTAGAGCACCCTAGCAACCAACATGAATTAGCTATATCTTAGCACTAGAACATCATAGAGACATGGGAGTTGGCTCTTTTGATTCAGACACAAATTTGTCTACCTCATAATGTCACAAATAAGTCATATTTTAGTATACCTATTGTGTTAAATCATGTTAACATTGTTAATTCATGCTAAAACATGCTTACTAGAAAATCATACTAGAAAAGATGTTAAATCATGTAGAAGTTTGCAAGGTCTCTTCCATCCCAACATGCTCTCTAATTCCCCAAAATCAGAACTATGTTCAGATGATAAGATGTTCTTCATTAGATCTTTATTTTATATTCCAGCCACCAGATTTTGACTTCACAATCATAGCCAACCACCTTTTGCCTCCTGGCCACTAATTCTTTAAGCTGGAAAACATAAACAATACTTTGCTGTACAATACAGTACTATGTAAACCAGATGTGTAAAGCTCTTCTGTTACTGTCATGACATAAACACAATGAATGTCCGTTGCTTTGTCAGAGCTGTGATTGGTCTGTTGGTAGCATCTCTGATCTAGACGATGCTCTTGTTTGTCACGTTTTTGTTTATAACCTCTACAGTACCTTGTTTTTTTACAACTTCTTTTGGAAATGATCATCTGTCTTAAGGATATAGAGACAGTGGAGAGAGTACAGGACATTACTTGGGAAAAATATAATGTAACTTTAGGTTGAATCATCTGCCAAATTAGTAGCATTGCTAAACAGGATAAATCTGGAGTATTCACCAAGATTTCTGACATTGCAATGTACTTCTGATCAAAGTAAAAAAATAGTTTTAATTGTAAATGCTGGCAATTTGTAATTGGTGGTTGATGCCAACCACCTGTGGTGCCTGTGGTCCTTCAGGAGAGTGACATGTCACAAAGAACTCTAGAGCTGATCAGTTCATTCTGCCTACACAACACTCAATCAACAGCTGCCCAGATTAAAATTTCAGCCAAGAAAAGTGGCATGACCCTACTTGTGGTTTAGCAGATGCTTTGGATCTGAAGTGACTACACTAATTGCAGAGACAGTCTCCCAGGACCAGTAACTGGTACAGTGTCTTACTCAAGGGCTCTGTCATAACAGGATCCTCTCAGAAACTCTACAGCACTAAGGATAGAGCAAACTTGCATCTCATGGTGGCTCCATATGCATCCACAGAGGCATAGTCATACCCCCACAACAGCCCCTGCCCATAATACTGCAAGTAAGGTTATGTTCTATTCTTTCACTTGCCTCTGTAATAATGGCCTTAGTCTGACACCATGTTAAAATCCTCCTGTGACACTGCAGTGTTGTAGCCACGCTGGGATTATTTTATTCAATTACATCCTGGTCAAGGCCCTAGGAAATGATTCCTCTTAGACACAAATGAGAATATCCCATTTTTTTGCAGTCTGTCTGTATTCTACAAGTGACTTTCCAGCCTGATAATGCTTTGTACTTTACGGGAAGATTTTTTGATAACCTTACGGTTAGATTCTGTTACAGATAGCAAGGCAAGCTTTATTGATTCCCAAGAGGAAATTTAATATGGCAATCATGTACATTGTGTAGCGTTTGCTTTCTTAAAACAGTGGCCAGCTGCCTGGAGCAGGTTTGAATTTGTACTGAGATGCCCAAGTGGACTTTAATGCATATAAATCTGTACCTGTTTTTCAATTAATCTATGGAAAGCAGGTGATATAAAGCAGTCATTTCCAAACAGGGATACATGTACCTAAGCAGGTACCAGGATGTGAAATGATTTAATGTTGTTTTGTTAAACCTATAAACATGTCTTATTTAAAAATGATTGTCAGTAGATTCAGATAATTGAAAACAATGAATCTCTTCATTTTTGTGTGTGCGGAGAATAGAATAATCATTCAGTTTTATTTTTAAACTTGAGGGATCTAAAGTAACATAGGTGGCATAAACACAATTAGAACATTTACTGTCAATCCACAAAATTAACAAAATCAGATTATTGTTTGCTTTTACTGATCCAAAGACTGTTTCATTTCCCATTCCCATAGTTGTTTTTGCTTGTCACAAGTCTCATTTACTTCTGTCGTCCCCTGTGTGCTCCATGTGCCAAGCTCTGTTTCCTAAGAAATGGAGGGAAAATATCAACTGCCTGTCATTTCTCTTGTTTCCATGGTTACAGGCCATTGTGGACACGGTTGACAACCTCCTGAGGCCAGAAGCCCTTAAATCCTGGGAGGACATGAATTCCACAGAGCAAACCCACGCTGCCACCATGTTACTGGATACCCTGGAGGAAGGAGCCTTTGTCCTTGCAGACAATCTGATTGAGCCCGCTGTTGTCAGAGTGCCTGCTGACAACATCAGTGAGTCATTCTATCTGAGCCACTAACTTTTAAAACGTCTCACAAGGTTTTGCACTGAGCCACCTGTCATGACTTAATGCTTAATGACGGTTTATCAAAAACAAATCATAAGGAATTTGAAAAATGGCAATACACATTTTTGCCATGGAATGTAATGCAACACAAAAGCACATTTCAAAGCACGTTTTGTACACAGTTCTCATAGTGTGAGATACTGAGGTAACCCTACACACTGCAAACCTCTTGCTGCTTCATTTAGGGAGGCTTTCTAGTAGATTCAATCTTGGCTCAAGAAATCACTGATTAAGCTGTGGAGAAAACAGAATTTACTAAATTGCTAGAATGTGTTTTTGACAGCTGTGCAAGAGTTTACAGAGAACGTGTCAAATCACTGGTTGCATTTGCCAATTTCAGGTTAACGTGTAGTGATGTGACATTTTTGAGCTTTTCAGCCCATGTATTGTAAATACTGAAAGCATAGGATTTATCTTCCACTGACAATGTTTCTGGTGTATGTTGTTTGTTGGGTTTGATAGTTTCTTTGATGTAATTCCTGTTCACTAGTTTAAAGAAATATTTTTTTTTCAGTTTAATGAGGCTAAATATAGATACAAAATGTCTTAGTATAGTTTAGACCTATCGGCTTACTGGGCATACAATGCAAAATTGTAGACAGTTAATATTTTTCAGTTAAAAATCCATTAGTGATTGAAGCTGTGCTGAACACAAGTAATCTGAGACTAAGTAACTGTGTGGCACCTGATCAGTCTGGTGTTTATTAAACAAAAGTGTGTTTGTTGCATTAAAGAGAAAAGGTATGATGTTTTGGCTAGAGCCAGCACTTGTACTTAGAAAAAAACTTTTCATTGAAACTGAAAGGCCACTGATTAAGGTATCCACTGTAATTTTTTACAGAGAGCCCTTGTTACACCCCTCCAGATCTCACTACACTGGCTACCCGCATCCACCCGCATTAACTCTGACCCTAACAATTATCTCTTACCCTGGCCTTCAGGACAGTCACCGGTACTTCACCTTTATACCTCAACTCACTCATTTAGATATATATACTGTAGTTTTTGTTGATTTAACACATGGTTATCTAGACAACTCTGTAGAATTTGGTTGTGAATAATTAAATTATTAGCTATTGTCCGTTGTCAAAAAAGTTTTTTTTCCACATCTCAATTCTTTTTTCCGTGAAGCACAAGGAGAAAGTGTTTTCTCCTTTACCATGCAGTTACAATAAATAGGAACTAGTGCTTTCAAGCTGCAAAAAGGATGGGAAAGCACTATAAACATAATATAAACACAGTCCATACTTAAAACTTACCATACAACTTGTGCACTACCTTCCAGGTTTTCCAAAATAATATAAGTTGTCTGAGAAAGTGACTGAAATTAGCGTTGTTGTTTCGAGAAAGTCATATGGGTTTGGAGCTTGATATTAATTATAATGTTATATTAACAAAAAATTTAATTTTATGTAATCTTTGTAATCTTTAAACCCCGATATGATGAGACCAGTTTCATTGTAGGAGTTGAAGGGAATTCTTCTTTAGATTCTGGGAAATCATAACTACTTCAGGTATTCCTGAATCTATTAAGGAATTGTGTATAGGTATCAGATGAGAAGCCTACAGTAAACAGTGCCACTAGTACTGACGCTGTGGTTATTGGACATTACATTGTGATTTAGGTGGAATTGTCTTCGTGGGTGCATCTAAGTAGATATTGTTCTGTTTGTCATTTTCCATGAGTGCAGTCACGGATGCAGAAATCAAGATGTAGAATGAGGGAGAGGTGGGATTTGAAACAGAATGGATTTAGCTCAGGTCTCAGCATGCAGCAGCCTTGATTTCACTGTTCACATAGAGGGAATCCAGTCCAGGACCCTTCTGGTGGAGTTTAATAGTAATGTGATCTTATTCATTTAAGTCAGCTTTGTGCACTTACGTGTCATTTCACTGCACAGGCCTCTAGGTTGCCGTGGTTTTCCCTTCAACTTTGGTTCAGTAATTTTCCACACTCTCAATTTTCAAGTTGAATGCAAGGAAATGCTCCTTAAACTATAGAGAATAGTTTTGTCTCCTTAAACTATGGAGAGCACTGTGTTAGCCTGCCTGTTTTTTCTTAGTCATGGTTTTTCAAAGGTTTTCGTTTAGGGAATAATTCACCCAAAATTAAAATTCTGTCAGCATTTACTCATTCCAAATGTTTTATTTTATTCTAGTGGAACACAAAAGGAGTACCGATATGTTTGAATATTTGTGTTGTCATATCAAACACGTCAAGCACAAAGTATTGTATGACTTGAGAAAACTTTGATTGTAGTACATAAATAGTATGGACTTTTGTCTTAGGGCATTTTACATCCCTTTCAGTGTATGGAAAGAGTACAATGAACATTCTGCTAACCATCTTTTGTGTTCTGTGGGGGTTAAAAATACATGCTTGCTAGTAAATTTTATTATTTTTATACCCTTGTCTACAATTTTTTCTGCGAGCTCACCAAAATGGATATGAGGCTGTATCTTTGCAAAACTTATGTATTGACACGAAACATGGTACATCTCAACACAGGCATGACCTAAGATGCCACCTACTGGTTTTTGCTTAAAATGATAACCAGTGTCCTTTGGTCGGCCATTTTGAATTTTATTGTAAAGTGCAATATTCTATGAACACATTTACACTTCTATAGTTCATTGTCCTCATAGTCTGAGGGTATGTACAACGTTTGGAGCCGGCGCCCCCTAGTGATGAAACTTTATTGGTGAAATTTATTAAACTGCTTATACCTTTTGGTTAATTTGACTTTCGACATTGTCATGTGACTATCTATTAGTTTCCCTGGCTTAGTGCTTCAATCCCAAATTTGTCATAGTTGACTGAATTTTCTGTCTGCCATTTTGAGTTTTGAAAATATTCTTTTTCAAACTCCTCCTAGGTTGTACATCTGATTTGCAAAACATTTTGCATGCATTACACTCCTGACGAAAATCTTTTTGATAGCTCAAAGATCAAGATATTTTCGTTAGCAAGATTCCAAAAGAGGTTGTATCTCAACAATGCTTTGTCGTATTGACATGAAACTTTTCACGTCATTTTGGTGACAGCACCAGAAACCTATTAGTCAAATAACATAAGTAATTTCATATCACCTAAGCTGCTAGCAGCTATATTTTATATAGTATATTAGTATTAGTATAGTATATTAGCTATGCTAATAATATACTATTATTGTTATTATTATTATTATTATTATTATTATTAGAACTGTAAGAGCCCAGAGAACTGTACATAGGAAAGCACACAGATAGAGGACAGTCTGAAATGTTATCGTAGCAAATTTGAGTCTCTACCTCAAACCCTTCAGCGCCACCAACAGTTCAAAGTTTCACTCATGTTTATGATCATAACCTCTGAACCGTAAGTCCTAGAAACAAAATTCTTTTTACTTTGATTTTCTGGTTTATGACAACAAATATGTCATAATGAAAAATGGGTGCGCCAAGTGTCGTGTTTGAATTGTCATGAGCCATGGAATGTATCCTGGCAATGCTTTGACAAAACTTAGTGTATTGACAAAACTTAGTGTATTGACAAAACTTAGTACATGTCATCACAGGCATGGCCTGAGGGTGCATGCACACACGTTTTGTCACAGCGCCACCTACTGGTCCAGAGATTAAAAAATGGCTATCTTTGATGATAACTTTTGAATACTTTGGTCTATAATTATGAGAGTGGTCTCTTTAGATTCCTTGAGGCACACTATTTTAAACAATATCTGATGTTCTATGTTTGGCCATTTTAAGCCTCACCCATTTTCAATTTTGTCGGAAAATACAGTATTTAAAAAAGTAATTGTGTATCATTATGAAACTTTACATGGTTCATCATTACCATATTCTGAGGTGACCTGAAAATTTTGTGGCCACCTAGTGACCAAAAGATATGACAAAATTTATGAAAATGTTGATAACGTGATTGTAATAACATATTGTTATTCAACTTCTTTCTTTAGATTTTTTAGCTCATGCAATTTGTGTCAGTTGCTTAAATCATTCTTTTATATCATGTCAACGAATATGACGGCATGCATATGCAATGGACTAGGCTGTATCTTTGCTAAACTTTTGTGTATTAACTTGAAACTGTGTAGGTGTTATCACAACATCCTGACCACCCCAAAGAAATGTGGTGGCCACCTCTTGGCCAAAATTTATAAATCACTTTATTGTGTTAGAATGGGTTTTGCCTGTGTTTTCTTTAATGGCTTTTCCTAATCTTATTTTTCTCAATTTCACAGACTTCTCAATGCTTCTCTTTGTGCTGTTAATGGGCTTGACCCTGTAATTGCTGTTTGCAGCTATATTTATTAATAATATTATTATTATTTCACAATTCTTTATATTCCAAACTTCTGCAAAAGTATTGCTTCATCTGAACTCTTTGACAGTATGCCATATATTAAATATATATTTTTGTCCAGAAATCTGTAGGTGATGAAGTACTAATGTGTCAAGTTAACTTGATTTAATTATAAAAGTTCTGTGGCATATTTCTTGACTTTACGAACAGCAATCATTGATAATAAGATAACATTCCCGGCGTAAATGAGAGAATTTTTCTGCTGCGCTCATCTTAACACCCTCCTAACAATTTTTTGTTCTCTGCTTCTTGATTGAAAATTATACGGTAAAACTGTATCTTGCTGGCTGTGCCCTGAGGCACATTTAAAAACTTTAAAACTTGATTCTCATGCTTTTTCTTCTTTAAATACAGTCTTTAGTTTTAATTAAATTAGCAGCAGTGAAACAGTCATGGCCTAATGGTTAGAGAGTCAGACTTATAAACTAGAGGTCTGGCAGGAAACGACTGAGGTGCCTGTGAGTAAGGCACCATTCCTCCAGTTGTTCCCTGGGCACTGCAGTGGTAGCTGCCCACTGATCCGTATTTGTATGTGTTCAGTATTCACTGGATGTGTTAAATGCAGAGGTCACATTTCAAGCATAGGTAACCATACATTGACAAATATGTCACTTTCTACTTTCATGCAAACTTTACGAGATGAGGAGAAAAGCAGAAGAAAGTAAAAGGTTTTATTTTCATCAGTCAGACAAAACAAAACAGCAGAGCATGTTTGTAGCAGAGAAGAGGGAAGGGGTTTGTGTTGATACCCATGTACTGTGACCCTACGGTAATTTCACACATCAAAGAGAGCATGGGCTGAATCGAACAGTCCGCAGTCATCTAACAGCCCAGCCCTGATCAGCACTACCAAACTACAGAGCTATCCCAGATAGCAAACTGACATAGAATCAGTGTAGAATCAATGTCTCCCGTGGCATCAAGACAACGTTGATTTCCGATGTCAATCCAACATCTTTTTGCTCATAGAAGTAACGTTGAACCAACGTTGTTTGCACCGTTGAATATGTAATAATTTAGTAAAAAAATCATGTTTAATTTGTGTTTATTTAAAATACACATTCACAAACATGCCCATTTCTAGAGTATTGTTTTCTTTAGTAATTTCAAAACTAAACAGCCAAATATAAAAAACCTTCCCACTAAGCAGTACAATCATAGGTTACTATTAGTTTCAGTTTTAGAACTTTAAAGAGACATTTTAGACATTTTATAATAAAGTTGTCATAATATACATACTGTCACTTTGTACCACAAAAGGTATTCATGCAGGTGCAGAACAACATGTTTAATGGCAGGATGTTTTTAAACTAACTCACATAGTCATTTTGCAAAGAAATTGTTCCCTTTGGAAAAAACAGAGCAGTTTTGTTTTTCATTTAACATTTCTGAAGTCAAGCAAGATCTTTGTTCTTGCAATATGTCTGTCCCCGATTTATATTTGAATACATTTTATTCTGCAGAGAACACTTTAGTTAACAGCCTTCCATACAAACAATTGAGTCTTGTCTGGGTGATGTGACTAAAGATACTGTCTGTTCAGTCTGATACAGGTTAAGCGCAACATCGTAGTGCTAGTATTCGGGAGAAGGCTTCCGCTAGTGGTGAGCAGGAGGTGGAGCAGGGACCTCCTCTGTTACAGAGCCCCCACCACCCCCTCCTCTGCGAGCGGGTCCTTACGCAAGGTGGAAATCGGCCCCGGGGTCTTCCGCGAGGTCGAGGGGACAGTTTACCTGGGTGCATCCTGTGAAATTCTTCCATTAAGGTAGGATCCAGAATATCCGTTGCATCAACCCAGGACTGCTCCTCCGGACTGTACCCCTCCCAGTCTACCAAGTACTGGAGATTGCTGCCCTGACGCCTGGAGTTGAGCAGCTCATGGACTCGATAAGCCTCTGCTCTCTGGGTCCCTCCTCTGACTCTCCCACCGGACCACCAGCAAGTTTTAGCAAAGATACATGAAAAGTGGGAGAAATGTGATAGTTACTTGGAAGTTCCAAACGAAATGATACAGGACTAATTTGTCTCAATTTTGAAGGGACCGACATACCTGGGGTTGAGTTTTCTACATGGAAGTTTTAATCATCTCTCGTGGACAGCCATACCCATTGAACAGGACTGAAGGCGGGTCCAGGACGTCATCGTTCGTTGGCCTGTTAAGTTTGGTGTCAGACTGCGTGCAAGAGATGGGTATGTGCACGATCCCAGACCTCCTCACTCCGCTGTAGCCAATCTGTAACTGAGGGAAGTTCTGTAGGTTCAGCGGACCAAGCGAATAACAGGACACACTTGAACTGAGTCATCCCTGTAGCAGTTTTGACCAGGGAATTTTGAGTGTATTCGGCCCGCATCACGAAACGACTCCAGTCACCCTGGTTCTGTTGACAGTAGGATCTGAGGAACCGAATAATCTCTTGGTTGAGAAGCTCAGTCTGGGGATGATAGCCTGAGGTTAGGCTGATGTTTACATTCAAACCCTTGAAGAGTAACAACCAACCTCGAGAGGTGATCTGTGGACAACGATCCGAGACAATGTCCTCAGGCAAACCAAAGAGTCTGAAGACCTGATTGATTAATAGTTCAGCCATTTCAAATACAGAGGGGAGCTTGGGTAGGGGAACTAGTCAACAGGCTTTTGAGAAATGGTTGTAAGGATTGTTGTATTCCCAGACGAGTCAGGTAGATCAGTGATGAAGTCTATTGATATGTGAGACCAAGGATGGCGTGGAATGGGTAGAGGTTGCAGTAGTCCGGCTTGTAGCTGTTAAGAAGTCTTAGAGGTCTGGCAGATAGAATAGTTCTTTATGTGAGAGATAGTGTCTGCTGATAAGGTAGGCCACCAGAACCGGTTCTGAAGAAGGTGGATTGTGGCTGTTATCCCAGGATAGCCTGAGCTTGGGGATGAGTGAACTTGGGTGATTAAGCGGTTACGAAGAGCTACTGGAACGTAGGTCAGGTCACCGGGGCAATCAGTTGGTGGAGGAGTATCGGCATTGGCTTGATTAATCTCAGTAATAATATCCCATTGGACTGGAGCAAGGAGAAGATTCTCGGGGAATATGTTCTCTGAACTGGGGAAATTGGAGATTTCATCGGTCTGGCGGGATAGAGTGTCTGCCTTAGTATTCTTGGATCTCGGTCGTATGAAACAATAAAATTAAAACGAATGAAAAACAAAGCCCACCTAGCCTGCCTGGGGTTTAGCCACTTGGCCGTACGGAGATATTGTAAGTTCTTTTGGTTGGTCAGAATGGTAAAGGGGTGTGTTGCGCCCTCTAGCCAGTGTCTCCATTCTTCGAGCACCAGTTTCATGGCCAGTAATTCTCTGTTGTCCACATCGTAATTTCTCTCAGCAGGAGAAAGTTTCCGGGAATAAAATGCACAAGGAAACATCTTGGGAGGAGAGCCCTGATGTTGAGAGAGAATTGCCCCTACCCCAGTATTCAAAGCGTCTACCTCCACTATGAATGTTCTTGATCTTGAATTGATCAGGATCTGGATGACGGAGAATTGGTGTGGTAGTAAAATGGGTTTGGAGCTCCTCAAAGGCAGATTGTGCTTCAGGGGATCAGGATAGACGTGACCTCTTGCATTTGGTGAGTGCTGTCAATGGAGTGGCCACAGAGCTGAAACCCCTGATAAACCTTTGATAGAAGTTGGTGAAGCCTAGAAAACGCTGTAGCTCCTTGATGGTTTGTGGACATGGCCATTCAGTTGCTGCTTGGACCTTTCTCTCATCCATAGACCCCTCCTGGCTGATTATGTAACCCAAGAAGGAAGTACTTGTACAGTGGAACTCACACTTCTCCTCTTTGGCATATAACCAATGGGTTTATGCCAAAGAGGAGAAGTGCAGACAGCCCTCGTTCCAATGCGTCTGTCTGCAGGAGGAGAGGGATCTGGTCACTGGACCGGATCTGGAGCTCCCTTTTTAGTGAGGTCAGTCAATGGGCTGGTGATATCTGAATAATTTGGAACAAACTGTCTGTAATAGCCAGCCGGACCCAAAAACTGTCTCACCTTCTTTTTTGGTCTTAGGACACGGGCAGGTTGCAATAGCTGCGGTTTTAACAATTTGGGGCCGCACCTGTCCATGTCCTAAGCGAAGACGGCAGCGACGAATTGTGACCATGTATATATATATATATATATATATATATATATATATATATATATATATATATATATTTTAATGTAAAATATAGTAGTGCATTTGCGTGTAATTGCACATAAAGCGCATCGACACCCATCATCACATTGGCTTGTAAGCATGAATTTAACAACAATATTTCACTTAATTGACTGATTGACAGGCCTTGTTAAATAGAACATAACATTTAGTAACTGTCAACGCTTCTTTGTATAACACCATCACATCACAGCTTCGCGTGAGCGTCAGAGAACTTTGGAGAAAGATGTTTAAGGTTCAATTCCAGTCAAAATGACCAGACACTTTGCCGTTTTAAAAGTTCAGAAAATAATAAAGTTATAATGCAAAATAATTTACAGTTCATCAGTGTATGTTGCCTTTCTAAACAGCATAAATGGTTGTAATATTCACCTCAGAGGTTACCTGCTGCTTATTACCTCACAGACAGACTGTGCTCAAACAGGACAATAAATGAAAACATGAAAACAACGATGCAAGAATGCTTCAGAATAACATAATTCTAAAGTGATTAAACGTTAAATGTGGAAATGTATCCACGTATGTAAAAACAATGAATATAAGTTTCACTTACCCTCACTTTTGTCAGCAAGTGGCAGTTGGTCATCAAGATTCAAAATGGTGCACAACTCAGTTTTGATGTTATAAAAACATAATTCTGACCAAATGGCACATCGGGTATATGTTGATAAATCAACCTCATTTCAACATTAAATAGATATTTTATTTTCAACCTTTTAACTTTCTGATGAACCTACCAAATAGCGAATGTTTATTTAACATTGATAATTGGTTAATGATTAATGCTAAACTAAAATAGACGTTGAATTGTCAGTTTGCTAACTGGGAAAAGCTGAGGAAAAACCCAGTGCATATTTGACACATGGTGAAAGGCTGTTCTTTTCGCTCCTGATATCTGATCGTTTCAGTTGATTGGTCGAAGTTTTGTATTTTTCCGGCAAGCACATAACGGCGACTAGAGGCGTGATAATTCTCTTCTTTGGCTTTGTGGGAAAGCGAGGTCAGAAAACTTTGTGGGAGGTTAATAGAATGACCGTATTCTAAATGTAATTTGACAAACATTGCCGTTGGTATAAATAGGGTGTTTGTGGATTTTAAGTTTCAACGTTGCTAGGCAGCAACTTTATAAAAGATTAATAGTGAATAGTGCTTATACTGAAGTGTTTAATAGATTTAAAAAGCATGCCTTGTGAAACTGTACAGATGCAAATCCATGTCTGAAATCCATGTATTTCTGTTTTTCTCAGTTTTGAACGTGTATGTGTTAAGCACAGATGGCCAAATTCAAGACTTCAGATTTCCACAGAGTAGCAAGAAAGGAGCTTCAGTTCAACTTTCAGCAAACACGGTCAAACTAAACAGCAAAAACGGTGAGTAAATAAGCAGTTGCTTTCATTTTAAAGCAATTTCAGTATTTTTTTGAAGATGTGGAAGCAGGTATACAGTGACAAAAGCCTGAAACATTCAATGCAGTATGCAAACACAAATGCTCTGCCAAAATATTTCAAGCACTTGTTCTCATTGTACACACTTGATGTGTGTTATGCTGTCCTTAGTCAGATAGCTAGATCGCTAGAGACCTTTTAATGTCTACTAGTGTTAGTATTCAAGTAGCTTACTATAAACATGTTACCTGTTTAACAAACATTAACTAACCTTAATTACCATGCTAGACAAGACTCTATTCAAACTGCTGCTTTGCCATGGCTGTATTTGGTATGAATTAATAAACTGAGCGTAGTAGTCATGCAAGTTGTTGCACCCTTACTGTATGCAGAATGCAATGCAAAATGTGCCAGTTTATGACAGTTTATGAACCTGACACATTTTGAAATGTAGAAACAAAAAATTGAGCTCATTTACTGTATTATAGCTGTCTGTGTCCTTAAACGTAAAGTATGTTAAAGTATGACTCTTTGATGAAATGTGTGATAAAAAACATCAAATTCTCCAACATGCAATATCGTGTACTAGATCTGTTTCTGATGTTCAGAGTAAAATGAAATATAGATATGTTAGAGGCAAAATTCCTAAAACCATAAATTCATTTTAGAGTAACTGTTTGCAGAAAGATCAGTTAAACCATTTTTTGTCTGTTGAAATCCTGACCCTTCCTCTGTCTTTCATTTACCTCAGGTGTGGCCAAATTGGTCTTCGTCCTTTATAAGCACCTGGGTGATTTCCTTAGTACAGAGAATGCCACAGTGAGGCTAATGAGTGAGGGCGTATTCAGAAACCACACACTGACCGTCAACTCCCACATCCTCTCCGCCTCTATCAACAAAGAGTCCAGCCGGGTGTTTGTTACAGAGCCGATCGCTTTCACGCTGGAGCATCTGGATGTAAGAGAGCAAATGCTTAGAGACAGCTGTTGATTTCAGGTGTTTGTGCTTCATCCTGGCTGTTTTTGTGTATCATTATGAAATAGTGGGTAGTGAGAGAGTTTGAAATCTAATTTAAACCTAGGAATAAAGTTTTACGATCAACATTTGAAACATTTAAAACAAATTTTGTTTCTAGGTCACAAATCAAATAAGCAAGTTTAAGACATTTTACAAAAGGTCACATTTCCTACATAACATGCTTTTAGGACACCATATCATGACATGGATTATCAGGTTGTAGACTTGTAGAGTTTGTGTCAACTTGAATGGATGCTGTCATTAAAATGAACAAAGCTGTATTAAATTAGATGAATAGTAAATTTAAAAGACTCAAATTGTTTGTGTGTGTGAGCTACAGGAAAAAGGCAATGTTGAGTCATATACATTATAAAAGATAAGAAAGATAAAAATGCTGATTTCCACAGCTAAAATTCATAATAAAACTAAAATGATCTAAAATAAAAAAAATAAAAGAAAACGGAACCAGCCAACCAGTCAGTGTCTTCTTAATCTAGCAGTAGAGTTTAATTCAGGGTTAGGCCCTGTATCAAAATTCTTATGAACCAATCATTGCCGTCTGATTTTAGAGCATAGGATCAGGTTTATTAATAGATTGATAGGAATGTTCTAGGAATGACAAATTATGTTGATCTAGGAGCATGTCCTGCTTAGGTAAATGACGTTTTATAGGTATCATTAAATGTGTACAGGTCAAAGGCTTGCTGTTGTTGTTTGGTTTGCACCTGACAGACAATTTTTCTCTTAACCGCTTTTCAGACTGAGAACTACTTCAACCCAAACTGCTCCTTTTGGAATTATTCTGAGCGGAGCATGATGGGATACTGGTCGACACAAGGCTGCAAACTCCTGGCAACAAACAAGACCCACACCACATGTTCCTGCAGTCACCTGACCAACTTTGCCATCCTAATGGCCCATCAAGAGCCTGCGGTGAGTGTCGGGAAGTCCCACCCTGCCCTGTGGTGGGATGTTCACTAGCACAAATCAACATTCAGTTCAGAACATTCAGTTCAGTTATATAATTAAAAGTCACTAGCTATCTTCAAGTAAACAAATAAACATAATGCAGCACTTCAAGCACAGAAATAATTCCTGCTGTACTTTGATCAATGATGCTTTTGAATTAGAATTTTTTGTGAGCAATGCAATTACACCCTGGTGACATGATACCATACGCAGCAATCAGTTCAGCTGTAATAATTTGTGGCAATGTGGTAATGAGTGTCACTGTCACAACAGCTGTAAATATAACCACAGTTACAGACCCAAAGCATCAGCCCTCATAGTGACATCAGGGAAGTTCAGGCCCACCATGGGAGATGTTTTAATAAAATAATAAGACTCGAGGACGTAGGACCTAGGGTTATCAAGTTGATTGTGTTTAAACAAATCCAAAACTTAAACCATACTTTCATACTTTCAAATGTCAGGTGATATTATAGAATTTTTGCGGGGAATGTGCCATGACTTTTCTTGGGGTCTTTAGAAATGCTGACATGAGTGGACATGCAATCAGTCTTATTGCATATCGTATTATGACAGGCGATGTCACCATTTCCTGTTGATGCTAAAGTTAATATGTTGATTTATTGTTGTCTATAGAAAAACCAGGTGGATAAGTATACCACAGCATTATTATTATGACATAAGAATATTGTTGCTGCCTTTGTACATACATGCTGTCTGCATACTGTACACTTTTGTTCTGAATCACTCCTGCTGTTAAAGTTATGTATAATAACGTATAACTTAGTTATGTATAATTAAGTTATATAGCATGGTAATGCATAATCACAGTTATCTAACGTTACTGAAAGTACAATATTGTCACAAACTTCTGATAGTAGGGTTAAGAATTATTCAGCTGAAATCAAACAATTTTCATGACATTTAGATTTTTTGTTGTCTTTTTGTTTGTGTTTGCTTTTGAATGTCTGTATTCCTCCACTGATACAGCTAGATGTGTAGTGAAACAAAGTAAAATTGTTTTGTTTTTGTTTATTAGTTTTGTTTTGTAGGACCATTTTTTGCTAACATACTAAAGTAAAAAAAAAAGTATTTAAATGTTTAAGAAACCAGACTATTGTTGAAACAGAATTCTTACATTTCTTAAGATTTCAAATGCTAATCATTGGTAACTATGGTAGCTACACTGGTATTTTTTATTCGTCCACTGAAGTCTTTCACTGTTCACTGTTTTCTATTCAAAACACTGTATATATTATGACAAGTGAAGCGTTTGAGTTAAGTGAGTCTACTGACTGTTAATAATGTTTTTTCAAGAGCGAGGGGAGAGTCCATGAACTCCTGCTGACATTCATTACGCGAATGGGCATCGCTGTTTCGCTCATCTGCCTTGCCATTAGTATCTTCACCTTCTGCTTCTTCCGTGGCCTGCAGAGTGACCGCAACACCATCCACAAGAACCTCTGCATCAGCCTTTTCATCGTCGAGCTCCTCTTCCTCGTGGACATCAATATGACTGAACCTCCAGTAGGCAAACTTGATCCTATATGTGACTATGCAGGCAACGTTTGTTTAGTATCATAGATGCACTTCTGTCATGAACAAACTTAATTTAGAATAGCACAGATAAAACACATGGAGGTAATGTCTAGTTAGAGGCAGATCACTAGGGATCTAAACAGAACTTATGTTTACTGTGGTACAGATTAGATTGTATATGGCAGGTGTTGAATTTGTGGGTAAAACTGATGCTAAACTTTTTATCTTTTCTTTGTGATCAGATCATATGTTCTGTGATAGCTGGAGTTCTCCATTTTTTCTTTTTGGCGGTGTTTGCCTGGATGTGTTTGGAGGGCGTTCAGTTGTTCCTCATGCTGGTGGAGGTCTTCGAGAGCGAATTTTCACGACGCAAGTACTATTACACATCCGGATATCTGTTTCCAACTGTGGTGGTCGGCATTTCAGCAGCCATTGACTACAAGAGCTATGGGACCAAGAAATCGTGAGTAAATTTGTTTGGTGCATTTTTTATGTTCCATATGCTTTGGGTTTTTCACAGTTTCTCCATGAACCACACTGCTGCATGATATGTAAGTTAGGTGTGAGTTTGATTTGCATAGTTTGCGTATTGTGTTGCTCTTTGAGGGATATGACCATATGTTTCTCTAGAAGTTATTTATTTTTGATTAGATGAAGCATTTTCAAAAGAAATCCTGTCACATTATAGACAAACATAGCCATGCATATTTTTGTTTTACCTCCAGAATTTACATCTAGTCTTTAATAAAGATTCCTCCTGACTTGTTTAAAAAGTCTTAGCTGAAGTGGGCTTTATAAATACCAAAATGAGTGAATATATCATACAGAAACCAGTTAAAACCACATTTTACAGCAGAATTCACTTCTGAAAAATGCAGGTAGTGACAATTGCATTTACATTTAATCCACAAAGTGTGTACAAAACCGAACTGATCAACTAGTTAATTCAGTTTTGAGACTGAAGTATTTCTCTACTCTGATTTCTTCCACCAACTTTGTGGTTGGGTTGAATCACACTCCAGTGGAGGTACGTTGTTACAAAGCGACAGATTAATGCACTGTGAACAGTGATTTACCAACAACTGCTAAACAATAATACCTCTCAGATCGCTTTACATGAAAAAATGGCACATTCTTGCTTAAAGCTGTGAACTATCCTCTCATTGTGTGTTAGACTATTACGAGTGACTCCTGTATTTCATACAAACACACAGACTGATAATTTATAAGACCTTGTAGTGTATGGTAAGAAGGAACTTGTTAGTAGTGATTTCTCACATTAATTGTTCATATTTTCCTCTTTTCAGTTGTTGGTTAAGGGTTGATAATCATTTCATCTGGAGTTTCATTGGTCCTGTCACATTTGTCATTTTGGTAAGTTTTGAACATTTATCAGGTTTACCTCTATTTATTCATGTAAGGAATGTGCACTAGAAACGTAAGGAAATTATGCACATTATTGACAGTGATGCAAACCTATGGGTCAGTAATGTGTATAGGGTTCTTAATGGTCACTAATGATGTTTTCATATTTGTCAATAATGTATACTTTGTTCTTACGGGTCATCAATGTATTCTGCTTTCCTTTTGCCGAGATGAAGGTCATTCACTCTTGAAACAGAGATAAAGAGTAGAGAAGCACATGGCTATAAAGATAAGTAGGTAGGAGGGACTGACAGCTATAGATTGCTGGAGTTTAACTGTACTGATGTGAGTTATGGCACCACTATGGGGATTTTTGTTTGGCAAGGAATTTTTTTTCAGGCTCACAAGGGAAGGAAAAAATGGGCCTTTTCAGAAAGTGCAAAAAATAGGTGGCTTGCAGACACTGAAGTGTGCAGTTGGTGCTGCTCAGGGTGTACTGTGCATACAGTACACTGACTTGGAACTCCTTAGCAGTTATTCCTAATACACACATTGGCTGTACCTTACAGAGATAATGTTCTGCAACCAGGAATTTACAGCAAATTTAAAGAATGTGTCCAGCGCATATTTCAACCCAAAATAATAATAAGAAAAAAACAGTTTTTGTTTTGCAAAAAATTTGTTTATGCAATTTATTTGGGGTAAAATGGGACCTGGACATGTTCTTGACAGGCTTTGTGAGAATTCTCCCAACACCAAGCCCTTTTAGTGATATATTTACTGTAAAGAATTTCTCTCTCAGACTTGCGGATCCTCCCTTTCACCCTTAAGAACCACAAACATTGTCAGATGACAGAGTGAAGCTGAATCTGTTCTCAGGTCTGAATGCAGACTGCTTTCCATTGGACGTGTGCTTGAGGGTCTATTTTGGGTGGGTGAAGGGTGAGGTGGAGGAGGAGCACAGAGAGTTGAGACAGTTCGGCTGGCCCGGCTTCCTCCCATGCCGTTCCTGGCCTGTCAGGCTGTCTTATCAGATCTGTGTTATCGCTCCCAGGCAGCATTAAATGCATTTCCAACCTTCTCCACCCATGTTGGAGCAAAGCAGCCCTGGTGACTTTCAACAACACTCAAGCCTCCCTCTCTCTCTTTTTATTTATCCTTCTGTCTGTTCCTTGTATCAGTCTCCCCTTTATTAGCAGTAATCTCTTTCTTAAGCAGGTTAGACTTCTGCTTACACTGTTAATTAGCATTACTGTTAACACAAAATTACCATTGTTCATACTTAGTTAACCAGTAGAAATGGCAAACCTGATTTATCATTTACACCAGATGAAGTTAATACTTTTCTAAAAGACTCAGAATTTGCTTGTCAGACAATAAAACGGACAAAACAAATCCCATAGTCTTATGTTGAAGAAGAGACACAAGCCATAACTAGAGACCAGCATACCACAGAGTCCTAGGAGTTGGTTTATTTGACTCAAGGCACTAAGCAAAGCCTTGGTGACAACCTGCTGAAGCCATAGCAACCAGCATTGCTCCAGTGACGTTGCAGGACACCTTAATTTGAATTCTAAATTTAAAATTGATCGAATTGTTCTTTCTTTTCTTTTTCTTTTCCCTTGCTTTCTGAAACGTATTGAAAAATTGTGTTGAATCATTGTGTTTATGGTTATGTTTACAGTTTCTGCTGATGAACGATGAAGTAAAGAACTCAGTGACTTTCTTTTTTATTTCTTTTCAAAGGACAAATTCTTGTTTTTCTCGTTTCTTGTTTTGCAAAACTGTGATGTGTTTATATTGACCTATTTGTCATGTAGTTTTTCCCTTTTTGGATTTTAGTCAAACACAATATATCAAACACAATATACCAGGTTACCTGAGCACAGACAGTACTTAAATTGCAACTAAATCTTTACATTGTCAATACGTGACCCAAATTTTTGGGTAACAGTTGGAAGTGGTCCAAGAAATTTCTCAACACTCCAGACACACTTGAATCAACCTCTTTCTGAAGTTGTCAGACAAGAACTCGAACACAACTTGGATGGGAATAATTATCAAGCTTTTTAATGGATGCTTTTGGAATTTAAATTGACTTTGTGTTGCTTCTCCACAAAAGTGCCAACAGTTAATTTTGCAGAAGAGGTTAATTCAACTGCTGGGCTGTTTTTGAAAGTCGCCCCTCTTGTAAAAAATTATTTCTGCTGTGGAACATAGAAGGAGATGTTTTGAAGGTTGTACACAATGTTCTTTTACGTACAGAGAAGCACACAATGACCATGGGCTGTCAAGCTTAAAAAAAACATTAAAACAGTCTATATGATTCATGTGCAATTATATTGCAAGTCATTACTTCTCACTTTTCTTTTGTAAAGAATGTGTTTAGAATTTTTTTTTTTCCCACAGAAACTCATATAACTGCTCTATCTTAGAAAGACTTAACACTTTAACTACACTTACACTTATTTTGGCCTTTTAAGTTTTATTTTAAAAATTAAAAAGTAAATTGCATAAATTGAGAGAAGTGCTTTAGTTTAAATAAGTATTTAGATATTTATTTTAAGAATATGTTGGGGAAACTTTGATGGTCTGGAACGCTTCCCTCCTCCAGAGTCTGCCTTCAGCAGAGTTTTCCTCTTATCCTGTTTCACATTTAAAATAGAATCCACCTTTTCCTTTTTCCTTTTTTTGTCTCCCGAAGTTGCTCCTTTAATAGGTCTCCTCTGGTCTGGCATAGAAAATCACAAGTAATTGCCAGCAAGCAAAAATGTCCAGAGCCAAAGTTAGCCACAGTCTTTTCCTTGTTTTGTTTATGTTCCATTCTGATTTAACCAGTTATCAATTTAGTACCACTCTCATTGGTTTCTTTGGATACCCATTGAGTTCTTGTTAGTTTCCTTGATTCTTGATTAGTCTCACCCGTACCTTGTTTTTGTTCCCATGTTCCCCCTTGTTTAGTTCAGTTCTTGGTCAAGTCATTTTGGCTATGGTGTTTTTAAGTTCTGTGTTCCTGAGTTTGTTATTAAAAGTATATGTTCAAATTAACCTTAGTGTTTTATTGAATTAAGGTAGGGTTAAGTAGGATTACTCATTCATTTACCATGACAGAAGGACTGACCTCAAAATTGGATATTATATGGATCGAGTTGAAGGCGCAGTCCCCAAGGTAGTTTCTTTGCATATGTGGAGTGGGTCCTCTTTTGCTGCGGTTCACCCTTTTCCATCTGTGAGGCAGAAGGTAACTATTTAGTGATGCTCCAGCCTGCCACAGAACCAAAACCTAAGCTAGTCCCTGCCAAGGACCATGAGTGGGAGCAGTCTCCAGTCAGGGAGCCATAGCCACTCACAGTGTCCATCCTGAAGCCAAAGCCAAAGTTTTGAGGCTGGAGCTGATCATCGAGCTCTTCACAGAGCTTTTGCCTGCTGGAATTGTCCTTGCATGAGCCAGATGAGAAGTGCTGGCTCATTGATTTGGTTGCAGAGCCAGTCCCCACCCTTGTCCCAACCCCTGTATTTTTTTCTCAGCCATCTGCTGCTATGGATTTGCCGGATGACCCAATCCCACCCTATGTCCTGCCCACCCCATTGTTCTGTGATTCACCACTGGCTCCGCCCACTAAGCAAAATACACCTGCTCCTCTGGTTTCACCCAGCTCCTTGGCTCCCTTATCTCCGCTGGTCCTGCCCAGTTCTTTGGCTCTTTCAGTTCCTGCCTGCTCTCTGGGTTGGCCCTCTCCACCAAATCCACTGCCTCTGCTGGAATCCTGTAGCTCCTCTTCTCCAGCCCAGCTGGTTACATCCTCCAGCTCTTGGGCCCTGCCTCAGGCTCCCTCACCACCAGCTTGTTTCTCTGGGCCCATGAATCTATCTTGCCCCTTCAGCCCTTCCGGTTCGCCTTGGCTCTGTGTACCCTCGGCTCCACAGTGGTCCGTCAGCCCTAGTGCCCAGGCTCCCCTGTCCCTCCGGTACCACCTTGGTCCTCAATCTCTCTGCGGCCGACACAGTATGCCAGGCTGCGGTCTACCCCTTGATTGGACTTGCACCTCCTTGGACTTCTGGGTCATTGATGTCAGCCTGATCCATTGACTCCTTGGTTCCACCTGGGTCTCTGCCTCCATCTCCGCATCTGTCGGTCGGCCCCCATTTCCACCTGGAAGTCCCACTGGATCTTCGCCATGGCTTCTCCCTCCATCTGCTCTGCCTTGGTCTTCACTCTACTCCTCTACCATGCCAGCGCTATGTCCTCCAAGTTCCTATCCCCTGTCACCTCATGGACTTGTTTTCTGTGTTTGTTCCCGCTTCCTTTACTTTAGTGTTCCATTTGTGGCGCCAGGAGTGAACTATGGGAAGGGGGAGTAATGTCATGTTATTGTTGTGTTTTTGCATTTTCCTTCTTTGGATTGTAGTTTGTTCTATTGTCATTTGTTTGATACCTCCTTCGTTGTTTTTAATGGTTACCCATTGAGTTTTGGCTATGGTGTTTTTAAGTTCTGTGTTCCTGAGTTTGTTATTAAAAGTATATTTTGAGATCTTCATGTTTCATTGGATTATTCACAACAACGTGACAACAAATGGTAGCACTTGATTATCTGGATAATGGTTTATGTCTGAAGAAATATTAATCTGTTTTCCTATTGCCAGTAGGAATATTATGTTGCAATATCTCCACATATCCTACTGCATGGACATCCATTTCTATAACTGATATGAATAAGATCTATTTTATTAATTGTTTCAAGAGTTTATTACATGTCTACATAAACAGAATACGGTTGGGACATTTCCAGAGTTTATGCAGAGTAGCATGTCTTCCCTGTTTAGAAGGTCTGTTTAGAACTCCTTGGAAGCTTCCATTAGAAGTCATTAGTTCTTGCATTTTAAAATGTTTGCAGTTGCTGTCTATTTTATGAATTATTAAGGGCTGTACTTTGTAGTTTGTAGCACCCAACATAAACAGTTTATTTTTATTTTTTAATGGTGGTACCAAAACCGTCTAATAGCCTGGTGATCACAGGTCCCAAGAGGGACGTGCTGGTGCTCCTGCCAATGTAACTGTTTCATGGGGCTCTCTAAAAAGGTGTAGATGCAAAATTTGGAAATATGAATTTAAAATGGTGTTTGACAAATATGCCATCTAAATGATGAATTGCGAGCATGAGTTCCAGGATCTGGGAAGGTTGTGTGGTCTTCTCAACATGTTTTATCTTTCCTGGCAGCTTAATCTCATCTTTCTGGTGCTGGCTATGTACAAGATGGTAAAACACTCAATGTCTATGAAACCTGATTCCAGCAGACTGGAGAACATACGGTAAGGTTGCACAGCATTCCAGCCTCAGTTTTAGAGCAGCTGTCTGCACAGTTTCACATTCCAGCATTTTATTTCAAATACATGATTTCGTAGCCCCCAGTTAACATCTAGACTGCTTTGCTTGTGATACTTTAAGTGGCACGATTTTGTTATAATTACAACATGATAATTACATTGTAGCACTACAAAGCATTAACCTTTTGAGGACCATGTTATTAATGTATTCATTAGCATTGCCGCCCCACAGTGTCATAGCACAGTCTTACCCTCTTGTAAATACTGCCCTTGGAAAATACTGCCCTTGGATGCATATTTCCAGATAGGAAACAATGGTATGATGATAAAACACTTTATTGGACCCCGAGTCATAATTACTTTTAAACATGCAGCTAGGGGTAACAGGAGATGGAAAATCTTCACTTGTCTGGTGTCCATATGAAAGGATTAGTCCTCCAGGATATTTGATACACACAAATGGTTGCTGGAATCCCTTTTGGGAAAGTACTGATATACTGCTGTATTAAAACTTGTGAACATCTGGGTGGTCTAATTGTAGGAGTGGAATAAATTTATGAGCAGAATTCTTACATGTGTAGATTTTTACCAAATCTTCTTTGCAAGCAAGTGATATTTGAGTCATTAACAAATTGTTCTTTTGAACCAATATTTTCATAAAAGATTTTTTAATTAGGTGATTTATAAAAATAATAAATAAAAAAATCTATATTTTATAATTTACAGGTCCTGGGTGCTGGGTGCTTTTGCGTTGCTTTGTCTTCTTGGTCTGACTTGTTCGTTCGGCTTGTTTTTCCTAAATAACTCTTCCATACTAATGGCATACCTGTTCACAATCTTCAACACTTTACAAGGGATGTTCATCTTCATTTTCCACTGTCTGCTGCAGAAGAAGGTAACTCGTGACCACCAGTGAGGAGCAATTGCTTACATCATGTTATGAGATTGAAAGCTGCTGATTATGTTAAATGATTTTTATATTTCTTAATACCATTTTCTGTCAGCAATGTTTATTTATCTCATTTAATTAATTAAATGCAATACTTTGAGCTTATCTTTTGAGTCACTGTGATATGTGGTGTTTGCCTCAAAAGGCCGACAGTACAGCAGCTTACATGCAAAAAGAAGTTTTGAGAGCCAGCTTGTGTATATGCGTGAGGCTGTGGGAGTTTTTAGTTTATAGTTCAACAACATAATTCCCAAATTTGCAGTTATGTTACTTTATAGTTTTGATGAGTTTGATAACATTCTAAAATGTGGAAAAAATATTAAAGTAAAGAGAAAGTAACTCTAAGTCTTTGAAAAAAAATGTACTTATACATTTATATACTTATACATTTATAAATGTACTTATAAATATACTTGTACACAGATACACACACAATTTTACAGTTGCCTTAGCTGACCTAGCTGATAGTGTATACTGTGTCAGTCTACTCTTTCACCTTTTTCTTAGCTGTAAATGACATGATCTGTCTTGCTAATGGTTGTTAACTGATGTATCTTTATAGGTGCGAAAAGAATACAGCAAGTGCTTGCGTCAGTCTCAGTGTTGCAGTGCCTTGCCCTCTGAAAGCCCTCACAGTGTTAACAAAACCTCAGCCTCCAGGTCCACGGCTCGATATTCCTCTGCCACACAGGTATGGTACTGCCTCTTTAGTCATGTCATATAAAAAAACACAGTCAAAAGGCTTCCTTCACTGAGCCTGCTGTATCCTCTGAATGGAGTTTAGTCTTCACATATGATATACAAGCTTATGAAATAACTTGCCTTTCAGTTTTAATGCAACTGAACAACACATGTATGGTATGGTATGGCAGGTATGACAAGCGTTATCTTCCCATACAGTTTTAAAGGACGCTATCCTCAGCAGTTAGTTTAGTATGCTAGTTTAGTTTAGTATGTTTAGCTTTTAGAAAAACCTTAACATTTTAATTAAAATTCTTAATTAAAAATAATCTATTGTAATTTCAATGACAGTACATTGTCATGGGTTCAATCAACAGCATGATGGTAATTACCACAGACTTTACAAACAGAAACTTTTAAAATTAATTACTGTATAGATAATGTTTGCTAAAGACTGTGGGACAAGTTGAAATGATTCTCTGTTGTACTTGCTATTATGCCACAGATGTTGGTAGAGCTTAACTTCTACTGAATCCACAACATTCCTTTAATAGCAGCTATTTCCAACAGCATCTCTTCTATAATGATGTAGTAATTATCACAGAACAAAACAAAAAAAATTTTCACTTGCTGTGAATTGTTTGCATTTATTGTGATGGATTTTATTGAGTTGCAACAAATGCAATTTGTATGTTTAGATGTTGCCTGCATTCTGTGCAGCTATACCAGTCCTGCAAAAATTGAGACTTTAAGGCTTATAATTGCATTATGAAGCTGTTGGCTGGTGTTGCATGAATATTAGGTGCATGAATCAGCAAACCTGCTTCTTTCTCACTGCAGAGCCGCGTTAGGAGGATGTGGAACGACACAGTGAGGAAACAGTCTGAGTCTTCGTTCATCTCTGGAGACATCAACAGCACTTCCACTCTAAACCAAGGTGACAGCTCAAACCAACCAAAGATTCTGTGTGTGCTAATGCACTTTCAGAAATACTAGCATAGTGTCTACATTTCTTACACATTAGCTTGAATCTGTTATATGTTCACAAAAATCACACCAATTATTTTACATTTTCATACCTTCACCTCGCAGACCATACAGCAGATGCTATTTGCATCCTATTGGACTGTGTTGCAAATAGCAGTTTGTGCACTATGGTATAAACATGAGAAGGTTATAGGTAATTCTTTAATGAATAGCAATACCATGGATTGTAACAATAACTAATTCTTCCACATGTCCTGAGGTCTCTCTCCTCTGCTGGAGAGCAACCAGGCTGACTTTGCAAGAGTGCTGAGATGAGAGTGATGATGTTCCGCTCTCACTGATCTGATGTGGTCTACGTGAACTGGGAATGAAGAACCAGTGGTTATGTAATAGATTTAAAAATAAGTCTACTTTGAATCACCCATAAGCATCATAAGCATCTATGTTTCCTAAATGAAAATGTTGAAGCACATTGTAGGTGGCGATATTGTTATAATTATTGTAATATGAGACCCCATTTACACCTGTTATTAGGATGTGTTTTGGTTTTCGTTCACAAGTGGTCAGTGCTAAATACAGCTAACAGAGATTAAAACATTTTGTGATTGGATCATGATGCAGAAGATGTCAAAAGCATGTGTGACACATTTGAAGTGTAAACACTAAATGCACAAACTTGCCCAGTGTTTTTGTTGTTTCTTTGTTTTACTGTTGTTTGATCAGTTCAAAAGTTCTGTGGAAACCTTTGATATTATTTTACAATTTCCAGTTTTTTTTCCAGTGTTACTTGAACCTCTCTTGCTTACCATCACCTCTCCTTTTTTCTCTCTTTATTTATTTAACAGGAATGACTGGCAACTATCTCCTAACTAACCCTCTCCTACGACCTCACGACACTAATAACCCTTATAACAACCTTCTTGCCGAAACCATCGTCTGCAACACACCTTCACCCCCGGCTTTCCACTCCCCAGGTGCTCCAGAGCCTTCCCTATATTGACTTGCCATTTAAGAACGCTGAAGGGGGATGTGGGTTGAAAAAACAGGGTTTTTCACAGTACTTTACCACAGGACTGTAATTTGCTGAATATCTGTCACAGAATCACCACAGCCATGTGTTTTTTTTTTTGCTTTGCTTTTGTCTTTCAAATAGATGTTTTTATTAACTTACAAAACTGCATGAATTTTGTTTTACTTCCCATTTCCTCCAAGTCATTAGCTCCCCTCAATTCTTGTTTTTGAGACAATGTTGTGAGTGCAATATGTTAATCGGTAGATGGGTTGTTAATGTTTCCTGTTTGCCATATTATATTATTCACCAGACAGGCTGTGAATAGAGTATATCACCAGTCACTACATAGGTGCTGAATCCTAAATGGTTTTATGATAAAATGCGCTAGTGAAAATAAAAATAAAAAAGGCTGTGCAGAAAGAGTGGCTATTAGACAAACCTGGCATTCATTTAATAGCATGTTTGATAAGTGGCATCTCGCGTTTAGGTAAATGGGAATTGGTCTTCGCATTTAGATTGTATAAAGGCTTTTAAAAAGGAATAGGAAACTAACATCCATCTGTCTATCATGCCGCTACTCAGCAGCAGGGAGCGAGCTAACCGTCCTGACAGAAATTGCCCAGCATACAGCTTCTTTCCAGTTCTTTACGCGGGGTTACTGCCAGGCTGCAAATGAGAACAATGAAATAATGTCAGTTGCCACTGCCTCTCTGAAATAACATTGCTTTGGAAACCAATAGATTGTGTCATTAAAATACACAATAACCCGCCTTCTGGAAGTTTCAGAAACAAGTATGGTTGTCACAGTACCAAAATGTCAGTAGTCAATGCCAGTTAAATTTCATGATTCTTGATACCCCTTTTAAACTTTGCACTTTATATTAATATTCAATAAAGTATTAAGTAATGAAATTAGAACAATGTAGACATTACCTTTTGATCAGATACCTTTACCTGCAATTAAAAATGAAGTTTCAAATAATTCATGATGTGTCTCTAGCACACACATACAGAGCCCTGTAACATAAAACAAAGGTTTACATTTTAAGACAGCTGTCTGCTCTGAAAACTGTTGATATGGCAGTATTCAGAACTTCAAATGACAGATTTATATTATGTAAATAATATCAAAAATTATATTTCGAAAAATACATTTTATAACTATGAAACTTATAGATAAAATTCTGACTATTACATCAAAGCCAGCTTGTGATGTTTCTGGTCTCTGATCTGCTGATTTATTCATGTGTTTACTCAGTAGTAGCAAAATAATGCATACACATTTTCTCTATTCATAAACAGCATGCAAAATCGATGTGTTTATGTTAAAAAATATAGCAGATTTTATTTTCGGTAGAAGGTAGAGTTCTCACTCCACTAATCAAATATGAGAGGGATTTATGTACGAGTTTGAGAATGAAGCTTAATGGCCTAAAGGCCACATCTAAACTTTACTCAAGGCTGCAGAGTGCGGCAGAATGCGTTGCATGCCGAAATCCAGCAGAATCCAAGAACAAAAGAAACACTTTAGTATGTGGCATGCTCTAATTGCAATTTTACAGCTTGCTCAGACCTGCTGAAAAATGATTTCACAGGGATCTTCACTCTTTATGTTCCATTTTGACAAAGACCAGCAGCAGAAGAATCACTATGCTTAACGTAAATGCCTGGTCTTTGAGCACATGAAGTATTGCACAGTTGTTAATTTGACTCAAGAGACTGAAAATCAGAGATGTGGCCTGGCTTTTCTCCCAGAATTCCTTCTTTCCAGCATATCCACTACTATTATGTCTGTATCTGTTGGCACAGCTCTGCAGACAATACCTGTCTGCATTAAACTGATTGCTGATGCATAAACAAATGCAAATAATTTTGGCTGTATTGATGCTTGCTTTATTTTCGTCTTCCCTTTATTTCCCTGCTCAGGCCCTCTTTGCTTTTGTTCGACTCTTTGATGTCTGTTTCTGCTTTCTCACTCTACAAAAAAAGGTTTTCCTGATCTCACAGCTGAATACTTTTTTTCTGCATCGTCCTCCCCCACAATCTTGCATTTGTTTCAAAATATAGAACTTTAAATCCATTTTATGCTCTGCATGAAACCAAACAGCAATCCATAAAATGTATGTTTCCCCCTTTCAGTTTTTCCCACCTGTTTTTATTATTTTTCTTTATTCAGAATTTCAAGGGACAGTTCATTCAACTGTTAATATTTCTGTTTTATACTGCTTTGCAATTACAATTTGAGATGTTTATCCAGTAATATAAGCAGAAAAAAGTGAGTTATTGACAATTGCTTGGGTGCTGAACCCATTACACCTTCCCTCATCCTGAATTCAGCCTGCTGATGGATTTGCTGGGTAATGAAGTGAACTCACAGATCATTTGGAAGACATTTTTAATGCCATAGATTTACTTTAGGTTTGTGTGCCATTTAGAATTGAATTGAGAATGCCTTTTAAATACCAATTAAGGTCCTGAATTTAAATTTAGGTAGCATACAGGAAGTATCAGAATTGTAATTTCAAGTTGAAGTAGAATTGAAATGAATTTCAAATATATTCACATAACAAAGTATAGTAGTTTCTAATAAAAAAATGAGATTTTTTAATTAGAAACTACTAAGAAGAAAAAATTAAAAAAATTTTTTTTACAAAAACAAGACCAACATAAATAGTGATGAAAACCAAAAATGTAAATGCCAGTGATGAATAGTTACTGAGTCATCCACTAATTTTGAGGGGGTGTAAGGGGGCTGAGGCAGAAGCTGAAGCAGGATCCAGTTACAGATGTTTATTGGGGTTATCAAATGAGTCGTGATCCATAATCAAAGTCAAAAGTACAGGCAAAGGGTCGTAATAAACATAGACAGTCCAACCATGAAACACAACAAAAGGGAGAGACGTAAATCAGAGGTCGTAAATCCAGGCAGAGAATCAATATCTAAACAAACAGTCCAATCCAGGCATCAAACAAAGGGGCAAGGCAAAAATCAGAAAACGAGAACCAAACAATAGGTAAAACACAGGAAAGCAGGCAGTAAGAGAATGCTTAGTAGTCAGGTGTAAAGCTGGCAATACTTCGCAAAGTGGCTTTGTGGCAGCAAGGTTTATATAGATGCCAAACAGGAAGTAAGTTCAGAGTTCAAAGTTCAGAGTTCAGCAGAGGGAGCATGAGCAGTCAGTATTCCGGTGAGGGATCCCTCTGCTGGCGTGATGTTACGGGGTCAAAATTACAATTTTTATCTGAAATTTGGTGCCATATTAACATGGGTAAAAAAAAAAGTTTAAGATGTCATTTTCTCTGTAAAAATAAAACAATTGTTGTACAGTGTTTAATCAAAATGAATGATTTTTTTTTGGGTATCGTTATTGTTATTTTGCAGAATTGCAGTTTAGGAAATCCTTCCTGCCATTCCAATTCAAATTCTAATTTAACCTTTTTTGGGGCTGGCCAGTTCAAATTTCAGCTTGTAAAATGTGTAGAAGCCAGTTCTTAAATTCTAATGATTCCCCAAAATAATTTTCAGTCTGGCTTTAGTGTGTAAAATTAGAAGACCTATCAGGCCTCTGTAGTTTGTAAGCTTTAGTTTTGGTGATTTCTTTTTTTTGTCATTGCTGCAGTTTTTGTTAAAAATGTGTTGTTTCACTCTTTTTCTTTTTGCACATAGCAGTTCTCAGGTCAGCTAGCCTGAGCAGACACACATGATGTGAGTGTTTGCACCCTGCCTGCTGTGTGTGATCTCTGTCGACTGGCATCATTGTGCCTGGCCATATGTCTGCATTATTAACATAACATAAATGTAATTTATATTGACTTCTGTGCAAACATTTTCAGCACGTTATCTTTTGTTTTTGTTTTAGCTTTCCGCTTTTGTATTTGACATGCATTAGCAACAATAGCTTGCATTTCTTTGACCATCAGTTATTGCAAGATGTTTTTTGGCTGCCCTTTCAAATGTTTTTCTTATTTTATTACTGTTAAGGACATAAATTTCACAAAATGAGACATCAATGTGTTTTCAACACATAAAACAATAATTTGTTCGTTTTTAGTCTAACGATAGTCCATTTTGATCATTTCCATATTATCAACATTAATCATTTTTTGTACGTCAATTTTAAAATAATTGTTAAGTTATAAAAATAGGAAAATAAGTGTGCATTTGAATTCACTCATATGTCCTTAATAGTAACACATTTCCAGTATTTATTGTCTATCATGTTTTTAGTTACAGTACAGAATCTTTCGGCTGTCGTTTCAGGCCTGCATGCACTGACAAACAGCCATGATGTCAGCACTATGGACACGCTTCCTCTCAACGACAACTTCAACAACAGCTACTCTTTGCGAGATGACTACGAAGACCCTGCATTGCACTGCCCAGCTGAATGCATTTTAGGCCTGGACGATGCTGCATTTGAAAAGATGATCATCTCAGAGCTGGTTCACAACAATCTGAGGCCTTGTGGGCCACAGCTGAATCAAAGCAGCACAAAATGTGAGCAGGGCTTCAATCACAGAGACCCAGCAGTGCAGCAGGTACACGGTAGCGTCAACAATAGCGAGGACAAAGTCATAGTTGCTGATGCTGAAACCTCTGCTATGCCACCAACCACAAGCCATCCGGCATTGGAGCTTCTTCTTCACCCGAACCACCGGGAGGCCCTTGAGACCCCACTTTTGCCCCAGCAAACTCATTCCTTTCTTTACTGTGCTCAAAGGGCTTCTCAAGGAGCCACCAGGCCACAGGAGGACAGCAGAGAGGCAGACGAAGAAAGGCCAGCAGAAAAAGAGAATACACCCTTGCCAAATAACAGGGACTTGTTGTACGCAAGCATGCCCAATCTCAGAGACTCATTGCCATTGAAATCAGTCGACCCTGCCAGCAGAGAGGACAACAGTTCCCTTTGCTCCTCCACCCACATTGAATCAGGCGAACTCTGCCACAAAAGCTTACCCGACCTGGGTGACAGGACACAACCTCTTTCCTACTATCAAATTTGCCTCCCCCAGGAAGGTGAAGGCCCTAGAGATGGACAGATGCAGCTAATCACCAGCCTTTGATTCCTTCCTCCTTTCTTTTCCTGCTCTGACCATTCAGTCGCAAACTGCAAGAGAGGGACTCGTCCATGGCACATAGACTTTTTTAGCAACCAGACTGTTCACTGATGTGCAGACTGTTCCATGAGACTGGCATCATACACATCATATAGCCAAATGCGTTGTACAATATACTGTAAAAAAAAAACTTCTGGCCAGTTTGCAGATGAATCTTCCTGTTTGGAAACACAGAGTTTCCTAAATAAAGAATGAAAGGTTAAAGACTGAAGAAAAAAGAAATAAAAAGAACCACTATTCCAGACTCAGGCCTTATATTTTCTCTATTGCACATATAACTGTTGTACAAATGACAGCTGAAGAAAATATATTTTGCTGTAACACAAGTATAAAGAAACTAATGTCAAGCAAAAGGAATTATGACCATATTAGAAACATTTCAGACAAATTATAGGGAGGTTGTTGCACATTTTCTTGAAATGTGTGAGATTTTTCATTCATTGTAGAAGCATTAAAACATGAAGGGAGTAAGTTGACCTATAATCCATGCATTTCCATGCATGAGTGGCGTGTTCTGTTAGGAATTTTACCATTCAGATGTGTTTGCAAATGTATATGTAAAAAAAGAAGCTTCCTTATTTTTTGTTCAGTTGAACAAAAGCTGTTTCTTGCACAAATTTGGAGTGAATTGGACTGATTTGTAATTTATTTTACTTAAAAAAAAAATGCCTGACAGTATTTGTCAGAGATGAAAACTTTTCATGTGTCAACACAATAGCTTGAGAACATATCTCAGTATTTGACACTAAACCTTTTTTTTACTGAAGTATAAGCTATGGAATAAAAAGAGTTGAAATGGACGTGTGTAATGTAACATTGTTGAAATTAAATCTTTTCTAAGAACCCATTGTCATATGCTGATGTAAACTCAAATTAAAAAATTGTCACTTTTGTTTACAAATATCACACTCATTTAGTGCAAGTTTTAACTTGCAAAATTGTTCTTATAGAAGTATGACCAATGAAGGAGTTTTTCAGTACAGTACAGAATGTTTTATTATAGCCTTAAAGTAAAATGTATTAATTGAATATTAATGTTTTTAAAGTCGGCATAAGATGGTATACCACTCCTTTAACTTAAATGACCCATATTTGCAAGTGAAACAGGATATTGAAAGCATACATATGTGGGGTGAGACTTGATTTCAGTCATTGATTGGCTGGTGAAAAGTGTGCATCTTATATCTTATACCTTTTTACATATTAAAATAAGGTTATTTTTATTAACATTAGGTAATGTGTTAACTAACATTGACTAACACATTTTTAAAATTAAAACTTGTTACTGTTAAACAAGTTTAGTTTTTACGCAATGAACTATTACGAACAATTGGTATTGAAATTAAAAAATTAACAGAGATTAATTAATATGGACATATTTTGTTCATTCAAAGTTCATGATTGCTAATGCATTTACTAATATTAACAAATACAACCTTATTGCAAAGTGTTACTCTTGATTTTTATAATGACATGCACTGTCGAATTATAATATTAAAATCAGAAACGTGTATTTAGGTCAATTTTTTTGTTTCCGGTGGACTTTAAATAACTGCTTAAAATGGTCACTAAAATTAAGTGGGTAAAGTGACATATCTATTCAGTTAGTGTCTACAAAGTGTCTTTAATAAAGCCCACATCCAGCTCTTAAATAGACAGAACAGATGGTGTAGGTAGGCTGAGCGTTCTGCTGAATTTGTCTTATGAAGGATATGGTTCCATTAAAGGTTCCAGAGTGATCTATCACACAGTTTATACACTATGAATACACTATGTTTATACACTATGTAAGTTTTTACACTATGAACTCCTACAAACTGCAGAATTGGATAAATTGATTATTCTTTAATAATACAGGCCTTCAAATCTGACCTCATCCTCAATATTAGAGCCTACATTACAGTCTGGTTTACCTTATGTGCATGAATACAATCATATTACTAGAAACACTTTCAAATAATTAAATAAGAGTCGAGAATTAGATAAAACAATTCTCCAATTCTATTATGGCTATTTTTCCAGTAGGACACAGTTACCATATGGCAATGTTTATATTTTCATATTTTTGTAAAGCTATTAGATAAAGAAACATCTGTTTATCTTCTCAGATTTTCAGTGGAAATTCAGATGTACAAAGGAAAGAACAGAAATGTGTTTAGTAGCATAATTGGAGGAGCTCTCGGGTCTCTGAGAGAACTCAAATGACATGTCTCGAAACAGCATATTACTGATTTAATTTAAGAATGCCCTTTTAATCCCAACAACAGAAAAACAAGAAAGGAAAAATTATATGCCAGCTAACAATTTTAGGTTGTAAGAATGTTTCCCTAATGTTTTTTGTTCCCTAAAGTAACAAAAACATTACAAAATATTATTAATAATGTTACAAAATATTTATATTAATGTTCCTAGAACATTCAAAACATCCATTTTTTCAAATGCAATTTTTGAAAGTCTTCAAGTTTTCAAGATGCCTCATTGCCTAATGAAAGTTTTGAACACCTCCAAATAGCTTCGCTAAGATTTGTGCATATATTGGTTCATTGTCGTTGGGAAAGCAGCCCATCCTATTCCAATGTAATCACCCTCCAGGTATAGCACAGGGCAAATGAACTGCTGGATACAAACTGCTGACAGTCTTGTAGTCTGATCCATTTTATATGATGACAGTGTTTTTATGTACATCCTGATTACAACCATTTTGACAGTGGGTGGTTACTGTCACGGGCTGTTACGTAGGGAATGATTTAGTGAGGAACTCTGAGGTTGCTGTTTTTTTGAGTAATATAATCATGCTCCATCTTGAAATTTGTTGTTTGCCTAATGAGAGTTCATTAGTATTGCTTTTTCTGAAGAGGCACAAACCAGCACAAGTAAATGGTGACCTTTTTGGGACAGTTTTCTTGATATTAAAGATGTTTTTGCTTGTGTAGGCAAAATGTTTCCGTACAGCTAGCATAGCTATTAGACACCAGAGGCCTATACAAAGCGTGATATGTAAAATCATGTTCAAAAGTCAATTCATTCAATTCTTTTCTGATTAATTACATTATTGACACTGGCCCCAAAATCATTTTACAGACAAAACCAAAACACTGGATCCAGAAATATAATTGTTTCTGGGTGGTTTGAGTATGAATATTGCCACTGTAGTTCTAGACTGATTCATTTAAATACACATTTAAGCAAATAAAACAACTTCAATTATTTGTAAACTATAACATGGCTTGCAAGGTTATAATTTATATATTAAAGGTGGCATTTTATGAGGACACTGTTTTTTGGCTACTTCAGACGTGCAAAGCATTTAGACACAAAGTGACTGCGATGTAAAACAGCGCAGTATGTCTGAACATCAGTTTACTGCATTATATGTATTATAATACATACAAACAAAATATTTAACACTATATATAAACACACTATATAATGCATATAACAAATACATTTTTATAAGCATTGAACAAACCTATGAACAAGTTTTGAAACAATTCTAAGTACTCAGACCATCAGTTAATTAATTGAAATCTAGTTGTCTGAGCAATGAATCTCAAAAAGATTTTTTATTTTGATAGTTTTTTTATGTTTATGTAACTTTAACTAAATTAATAAAAAATAAAAAATAAATATGCTTTATGCATAACCCTAAATTTGTCATAATCGGCCCCTGAGTGTAAATCTTTAAAACAACAACCACAGCACCAGTTAGTCTGGACAAAAAACACACTGACTGTGAGTAAAAGGGCATCTGTTAGTGTGAAGACAAAAGATCATTCATAGAAGTATACAGATAAACAGAAATGGTGTCTCAATTAGGAAAAGTGTAGAAAACAATATCCAGCTGTTCAGATGCCCTAATGGATCAGTTTAGGAAATGGAAGACACATCAAAACACCCAGACACTAGCTAGAGAAGATCATCCCTCAAACCTCCCTGTGTGTGTATAAGGGGGCTGAGGCAGAAGCTGAAGCAGGATCCAGTTGCGGATGTTTATTGGGGTTATCCATAATCAAAGTCGAAAGTACAGGCAAAGGGTCGTAATAAACATAGACAGTCCAACCATGCAACACAACAAAAGGGAGAGACGTAAATCAGAGGTCGTAAATCCTGGCAGAGAATCAATATCTAAACAAACAGTCCAATCCAGGTGTCAAACAAAAGGGCAAGGCAAAAATCAGAAAACGAGAACCAAACAATAGGTAAAACACAGGAAAGCAGGCAGTAAAAGAGAATGCTCAGTAGTCAGGTGTAAAGCTGGCAATACTTCGCAACGTGGCCATGTGGCAGCAAGGTTTATATAGATGCCAAACAGGAAGTAAGTTCAGAGTTCAGCAGAGGGAGCATGAGCAGTCAGTATTCCGGTGAGGGCTCCCTCTGCTGGCGTGATGTTACAGAACCCCCCCCTCTAGGAGCACCTCCAGGTGCTCTACGTGGGCGTCCCCGTGGACGTGGTGCTGGACGGTCAGGTCTGGCTCGATGAAACTCCTCCGTGAGCGAGGGATCCAGAATGTCCACTGCCGCTACCCACGATCTCTCCTCTGGGCCGTATCCCTCCCAATCCACCAGGTATTGTAACTGACCCCCTCTTCGCCGTGAGTCAAGCAGGACATTCACCTTGTAGGCCGGCGTTCCGCCAATGTCCAGCGGTGGCGGTGGCTCCTGCAATATGGCCTCGGGGTCAGCGTCCCGGTGGAAAGGTTTGAGGAGTGACACATGGAAAGAAGGAGAGATGCGGTAGTCAGCAGGAAGCTCTAATTGGTAAGTGACCTCATTAATCTGTCTTATGATTTTAAATGGGCCAACATACCTGGGAGAGAGCTTCCTGCTCGGCAGACGTAGCTTGAGATCCCTCGTGGAGAGCCAGACCCTTTGTCCAGGTTGGTATGGAGGGTGTGGGCGACGGTGACGGTTAGCGTTAATTTCCTGCCTCCCCACAGCGCGTTGAAGCCGCACATGGGCACTGTCCCACACCCTCTCACTGTTACGAATCCAGTCGTTAACAGCAGGCACAGACGATGGTTCTCCTGACCACGGGAACAGGGGAGGCTGGTAACCCAGCACACATTGAAATGGTGTGAGTCCTGTAGAGGAGTGCGTGAGTGAGTTCTGGGCATACTCAGTCCAAGGGAGAAATTCAGCCCAGCGATGTTGTTCTCGGCTGCAGTAAGTCCGCAGGTACCTGCCGATCTCTTGGTTCAGCCTCTCCACCTGACCGTTTGACTGCGGATGATAGCCAGAGGTTAAACTCACATTGATATCTAAAAGGTTACAAAAGGATTTCCAAACCTGAGAGGTGAACGGAGTTCCTCGATCTGATACAATGTCTTCAGGTAGACCATAGTTTCGAAAGACATGGTGGAACATGGCTTGAGCAGTCTCCATGGCAGTAGGTAATCCTTTTAATGGAACCAGACGACAGGCTTTGGAGAAGCTGTCGACGATGACCAGGATTGTGGTGTAACCATCAGACAGGGGTAAATCAGTGATGAAGTCGATGGAGAGGTGAGACCAAGGTCGTTGGGGAATCGGGAGAGGCTGTAGAAGTCCAGTCGGCAGGTCCCTGGGAGTCTTGGACTGGGCACAGATGGAGCAAGACTTGACATAATTGGCCACATCTTTGGTCATTGAAGGCCACCAGAAGGAATTCTGCACAAGTTTAAGGGTTCGTGAAATGCCGGGATGTCCCGTGCTGAGTGATGTGTGGACCCACTGGATGACCCGGTGATGTAGTGTCTGGGGAACAAATTGTTTGGAAGGGGGGCAGTTCGGTGGTGATGGTTCTGTGAGGACGGCCTGGTGAATTTCCTCCATTATGTCCCAGTTGACCGGAGCAACAAACAAGGCTGGACTTAGGATAGGTTCAGGATTGTAGTTCTGTCGTGGGGGATCATGGCGCCTGGATAGTGCATCTGCCTTGCTATTCTTGGAGCCTGGACGATAAGTGACTGTAAAATGGAATCGTGAAAAGAACAGGGACCATCTTGCCTGGCGTGAATTCAGATGTCGAGCAGACTTGACATACTCAAGGTTCTTATGATCCGTGATAACTTGAAAAGGATGAACTGCCCCCTCGAGCCAATGTCTCCATTCTTCCATGGCAGCCTTCATTGACAGAAGCTCTTTGTTTCCCACATCATAATTAAACTCAGCGGGGGTTAGCTTCCGAGAGAAGAAGGCACAAGGAAAAAGCTTGGGAGGTTGTCCGTGACGTTGAGAGAGCACGGCTCCAATCCCACAGTCAGAAGCATCTACCTCCACAATGAAGGGGAGTTCTGGATCTGGATGTTTAAGGATGGGGGCCGTCGTGAAGCTGGTCTTGAGCTTTTGGAAGGCTGCATTGGCGGAAGCGTTCCATGACAACTTCTTGGGTTTTCCCTTGAGTAATGAGGTGAGAGGTGCAGCAATAGAGCTGTAGTTCCTAATGAAGCGTCGATAGAAGTTAGCAAAGCCCAGGAACCTCTGCAATTCTTTCAACGTGGAGGGCTGCGGCCACTCAGTGACGGCGGTTACCTTAGAAGCATCCATTTCAACGCCCTGGTGGCTGATGTTGTACCCCAGGAATGTTGTCTGCTTCACATGAAACTCACATTTTTCAGTCTTGACATAGAGTTGGTGATTGAGAAGCTTGGAAAGAACACTCTTGACGTGAGTGACATGATCCTCTTCATTCAGGGAATAGATTAGGATGTCGTCAAAATATGCAATGACATACTTGTGGAGGACATCTTTGAAGACTTCATTTATGAAGGATTGGAAGACGGCTGGGGCATTGGCAAGGCCAAAGGGCATAACCAGGTATTCGTAGTGCCCCCTGGTGGTGAGAAAAGCTGTCTTCCACTCATCTCCATCCCTGATGCGTATCAGGTTATAAGCGTTTCTCAAGTTGAGTTTGGTAAAAATTTTGGCCTTCCTGAGTTGTTCTAGGGCAGAAGGGACTAGAGGCAGTGGATACCTGAATTTAACAGTGACATTATTGAGGCCTCTGTAGTCGATGCACGGACGCAGACCCCCATCCTTCTCCACAAAGAAGAAGCCGGCTGCAGCGGGAGAAGTAGAAGGACGGATAAAGCCAGCTTCCAGAGCCTCCTTGATGTAGTCCTCCATAGCCTGTGCTTCTTGGCGTGACAGCAGGTAGACTTTGCTTTTGGGAGGACACATGTTGGGAAGAAGGTCTATAGCACAGTCCCAGTGCCGATGTGGTGGTAACTGTGTGGCTTTAACCTTGCTGAAGACCTCCAAAAGCTCGTTATAAACCTTGGGAATCTTTGGTTGGGTCAGGCTCGGAGGGCTCCCCATGCTTGTGGACAGACATGGACTGGACTGCTTAAGGGTTAGACAGTGACTAAAACAGAATGGAGACCAGTGGGTCAGCTCACCCGTGCGCCAGGAGATGTGGGGATCGTGGCAATTTAGCCATGGAATTCCTAAAATTATTTCATATTTGGGTGAGTCGATCAGATATAGAGAGATGTTCTCTTCATGAAAAACCCCAATTTGCATTTTCAGTGAGCGGGTCTGTTCCAGAACTCCTCCTTTGATGGGTTGGTTATTGACAGCTGTAATACTGATAGGTGGAAAGCATGGAATGGTGGGTAGTTGATGTTTCTGGGCGATGTCCGAGTTGATGAGGTTGAGAGCGGCGCCGGAATCTACTAATGCTGTCAACATAAGAGAACCACTTTCAGTAGAAATCTGTACGGGTAATGTGAAGACTTTAAATGGATTTTGTGAAAAGGTGTCCACATTCACCCGGTCTTGTGCTGTGAGGGACCTCCGGGTCTTTTGAGGACACTGTGACTTATGATGACCTGGTTCACCACAATAAAAGCAGAGGTTGTTGATGAACCTTCGTCTACGCTCGTCCTCAGACAGCCTGGTAGATCCTACTTGCATGGGCTCGGTAACACATGGTGCCTCAGGACTCAAGTGCAGGTCGTGACATAAGGTGGGATGTATGCGCTTGCTTGGGTTTAGGTGAGTTCCTGAGCAAATTATCAATCTTAACAGTCATGTTAACAAAGTCATTGAAAGAAGATTCCTCACCTCGACATGCCATCTCCAACTGCAATTGGGGACATAGGCTTTCCCGAAACACCCCTTTAAGTGCAGCATCATTCCATCCACTCTGAGCTGCAAGAGTCCTGAATTCGACTGCGTGCTCTGCTGCACTATGTGAGCCTTGAGAAAGGTGTAAAAGACGAGACGAAACATCCTGACCCCCAGCAGGATATTCAAATACTTCTCGGAGTTGTTGCAAAAAATACTCAGGTGAAGATCTAAACTGTTCGTCCGTCTCCCAAACTACAGCAGCCCAATCAATAGCCTTGCCAGATAATAGTGACATGATAAAAGAGCATTGATCAGAACTAGCATGAGACTGATCCCCCAACGATTCCAAATAAGTGCGTACTTGTCGAATGAACCCTTTACACCGTTCTGCAGAACCATCAAACTTATCGGGAAGAGCAAGTCTTACCGTGCTCGACATGGTGGAAGGAGGAGAGCAAAGTCGCTGGAGCAGTAGTTCATTCGATGCCTGTAAGTTAGCTAGCTGTTCGTGGTAGCTGCGTAATAGTTCTCTCTGGTAGACAAATGCAGCTTGCAGCTGTGAAACATCCGCTGGATTGAGGGTAGGCGAAGTATTCTGTAAGGGGGCTGAGGCAGAAGCTGAAGCAGGATCCAGTTGCGGATGTTTATTGGGGTTATCCATAATCAAAGTCGAAAGTACAGGCAAAGGGTTGTAATAAACATAGACAGTCCAACCATGCAACACAACAAAAGGGAGAGACGTAAATCAGAGGTCGTAAATCCAGGCAGAGAATCAATATCTAAACAAACAGTCCAATCCAGGTGTCAAACAAAAGGGCAAGGCAAAAATCAGAAAACGAGAACCAAACAATAGGTAAAACACAGGAAAGCAGGCAGTAAAAGAGAATGCTCAGTAATCAGGTGTAAAGCTGGCAATACTTCGCAACGTGGCCATGTGGCGGCAAGGTTTATATAGATGCCAAACAGGAAGTTCAGAGTTCAGCAGAGGGAGCATGAGCGGTCAGTATTCCGGTGAGGGCTCCCTCTGCTGGCGTGATGTTACAGTGTGCTAAAAAAGAGACATGTGAAAGAACCACAGCAAGGCTCGCGGAGTTCAGAGAATAAAAATAAAGATGCATTAGACAACCATAAACAAGTGCAGCATAAAACAGCCATTACTCAAGAAGAACAATAGAAAAACATGTCTGTTGTTTGCCATTAAGCACAATAGCAGCCCAGTTGCAATGTGAAAAAAGATTTAGTAGCCCCTCCAATAGTGCAGAGACTGATCAGAGTGTAATATCAAAGTACTGTGAGAGGGATTTGAGTGTATTGTGATGTCATATGCTGATTGGCAGCGCAGCGCAGCTTAAGTAGAACATACCTATTCACTGTCTGATTCACTATCACTTATTTCATGTATATTTAACAATGTCATTGAATCAAAACACTGTCAATTGCTGCTTGACTTAGAGCATCTGGGCTGCCGATCAGCATATGTATGCAGAATACACAGCTCAAACTGAAGAAGTGTGATTCCTCAGACTGCAAACCACGTCTCTGTTCATTGTAAGTTTTAATATTATAATTATATATATTGAAATATGTTCATACATGTTGAAAGCTCCCTAGAGTTCGTGCTTCCACGTGTTATTCAGCCACGGTGCACCGCTTAACAGAAATCATTACGTTATTGTTACCTTCCTTCCTGTTGTCTTTTCCAATACGTCTATTTTCATTATCACTAAAATGGCTCAACAGCCTTGTTTTCCTTTATCAAATCCCTAATTTAAATCCAAGTGTGCATGTGGCATGACCATAGGTCAAATCTTCCTGGGAGAATGGCCAGAATCCTACCTGAACTGTACGAGCTGATAGAGAATTTGTTTTGAAATTAGAACTTGACTCTGAATACCTAGGTAAGACTTTGTAGATTAGCATTCTAGGTTCACCTCTGCCTTCTATAAACCTGCGCTTCTTGTTGTGCCTCTAATCACAGCAGCTTTCACTAACTAGCAGAGGGCAAAAATTTAACACTCACTTGATGCAGCAGTCAACAACAGTCACAACAGCTGTCTCTAATAAGCTACAAATAAGCCAAGAAGTCTAAATCTATTTATAATCAAAATATTATAGCACATCTATTTTATTATTTAATGGTTTTTTATTATAACTATAAGACAAGTTACACTAGAACATTCATGAAGAAGTGTCACTAAACAAGCATAATGTAAAATCAGAATAAACTGACAGACTTTTATCTTGCTGAGGAACTAAATAATTGACAGGAAATCAAAATAACATGAGTCTGTTTCAGGTGACGACATACCCTCTTTGGTGTTCTTTGCTCATTATTTAAATTCTATATTCAAACACGATAAAACAACATTCATGACCATTTATGACCAAATACTCTAAAAATTAATTAAGTTGAATAAATCAACATGTATAGATTATACAACAGTCAGTTTAGGTCCTCAGATGTAATTGGCTTTGAATTGTTTCAATGATATACAGTAGAGCCAGAACAACACTGGGACCTTTACTGTTATGTATCACACTTCCACAACATGTAACAGATATTACATATGTAATATATATGACATAATAAATGTTTTTTTAGCAGACATGCAAATTTTGCTTAGATATTAAATTTGACATTTTAATACAGTAAGTGTCAATATGATAATGCGATGAACACTGATTTGGATGAAAATGAAACATTAAAGCTTGACATTTCTGTTCTCTGATACTTATTTGTCAGAAAACCCAAAAACAAAAACAAAACAGCAGCTCTTTGTTTTCAATACTCTCATGAGAATAATTTTGCTGATATTGATGAGCTAAATTGTGCTGTTGTTTTTGAACCAAGTATTGGGTAAATATACTTTGAAAAATACTTTGAATACTTCCAAAGCTACCCTTTAAAATAGTTAGCTACACTGCTAACAAAAAATGCTGGCTGCTGTGTAGCTTTTCAAGTGTGCAATAGAGCTCTTCAGTTTGTAGTCGCAAATGTAAAAGAAATAAAAAAGGATTTGGAATATAAGGAATATAACAATAAATTAATAATAATAACAATGTATAATGGCCTTTCTTCTCCTGGGACCAGTGAGACCATACCATAGGTAGCAGAGGTCTCCAACAAGGTCCATAGACCTGCAGAGTTTAGCTCCAACCCTAATTAATCACACATTTTAACCAATCAAAGTCTTATATACCTTGCTGGATGGCTGCTACAAACATTCAGGCAGGTGTGTTGGAAAGGGCTGGAGCTAAACTCTGCAGGTCTGTGGACCTTCAAGAACATGGACTGGAGACCCGTGCCATAGGCCTTTAGTGGGTCTCCCTTGCCTCATTTAACAGGAAAATGTTACACATGGGCTCTTCTGCATGTGCTAAAATGAATCAATAGTTTTTAAATCAGTTAAAAAAACTTGGGTAGAGAATACAAGAGAAAGAAAGAAGAGGCCTGGCTGTGTAATACAATTAGACATTAGAGTTTCGCCACTCTTCACTGTTTTAGCAGCACTCAGAGTAGCATTGCTCTAAAATTACTCTAGTTTGATAACAGTTAATCTAATGCCACGCTACGGAAAAATATTAAGATGGTACTGTAGCATCACTACAGTAGTTAGTTAGTCCTCCACACTGGCTGAATTTACAATCTTATATATGAACATTTATATATGAACATTTGTTACACAACATATATAACATATATAACAAATGTTATATATGAACATTTGTTACACAACAACAGGTGCTACTTGCTACTTCTGGTAGCAACAAAAAAATAATTTAATGTTTAAATAAATTACTTTGTTTAAACAGCCCGAAATTAATGTTTCCTTAAATTGTGTTAAGCTATTGTTAATTAGTTAAATTAGTGCAGCTAATGTCACAGTTCACCTTTATTGGCCCATGTTAATCAAATTTCGGATAAAATTGCATTATAAAGAGGTAAAGCACAGAAGGGGGCCTATACCATCTCAGGGCCCCTGCGCACAGCTGAACTGCATTTACACTCTTATTTGTGTGTGGGAGAATGTGTGGAAAAGTATGTGGGGGTAGACAAGGAAAGAGACAACAATTTCCTTTGAAAGGAAAAAAAATATATATAGATATATAAACAATACCACAAAATTCAGAACTGTCAAAAGTGAGAACATATGTTTGGGTTGCAGTAAGCCATTAATCTGTCTATTTGGGATGTGTAATTTAGGCCAGAAACATATGCTTACAGGTATACAAATGCAGATGTGATTATGTGGCCAACACTTGGCAAGTACGTATTTAATGTGTTCCTATGGTACTGTGACAGTAACAAATCTCGAGCTACCTTCAGATATGTGTTGTTAACATGTTTTTAGCTATCTATTAACATGTCAACAACTGAACAAGCTTAAACTTTCTTAGCAATATTTTATTTAGTATATAAGAGTAGCTTGTAAATATGGGGCCAAGTGAGTGAAGAAAATAAGCGGGTGTTAAAGGTGTTTGCATCAAAGTGGGTGTCTTGGGTCACACCAAACTATTGTAGCCATCAAACAATGGCAGTTATAAGCTGTTTAAAAGCCAGTATGAAACAGTTTCCATAAAAGTCTGTGCCATGGTGAGCCACTGAACCCACATCCCCAAAAACATATTCATTTTGGCCAGGAGTTTGGTTGACATCATACCCATTTGTTTGTCTTTTTGTTTGTAAGTATTTTGCGTAGTAGTTCCAAAGCAGCGGGAACCAATGGAAGAGGATACCGGAACTTAATGGTTACGTCGTTGAGGCCACAATAGTCTATGCATAGACGGAGACCTCCATCTTTCTTTTTGACAAAGAAGAAACCAGCAGACACCGGGGAACTTAACGGTTGTATGAACCCCTTGGCTAACACGTCCTGAATATACTCTTGCATAGCTTCAGACTCTGGCTGAGATAGGGGAAATATCCTTCCCTTGGGGAGAACCGAACCAGGAATAAGATCGATGGCACAATCAGTAAGCCGATAAGGGGGTAGTTGTGTGGCTCCCTTTTTGCTGAAAGTCTTCTCAAGGTTGGTGTATTCCACTGTTAGGGTTACCTTGGGTTCAAGCAGCTCTGGTGATACTTCTGAAGAGGATTTCTGGGAAGAGATCTCAGGAAGACAATGTTTCAAGCATGTAGGAGCCCATTTGATCATTTGACCTTCTTGCCAAGAGATCACAGGGTTATGTTCACGTAGCCAAGAAAGACCCAGAATTATAGCATGATTAGGAGAGGAAATCACGTAGAGTTTTATGTCTTCGGAATGTAAAGCGCCCACCTGTAGCTTTATCCAATCCGTGATTTGCTGAATAGCTCCCTGACCCAGCGGGCGTCTGTCTAGCACCTCCACTGTTTAAGAGGAATTGCAAGGGGTTAACTTAATTTTAGGGTTAGGGTTTATGCTGGCGGACAAACTCAGCAGAAATGAAATTTCCAGCTGCTCCAGAATCTATTAGTGCCAAGGTGAAAATAGACCTGTTAGAGAAAGTCAGTATAACAGGAACATTTAGGTGGTAGCATCAGTGTACGCACCATCCGGCCCTCCCATGGTGGTCTGATCGGGTAGGTAATCTTGACATGGCCGGGTTGACCACAATATAGGAACATGTTTTGGTGTTTTCGGTCTCTCTCCTCATAGGTCGGACAAGTGTATAGGCACGACTGAGCCCCAGTTGCATAGGCTCAGTCGTGATTACTCCTCTGGACAAACAGTGAGCACTTGGGAAAACTGGACGACGGGAGTGAATTAAATTATCTAGTTGAATGGACAGCTCGATGAATTCTGCTAGGGTTCTCCCCTCGTCTCGGCAGGCCAGTTCGGACTGAAGTTCATATCGTAGACCTCTCCGGAACAACAGCTTCAGCTCTTCCTGTTAGCAAGGATCTAACGAAGGCTATGCGGCTGGTCTTGGAGGGGTATAGAGCGGGCTGTTGAATCAGGAACAAAGAGCATTGCAAGAGGAATTCCTTGCACTTAGCAGGATTGTCATCATTGAGCCCTGGCTCCCTTCAGACTTCAGGGCATCCACATTCTAAATTGCATAGATGACTGACTAGTCATGGCCGGATCTAAGGAACTCATTGCCCGACTTTTAGATTTAGCTCATATGAGGTGGTTAGGACTTAGACTCAACCCCAAGAAAAACATGCTTTCTCCAGTAAAGTGAACTACTTTTCTACTGGCAATTGGGCCTCCACTACAATCTGGGCACATTTGTTTCCTGCATGTGTGGAGTCAAGCCACTGTGTCAGAGTCAGCCTTAGACAAGTTTCTGACTCCCAGGGTGGCTCTATCATTAGTTCTGACGCTCTCAAGAGGGTAGGGGATCTACAGGCTCTTTCTGTAGACCCTGCCTGTTTGGATTTTGCCTGTTGCTTTGTTAAAGCCATCTTGCACCCTGCCTGCTGCAACTGGTCACCCAGTAGTGCTTCAAGCCTTTTTTCCTTCACTGCATGAGTCACCAAAACAGGAAAGGCTTCACTTATTGTTTCCAGTTAGAGCTTTGAGGATCTTTGTCCACTGCTCAAGCCAGTGGCGTAAGACCTCTCAACACCTAGTCTGTTTTGGTGGTCCCAATCAAGGTGATGTGGTCACCAAACAGTGCTTTCAAACAGTGATTTCACTGGATCACAGATGTTATTACCCTGGCTTATGGGGCCTGTGACTTAGTGTCACCCCTGGCCATTAGAGCCCATTCTACCAGGAGTGTAGCATCGTCTAAGGTACTGTCTAGGGGGGCATCTGTAAGTGATGGTTGTGCTGCGACAGGCTGGTCCTCTCCGCACGCTTTCATTAGATTTTATAGCTTAGACTTGAATTCATTCCCAGGCGCTTAGGTTCTCCTGGGTTGACAGTCTCTCTTTCTGCTCCTGATGTTCTCTGTGCCACTGCTTCACAGCATCTGGGGCAGGCCTTCCCTCACTGTGGTTAGTGGGCATTAACATTGCCCATAGTGTCAAGCCATGACAAAGAGTTTCTTTTCCCTTGAAAAGGAACGTTATGAATGTATGGGAACAAGATGCTGCATTGTGTTGCCACACTTCAATCATGCCGGCATGGCCTTCCTTCAGACTTAGAATCTGATGATATATTTTACAGGCACCTTTTAAAGGCTATGTGGCACACAACACTACATCACATGACCTTGACATGCCTATAAATAAGCATAATTTTACATGTGTTTAGACCTGGGTGCACCTGAAGCACAATCTCCATAGTGTCAACCCATGGCACAGCATCTCGTTCCCTGTCTATAATCGTCAGGTCAGGTTACATACGATTTTGTACATACACAACCTGAGACATTCTTTTCTAGGCTACTGATATGACTGGAGTCTTCATCCCATGTGATTGTAGATCATTTTTTTTTTTTAAATCATAGAAGTATTATTAGTATTATTACTTAAGTATTATTATGGATAATTTTTTTACTTTTTAATAGGGCAAAACTGCATATATTTTTTATTTAATGTCTGTCCAGTGTCAGCAACTGTTAAGTCAAATTCCTTGTGACAGCAATCTTACCTGGCCAATAAAAACACATTTGGATTCTGAGTGAACCTTTAAGTAAATAGTTTATGCAAAATATGATGCAGCCATGGTCTTACTGTAGCCAGTAATGGTATTCACATGGCTGAGTCTAAAATAACTAAGAGAGAATAACTGCCATCTCACCCTATCCACATGGTTGTTAGTGAAGTCTGAGAAAGTGAATTTAAAGGTAAGCAACGCATATCTCCTCAGGAATGCTGAAGGTTAAGTATTTTGCTTCAGGGCATGATGGAGGCTTGTCTTGAAGCTTACACAAACAATATGCATTTTTCCCTGTGATTTCCTCAATTGAACCACTGAACTTGTAGTGTCAGAGAAGAGAACTTCCTGTAGTTACCAACCACAGAAGAATAAAAACTACACAGAAACTACAAAGCTGTAAATAAATGTTTTGTTTATATTTACACAGTGTGCTATTTAAAAAAACAATATGCTGAAAATAGCAAAATTGCAAAATACAGTACCAGAGTTTAAACATTTATTCTTTATTAATATTTTTTTTCACATTTTGGAATAGTAGTAAACTCAACATAATTATAAAATAACACAAATGTAACTTTGGAAATTGTTGAATTTTCAAAAAATCTAAAAATAAATTAAACTAGGTTATAATCTAGCATATTCAATGTAGTCACCCTTTGCCTAGAATTTACAAAAATGTTTTCTAGATTTTTTTCTAGAAAGGTTTCTAAGGAATCATCAGGAATTAAGAAGCTTTAATAAGGCATACATCCAACCCCTGCTGCTAAACCTACCAATATTTTCTTATATAATACAAAACAGGCAATGTATAACAGGCAGATGCAATTACAATCACAATTTACTTAAAAAAAATGTGTTCCAAGGCCAAACAATAGATTTGTGTAAGGAACATATCCAAAAGTGATCGCCATTTCCATCTGCCATAAAAATAAAAAAATTGCCACCAGAAGAAGCATTACCTAATCTTTGACTGTTGTGTCTTGTGACCATTTACGGCATGCAATTATCCGGGTGTTTCTTTTAAATGAACCTGTGTCCACTGATGGAGTGGGAACTTTTTCAGCAATTGAAACCTAAAAGGCTTTGCTTCAACGTTATCACATGGCTTTAGAAGACTCGCATATGCATTACAAGTTGTTTGTTATAGCTTTATACTGCATTTTGCCCATTTGCAATAAATACTTCTGACTTTACTTTTATTTGCCTGTAACATGTTTTATATTGCTGGGAAACAGGTAGGGGTGGGGTTAAGTGCTCCAAAATATCTTTGAAAATATATATATTCAAAAAAGCACTTCTACTTTAACAAATGCAAAGAAATAAATGTGTCTTGATCTGATGCACAAGGCAAGCAACTGAAAGCAACGGAGCACCCTGCACATTGATAAACAACACCAAAGGGGTACACTGCATGTTATTAAGCAACACCGTTGGGAGTAAAGATGTGTTGGTAATCCAACTATGCATTTTATCAGTTTGTGTACATCCTGGGAATCAAACCAGTGACCATGTCATTTGTAACACAATGTCCTACCTACTGAGAAAAGGGTTATTTCAGTAACTATAACATTATATAAACATTTATTTGCACAAGTGCCTGTTTTCTTTAGCATTGGATTTGTATGTTTGTAAACACCTAGTTCAAAACCATCATAAATCAGTTAGGATGTTGCCTTAACAGGCAGAAGACAGCAATGCAGGCTCATTAGGTTTTGGAAATGAACTGACTTTTGTCAGTGACTTACTAATGAAGTTATAAAAAGTATTACACATTGTTTCCTGACCCTACAAACATATATGTGACAGGCAACTTTTGAAATGAGGTTGTCACATATTTACAGGATAGGTCTGAATGATAATTTGTATTTTTTCCTTTCATCCAGACACAAAAAGAAATATAAGCCCTTTATATGCTAACGCCTGTCATATTTGCAGGAACTTGTTTATAGCAAGTCACAATTTTGTTCTCGACATTGAGACCTAGATTTGTTGTCTCCCACAAGATAAGATGATGAATATTCCTGGCAGATGTTACTTGGCAACAGTCTTGGCAAAAGTTCTGTCATTAGCTCATAAGACACTGTAAGAATGTTTATCAATTTATTCACAATCCACTACACTGGGGCCTTCGCTTGCCATTCTTTGATCAACATTCACAATTACATCATTTTGATGAAAAATCTGTGGAAATATAACAGACAAATTAAACAGTATTTGACATACATGCATAGCTTTTTAAATGTGTACAGTACATTTATAAATACTATAGAGTGGAATCTAAGTCTCCATTGATTTTTCCTCTGTAGCAATTGTAATGCTTATCTTAGAAAACACCACTATTTATAATTTCTTTTTATTACACAGTTTCATAGGTCTTTGTATTATTTGTTTTCCGTCAGTGTATTGTAAACGTAAAGTATTTTTGAACACTTCTAAGTGAAAACTGACCACAGCCAGAAAAGGAAATTAAAAATTTATAAAGAGCAGCAAGATATTGAGACTTGGAGAGCTCAGAAATGCCAGGAGGGCATCTGGACTTTATTGGATGGGGTATTGAAGAAATCTAATACATATCACACACTCAGACTATAAGCAGGGCCTGTCAGCCTGTGCGCAAACCCAGAATAATGTCAAAATAAATATGTATTACAATCTTACAAAGGCACAAAAATGTTTTGCAAACATTTGCAAACAAAGGATGTTCTGTTAATATTCTGAACTCTGTATTGAACCTTCACTGTATCCAAATATTAATCATATTGAGGGTGCTTTACAGAAAATAAACACACTGTTTCTTTTTCTTGCATTTCCAGGTATCATGTGCCCGCAAAACAGGGTCAGCCAAAGCATTATGGGAAGCATTTTGAACTTTTTGTTTGGAGGTGCTTGTCAATATGACTGAATTTATGTTGTGTTCTGCAGATCTATAACATATTTCCATAATTTGGTCAACAAAAGCTCAATACAACTGAATGTGTAACAATAAGGCCCAACAAGCCTTGTCTACAAAGCTACATTTACCACTGGGGAATGTTCTGATGGTAGGGACAGGATGAACAATAGTTTGAACATCAGAGTGTTTATTTATTATTATAGAATTATTCAGGTGTCTGCAAAACAGGTGTGTTTTAAGGTTATGATGGTCTCGGCAGATCGGGTGGACGCTGGGAGCTCCTTCCACCAGCAAGGAACAGAATAGGTGAATGTCTTAGAGAGCAATCTGGTACCTCATTGTGGGGGAACGAGACGTTGCTCATTTACAGAACGTAGTTGGCAGGAGGGGAGGTATATCTGAAGTAGTGAGGTAGGAGGGTGAAGTTGCAGTGACCGTCCTAAAGACCAGGGTCAGAGATTTAAATTTAATGTGGGTAGCTATGGGTAGCCAGTGGAGTGAGATCAAAGGGGTTCAATGTGGCTGTCTTCGGTTGATTGAAGACCTGAAGTGCTGCATTCTGGAGCTCCTAAAAAACTCCAGTGGTCAGCTGACAATGATTCTATTCTTCTCCATGATATTTTGAAGAATCTGTCTGTGATATATAAGTTGAACCAGTTGAGTGCAGGTCCAGTAATGCCCAGACTGGAGAGGAATGACAGCCGGACATAGTGGTTCTTTGTGTCAAAAGTGGTAGAGTGGTTAAAAAGAATTAGGACAGGTGACATGGAATTGGCTCTTGCCAAGACTGGCTCTTGTCATAGGTTTTCAACAACAGACAGGAGGGCAGTCTCCAGGAAATGTCCTTTTTTGAATCCAGATTGTTGACTGTCAAGTAGGTTGTTCTGTGAGAGATAACAGGTTACCTGAGCCTGCTTGAATGTGGCGGGAACACTTCCTGTAGAGATGGACATGTTTAGAATGTGTGTGAGTTCAGGTGGTAGTGACAGAGAATGCCTGCAGTAGATGTGAGGGAATATGGTCAAGGGAGCTGGTGGTAGGACAGTTGGAAAGGAGAATTATAGAGACGTCTCTCACAGTGATATGGAAAAAGAGGAGAGTGTCAGATGACATGAAGGTAATAAGGGGGTAGGGATGTGTGGTGCTGATGGTTGCCACCTTATCTGTGAAGAAATTGGCAAAGTCATTGGCAGGGGGGAGGTAGAGGGGGACTGACAAGGGATGAGGAAGTTGAGAATAGTTGGCGGTTGTTAGAGGTGTTGCTGATCATATTGTGAAAGTAGGTAGCTTTGGCAGTGGAGACACTATCAGAAAAGGAAAAGAGAAAAGATTGATATGTACTAAGGTGGGCAGGATTTTTGACTTGCGCTGTTTTCTCTCCATAGCCCTGAGCTTGGTCCAGTGGCTAAGAAGGGCCTCAGAAAGACAGGGACTGGAGGGTGTTGCATGTGTTGGCCAAGAGGTGAGATAGAGGGCAGATATTGTCAAGACAAGATGTTAAAGTTGTACGAAAAGAATAAGTTACTGCCTCAGCACTGAGTAATGAGAAATGGGTTATAAGAGAAAGGTAAGTGAAAACCATGGATGAAAAGTGAGTGGGTGAAAGTGGAGATTACGATGGAAAGAAATGTTTGGTGAGCTTGGAGGAGTTACTATGAATTGGATGAAAAAATGGTCAGACACATGCAGAGGAGTAACAAGAAGATTATGTGTGGTGGTTACGAGTAAAGATAAGGTCAAATTGTTTCCCTTTTTTGTGGGTAGGGGGGTGTCAGTCTGTAGGAGGTCGAATGAGGACAGAACTAAGTCAACGGCTTAGGGTTTATCTAGGAGGATGTTAATATTACTGAGAAATACCACTGGAGTGACGTTTTCTAGAAAAGATGATAGCAGCTTGTCGAGTTCTTCAATGAAATTGCCCAGTTGACCTGGAAGATGATAGATGACAGTAAGATTATATTTTTTGCTGGAGTAGAGACTGTAAACCTACTACTTCTCCTGTAGCTCAGTGGTAGAGCATTGCGTTAGCAGCGCAAGAGATCGTGGGTTCAATTCCCAGGGTGTATGTGTATAACTTTAATGCACTGTAAGTTGCTTTGGATGAAAGTGTCTGCCAAATGCATAAATGTTTTTTTCAGCAAAAGAACATTGCCTTGTAATACCCTCTCCAAAGGGCACACAATCACTTGCTCGCAGGTTCATCTTCACGATCCCTTGCTGGTGGAATGATCTTCCAAACTCTGTTTGATCTGCTGCATCCCTCACTGTATTCCAGAAACAGCTAAAAACCTGTCTCTTACACAAATACCTGACACAAGTATGATAAACAAAAAAACTACTAACATAAAAAACTACTAATGTTGAGTGGGCTGAAAAAGTTAGTTTAGTGGGCTGATGGAGTTGCAGTGTTTTCCTTCCTTGCAGATCCATGTCAATGCCAAAATACTGAGGTTTGACAACTGGCAGTTCCACAAACCAGTGGCTAAGGATGATAGCTGAGGAGTGGAACTTCTGAGGGAGCGTACATGATGATGATGTCATTGTCTTCCTGTGTGTGTAGTTGTACATCTGCTATGAACAGTGGGAATATACTGGAAACACGTTAGTAGTAGGAAAAAGAGATTGGAAGGAACAAAGGTTTTAGAAACAAGCACAGGTAATAGTGTAGCATGCAATGTCCTATTGGTGTCTCACAGCTCCACCTACCAGTTAACAAGTCCAAGTGCCTAAAAGAGTTGTGAAACTCCACACAGATGGTTAAACACTAGCAGTTAATTAACAAGGCTTAGCTTAGGACGTGCAGTGTAGTTCAAACTTCCTACTAGCAAACATCTGCGAATCCAGCACAAAGAAACACAGCAAGTACACTACAGCTACTGTTAGCTCAGATAGACAAAATGTTTCTCCTCTAATTACAGAGATTAAGCTGCTTTTTAACTGAGAAGTAATGAGTAAAACAAAACAGATAAATGCCACTTTGAAAACAATGCAGCTCCATTTCTCTGAAGATGTAGACCATTCCTATTGACTCAAACCTTGGAATACACTGTGCCTCATGCTTTTATTTCTTTAATTTAAGATTGTGGCCCTGAATCACTGTCACATTTCAGGGTTTGTCAACGGACACAGAATATGAACTTTCAATGCAGCAAGTGCTTTAGACAGGTCCTTTGAGAGACTGCTAGGAGAAAGATGTCTTTTAACCATTTCAGTTCTTCACAGGTAAAAAGAACACCAAAGCTACAGAGAGAGAACAGAGCAGTGAGACACAACAAAGCAACACACAAGAATATTTCCATGGCTCTGTAACCTTGAACCTTGTAACCTTGTTTATTTCCCTTGATATTCTCTATTTTAGTCCTGCTTTCACCATCACTTTCCTTTGCAATGTATCGTTTTACCAACAATGTTGTGGTGTAGGGTGACAACTGCAACTGTCTATAAGGATTTTTTTAATGAAAAGGTTACTGCTTTGTTCTTCCTGACAGTTATATACTATTGTGAACCTGTTTTTAAATTAGTCTGGTGTTCTTTTAGTTTACATGGCTTTGTTTTAAAGAAGCTTTACAAAAAATGCTGTAGTACTTAAATTTGGCAAAATAATTTAATCTGTCTTAACTTGTTAACCATGCATTGTATGTGGAAACAGCTTTTCTCTCTCTTGAAAGCCCCCGTTAAATGTACCAACAGCATAAATAAAATGATATATTTACAACATCAAAATCAGTGAAACACATCTTTTGGGGCTTTTTGCCTCTGCCATTTGGTAATCAGAAGGCATGAAGCATTAGGTTTTGTCGTTGTTTATCTAGAGTAAAACCAGAAGGCCTTGGTTGCATCATTTGCCAGAGGTAATGATAGTGTTTGTAAGGTTTCATAATTTATAATTTAAGATGAAAATATTATGGTATATTTGTAGCACTTTAATCTTAGCAATTATTTTTCATTTACTTTTTATCTGAATGTATTACTTTACAGTTTGTCCTATATAAACACATGAAATTTCAATGAAAGCATAGCATCCTCTCATTTATAAACTTTTTTAAACAGTTTTTCTACAGGATGAGTCATTTTTTGTGGACACGGCTAATTCAGCACAACCATTTCACATTACATAGTTGCCCCTCAAAAGCTAAAGCTACCTGGAGAAATGAGCTGGAAGATAATGTCTGGGTCTTCTTCACCACAAGAACACTGTGTTCAATAATGTTAACCAATCCAGGGAAACCTGCACGTGAAGTGCTTTGTATCTTAATTGTTTTCAGTTATAATATCATTTTCTCTCCTTTGTCCTGGAGGTCTTATACTATAATAAAAAATATATATATATGTGCGGCAAAAACAATTCAGAACGCCTTACTAACTGCATAGCAACGCCTTGGCAACTACCCACAAGACATCAGCTTTGTCACAGCAAGTTTCTACCAAGGAAATGGGAGGATCTCACCTGATCTCAAGCCTTAAAGGAAAAGATCACCCAAAAATGAAAATGTTTCCATCATTTCCTTACCCTCATGTCATTTCAAACCTGTGTAACTGTTTTCTTCTGTGGAAAAAAAAAAGATATTTTGAGAAATGCATTGGTTTTGAAATTTGGTTTTGTGTCCGTACAATTGGTCACACAGTAAAAAAGCCAGTGTACATTTAACTCAATCTGAGTCAAATTCAACACTCCAGAAAAGTATATATGACTCCCTCCATTTTGGAGTTAAAATAACACTCTTGAAAGTGTTAAATATGTACAACTACTTTTAGAGTATATTTATACACAGTGAGAGTTTATTTGTATACCCAACAGCAATGTATCTATAACCCATTAAAGTGTTATCTTCTCACATTACTATTAAAATGTACACCCTCCTAAGGTTAATTACAAGCAATATATTAATATATTCAATATTACTTTTAACTAATTTTGTGATACAAAATAGAAATATATACAGATTTTTTAAATTACATTTTTTTATTTCAGAAATTTCAAATGCTTTATGAAATAGTTGGGATAATTTCAAAAATAGAAATGTACATGAAAAATGCATATTCAATGTATATTAAACTTATTACAATTCTGACACATGAAAAAATTTTAAAACCACAACTTCCCAGTTCAAGCAAATCAGAAAGCAGTGCAAGAATATTAACAGTATATAAAACTGCACTCTTAACTGCAATATATAAACTTCAATATATAAACAGAAATTTAATTTAGTAAACCCATGTCTGTAACTCTCGGCTTTATGCATATGCATTTCTTCTTACATGGTAAGCATAAACATGCCCTCATAAAATCAACAATACTATTTTTACAGCTGTCAAGTGTAAATTTAATTTGATTAGATTTGTAAATACATTTCACATCCATGAAAACATTCTCCCTAACAAAAAGTATTAGAGTAAGCTTAAACATCTTCATGCACAAAACAATGCACTGGAACAATATACAAATATGGTTCTCAAAACAATGTGATGCTTGTAAATCAAAAGGTCTCAACAAAAGAATATCCTCTAGTGTTAACAGATCAAAAACATAAAGAACACTTTAACATGCTAAGCATGAAGATGCTCGACAAAATCAACTTGTCACGAAAACATTTTGGTCATTTATTAGAACAATTTCAAGGATTTAACTGAAAAGTGGTAGGCCGTTCTCTATTTTAGTGCAAACCAGTAGGTCATGATGATATTCAGGTCCAGAATGTCTTAACCATGATACTACTGTGTCACAATCCAAATAATTTGGGTACATTTGAAGAATGATGTCATGGTATGGCAAATCCTCAAGCTCTAGAGTTTTCAATGGTCCACATTCAACATTGCTGTGGGCCAAACTTTCCCAGTGATAAGCAATTGCATACTGATGTTTTAATGCAAGAGACTTTGTGATGTTTTTGAAGTTATTAACACTGTTTTTAAAAAACTTGTGTTTAGCCTGAAACCGCATGGTCTATACATTTACTAATGGACCAATCTTGCGTATGCAATGTGGATAATGTAACAAATTCTTGTTTGGATATAACTCTTTAAAAAGACTATGATGATCTACAATAAGGTGTTTTAGATAGTAAGTCATACCTTCTGTTATTACAGGAGAAAACACTTTGCCAGTGTTTATTTCCCTTATCAACGGTGTCACCAAAAATCAAAGTAATATTTCGAATTAGAGAATGTCTGAATGGCGTTCAGTTCAATACCATTCCCTGCCATCTCTAGATTTAATCTAGTAGGCAGATTTTTTCTTTCCAGGAAGCCATAATTGAATAAATAATTCTGTTACATATGTCTTGTCTTGGTATAATGCCAGAGAGATATTCAAGAAGTAACTTTATCTCACATTGTCCAACACCCTCAAGGATGTCATGCATTATATTTGGAGTGTAATTGTCACAAATATGGAAATATTTTAAGTCATTGAGAAAACATGTGCGTTTAACACCGAAAGATGCAGTGATTGTAGGGTCAGATAACAAATCCGCAGTGCTGTTTTTGTAAAGCTTTGTTTCGCAATATAACATAGCTGTCATCTTCACGGAAAACTGACTGTGATGTTTTCTTGTCTACTAAACAGAACCGACAGAAGTAATGGGCACTGAAAGATTCCATGAACCCAAGAAGGGTGTGCATCACTAAATTATCCACTGTGACCTGGACAATTGTGCCATACAAAGGCTCTTTGGAAAAAGGAACTTTAAATCTTCAACAAGGGGCTGCAAAATTGCATCAAATCCATAATTCTTAACATCTTGTGCATGGAATAATGACAGTAAATGAATATTCATTAAACTTGAATTCATTTTTGGTGGAAAGTTCCTAAGAATAAAATAAATTGTGGATGCCTTGCTTGGAGCCCAGGCGATTAGCAGATTCAAATTCATCATAAAATAACTGTATCTGAAGTGCATTTTGTTGTTTACTGAACAGTGGGTGTTTTTTATAATAACTTCCATCACAAAAAATCTTTATAGACCATGCTATTCTTTCTTGGATTTGACATATGATTACATATCTTAGAATTCCTAAATATAAACTGCAATGTGTCCAATAGGGGAATGTAAATGAATTTGTCAGTTACAGGGACTTCAATTCAATCTGCTATAAAATCTTACCCTTAACTTGATCTCTGTAGGGTCAACAACAGCCCATTTCTCTTTGAAATATTTTTTTCCATTTGGTTTCTGTACTGTTTTAATAACCTTGATAATCCATTCTTAAAACTGTCATCTATTTTGGATGCTGTTTCAAAATCATCTACACACAGCAAATTCATCACATTACTTTTGATATTTGAATGGATTTCGTGAACCAGTTCTTCCATATTCGATACTATAGATGTTACAACACTGGTTGCTACTCCACTATTTTGCAATCTAGCAATAATGGATGCACACGTTTCCTAACCTTCCAGCATAGGTCATGAAGCTGCGTTTACAATTGTTCTGTGCACATTTCAAGTTCAATTTTTTCCCAGGATAGTACACCTGAATAAGTTTCAGGTGCCGAATAAGATCATTAACATCTGAATGTACCAGTTTGCAAACAAAACAGCGAAACATCTAAATGCAGCAGAACTTGTTCAAAAGTATAGCTCGTAGGTCCTTAACTCTAGGGGTTTCATGTGTGCCAACATCAATCTTGTAGATTGTTGTCTGAATGAAGATATACATGGCACTTAAGCAGTGAGGGTATGACACACTAAAGACAAAATATGCTTTAAAAAGTTCATCAAAAGCAGCAAGGGAACACTTTGCCTGACATGGAATGAGTTTTCCATCCAGCTCGATGTAGAAATCATGGATGGCATTTTTCGCTGAGCCAACTGCATGAGGATGTGGTTGAAACCTCCAGTCTTCTCAAGGTGTTCAGCAAGACTGAAACAACAGAAAATAAATTAGAAAACACATAACCCAATTCATAATTCATAACCAACTAATGTTTCCATGCAAACCTTGTGAAACTGCACAATATAGTCCATTGCCTCCCTGATGCTTATCTTTGTGAGTTCCTACCACCAGCTGAAGGTGGCAGAAGGTAAAATAGTAGTATAATAGTAAAATAGTGGACGTCACTGTCCCATCCTGCAAAAAAGCATGTGGATTAGAATCCTCGCCTTGTTTGTTACTTTGGGCAGCTGTAAGCAGGCTGTTCAAATGTAAGGTGGAAGTAAGGGTTTTTGCTTCTGCAATGATCTTGGGCTTTAGATAGTGCCATTGTTCAAGAAGTCTTGAAGCTTTTTCTGTTCTAAATTTGATGTAAAAATCTTGAAGTACCTGCAAATATTGTGAATCAACATTATAAAATGATCTTAGACATCATGCTTTTTTCACATGAACTAATTTTTCTCCTAACATTATACTAATCTTACTGTATCTTGCCAATCCTTTAATATCGAGAAATCTTGGAAAACCTGACAGCACTGTATTGGGCCTGGCTGCATCACGAATAAGCTGCTGCCTGTGTTTGAAAGTTACTTTCATCTTGTCAAAAATCTGTGTCTGTAAATCTGTGATCTGTGCAATGATTCATGAAAGATATCGCTTCTTTACATTGGTCACCCTCCAACTGCAGTTCCAAGTGCTTCCAAATGGCTCTGTGAGCTGTTGGCCCTCCACTACCCTCACTGTCTGATGTCCCACTTGACCTAGCATATTGTTTGCTGTGATGTTTGCTTTGCCTTGAAACTGTTTTTAGCCACCACGATATGTATCCTCTTTTGCTCTTGGCATCATAAAAATGTTTCTTTACATAAAAACAAAATGATTGCAGAAAAGATCAATTAAACATTTCAAAAGTCAATGTTGCATTTTAAAAATAGGTATTTTATTACAATGAACTACATTAAAGGTAAAATTGTGCCTTACCCTTCTTTATCGGTAATGTACACAATTACAATGTTGACCAAGTGTCGCCAAGTTGAGTCTGTAAGTTTTCCATGTTCTTTATAATCCGACAAAATCACAGCTCCACCTGCCTTTTCCTCCAAAATGCCACTGACAAACTATAAAAAAACCCATCATGAGCTAAAATGTATTTATAACATAAAATGTACGTAACTGCTAAACTATCCAGCTAGTACATTATGAATTTTACCTGTTTTACATCTAAAGCCTCATCAAAACAAGGTCTCTTTGAGCTTGGTCCATCACTGTCATCAGTCTCGGATGATACTGATAGAGTGTCAGTCTGTGAGCTACACGAAGAATTGAGGACTGGGCATTCTGGAAGTAAAGTAAACAGACACCCGGTGTATAGAAGATGTATACATTTTTAATGTTACATTTTTGAATATATCTGTATATGTTGATTTCTTTGTGGAAACAGTGACTTCCTCAACTCCATGTGTGTAAAAAAAACAAAAATCAAAGCAAGCATTTCTTTCATTTCTGGGTAAATTACTTCTTCAAAGAATTTAATCAATGTATATCCTAGACACACTTGCCTGAATCTTGGTCAACAACTCTCCAAAGTATATCATGTGATCTCTCTTCCAGAAGGTCACTAAATACATCCTCATCCACCTCCGCACCAGTGTCATCTTGTAATATCAGACTTTTGTCATTGATCAAAAGTTTCTTCCTCACTTTATGGGCAAGAAAAGATAGAAAGAGTTTCTCCACATGCAGCCAAACACAGAAACTGATAGCACACTAAAATACAGTAAACCAACAACAGTGTATAAATGTTTTAATCCATTTAAATGACATACCTTCCGTCATTAAACTGATGTAATGTGCTCCATCTACTTTTATCAATTTTTCTTCCCTTCATATATTACTTTGAAGAGCATTGTTACTGAATGAAAACAAAAACAAACCATCAAATTTCAACAACCTCCTCACATGTTTAAAGTTGCATGGTTATCTCAGGATTCATTCGGTGACGCAATATTTTTTGTTAACG